>CM049311.1:63347452-63947452 GCA_026874595.1 Sipunculus nudus | reverse complement strand
TGTTTCTGTCCGTCCAGGATCCGAGAATGAAAGTTAAGAAAGTAGCGGGTATAATGTTTGCCAGGCTTTGGTAAAGGTACCTAGAAGAAATATGTACAAAAAGGAGAGTTATAAAATATAAGTAGAGATCCTGTCGAAAACTGTATCCATGCAGCCTGAGATTTATGTTCTAAATACAGTTAAATTGTCGTTTGCATGGTACGTTAAATTTTTGTTTAAGTTTACATATATGTCGTAAAGAAATATAATTGTATCTTTGTGTCCTTTCGTAACTTTATGACTCAGATTTTCAGCCAAGAATTTCCGTATGAGCGAGATACAGATAAAAAATGTATCAACTTACAAAATCTGTGGCAGTTCTCGCTTGATCCAGCGAGAAACTGGTCTATTTCATGAATAATGAAGAAACACGACGAAAAAAAGTAAACTGAACAATGATACGTGTGCACCTTAAACGGGACAGTATTATATGGCTTTATTTGACTGATCGAATCCTCGATGCACTCGGGGTAATGCTGAACGTTAGGTCTAGAACCAGCAAAAGCGTGCTCCTATAGCCGCGAAAAACAAATTTGATTTAATTGCCTTGTTCATTATTCATGAAAAGGACGCCAGAAAAGCTCGCTTTATCGAGATGATAGCGTGGGTGCAATGTACTATGAATATTCTAATGTTCTAATATTCTAGTGTTACCAACGAGAGGCGATCGTGTGTGTGTTACCATTGAGAGGCGATCGTGTGTGTGTTACCAGTGAGAGGTGATCGTGTGTGTGTGTGTGTAACCAGTGAGAGATGATTGTGTGTGTGTTACCAGTGACAGAATATTGTGTGTGTATTACCAGTGAGAGGTGATCGTGTGTGTGTGTTACCAGTTAGAGGTGATCGTGTGTGTGTGTTACCAGTGAGAGGTGATCGTGTGTGTGTTACCAGTGAGAGGTGATCTTGTGTGTGTTACCAGTGAGAGGTGATCGTGTGTGTTACCAGCAAGAGGTGATTGTGTGTGTTTTACCAGTGACAGATAATAGTGTGTGTGTTACCAGTGAGAGGTGATTGTGTGTGTTACCAGTGATAGGTGATAGTGTGTGTTACCAGTGACAGAATAATGTGTGTGTATTACCAGTTCGAGGTGATCGTGTGTGTGTTACCAGTTCGAGGTGATCGTGTGTGTGTTACCAGTGAGAGATGATTGTGTGTGTTACCAGTGAGAGGTGATCTTGTGTGTGTTACCAGTGAGAGGTGATTGTGTGTGTGTTACCAGTGAGAGGTGATAGTGTGTGGTACCAGAAAGAGGTGATCGTGTGTGTGTTACCAGTGAGAGGTGATTGTGTGTGAGTGTTACCAGTGAGAGGTGATTATGTGTGTTACCAGTGACAGAAGATTTTGTGTGTATTACCAGTGAGAGGTGATCGTTTGTGTGTGTGTTACCAGTTAGAGGTGATCGTGTGTGTGTGTGTTACCAGTGAGATGCGACCGTCTGTACTTCGTCTTCCTCCTGACTATAATTTCCACTCTTCAGGTTGTCACACAAGTAGTTGT
Organism: Sipunculus nudus; assembly: GCA_026874595.1. Lineage (NCBI taxonomy): Eukaryota > Metazoa > Annelida > Sipuncula > Golfingiida > Sipunculidae > Sipunculus > Sipunculus nudus. The sequence continues at coordinate 63,945,916 of CM049311.1, read as the reverse complement.
CATGGTAACGTTGAAGACACGCTTTCCGATACACCAGGGATTGAGTGAGCGGAATGCCAATCGTTTGAGCCATGAAGTAAAATAATATCGCCACCTCGATACCCATAATATCTCTCATTCGGGACACACTTGGCCTTTTCAGTTCCATGTTTAAAATTCTGAAATGCAGTTTAGCTGAAAAAAATATATTCGATATAATGCATCAATCTAACTGTAGCTGTGACAGTATAACTATAGAATCAAATAAATTTATCAATATTCGATTTACAAAAGCGTTGCAAATGGTGCAAACTCTTGCAGAATATTAATATATCTAGATAACTTAAAGCAAGGTTGATTTTCGAAATTGTTTGTCATAAGCCTAACACACCTGCGCGCTGGTTAACGTTTAATTTTCCGATTATAAGTTGAAAATTGCAGACACAGAACGCAGATTATCATCCTTGATCAAGGGATCCTTGATGTCTAAATCGACAGTTTAAGGATAAATCATGCATGGTACATTAAATCGGTAAGTCTCAGTATGATAACGTGAGAGTGATTCATACGATACTTTAATAAATCGATAAATTCGCATATGCGTAAAGGTTCACTAATATGAACACTTTTAAAAAGAAGATACATGTCATTTTTACGAAAAACCAGATTACACAATTAAAAACAGACACTGGTTGAATCTAAATCTGTATTCGATAAATCATTTATTGCCTTTAGGATAAATTTTCCCTTTGGGAGAAATCTTTTCTTATTTAGGGAATAAAAATAAAACTAACGATTTTTATATGTACCTTAAACAATCGAGGCAATCGGCGTTTCATGTATCCTTCTTCACAAGTCCACATAATCTAAAGATTTGATTCGTGCACTCGGCAAATGACTTGACATAGGACATCCCATGCACTGTCCAAGGAGAGTTTCTTACCTCATCGACCCTTTATCGGAATAAACGTGATCAAATGCGCAGCGATAAGGCTAGCCACGTGGTGCCCTTCGAGTGAACTTTGCGTCCACGGACAACAATATATATATATATAAATATATATATAATATATATGCATGCTTATTTGGTGTGTGTAAAGTTAATTTATGCAGGGGCGCGTTTTTTTCGGGGGGGGGGGGGCTAAATCTGTTTAAGAAATTTCGACATTTGCCTTAACCTAAATGCAAAATAAGGCAACATAGTTGTATTTATCAGGCCTAGGCCCTAGATAAACTGTTTCAGTTTAGTAACAGAATTAACAGGATGACACCCTCTAGTAGCTATGATGAACCAAGCAAAATCCTCATTGGAAGCTGCTGCCCGTGCATAGGTCATGCCGTGTTATGCATGGGGCACGAGAGTCTTGGCGTTGGCCAATAGATACCGGTTCTCTGGTAGGTTCAGGTAACGTCAGTGTGTGATGATCATTCCCCGCCAAGGTTTATCTAACTTAAAGCAGGGCCTTTGAGCGGTTGGGTCACCAAGTACACCGTAACTGGGGGACGACGGGCCCAGATCGACCATTAATTTCCTGTAGATCAGAATAATATGTTTGAAAATGTAGGTCTTATTTAGTTTTTATTTAAGCTTATATAAATTTAAGTTCGGAGACCCCGCGAGGGTCTGGATAAGTCAGGTGTGTCCTATATAGTGCGAAAGAAATGCCCATCCCGTTTGTCATAAGACAAGCATGCTTGGAGTTTTTAATCAAACCGAGGGGCCCAAATTAAGGGACCCATACCGGTCAGGAATTTCCTATAGGGCCCTATAAAATGTTTAAAAATGTGGAAATCTCACTTGATTTTATTTTAGCCTAGGAATGATTAATGTCAAGTAACTAACTATAAACATAATTATAGACTTTCTAAGAATGATCCAAAGGCCAGGGCCTGTCTGGAGATTCCTAGGTGAAGAACACCAGAAAATACTTAAAAATGGAAAATCTCCTTTGGCTTTTATATAGCGCTAGCTTCCGTAGCTCCAACCTTTCGCCTCGTTTTTCTCCGCTATGAGAGACTGGATACTTACGCCAATTAATGTGCAGTTAGCTTTTATACCAACTTGCATTTATATGGCTGTCATCAGGACGACTAAAAGGGACCGGGTCGGGCTTTGTCTCCTAAAGGGCCCAGTTAAACACTTGCATATTAATTCGGAACTTTGTTTTTTCTTTTGTTTTATAGCTTATAGTTTTAATCAAAAATGATCGAAAGGGCCTATGGGGACTTGGGGCTCAGGAGTTTCAAGGTACAAGAACAGGCTTGACGATGAAGTCTCAAGTTTAAGTCCCAAATTTATATCAAATAGCAATAGCTAGTTAATATAGGTTTTAACCCTTTGGGTTCAAAGGGCTTGGATGGGTCAAGAGTTTTTAAGGCCCATTAGAATGCATGGAAATGTATAGAAATTCCTGAGTGATGGTACACAATAGTTACGGAATAACAGAATGGTAAATCTTTTATTTAGTATACAATAGATCCATGCATGGAAGAAATTAACCAAAATTTATATTTATTTGCATTCATTTACAAAAGATTACACATAGTCCGGAGGGCCATGGACAGTGTACTCTTTCGTTCCGGAAGTAATTCCCTTTTTTTTTAATGTATTCTTTTACTCTGTTTTAAGTATAGATAAGGTGTTTATTTTGTTAAAGGTGTTCGTGAATAGAATTATTCAAGGAATCAAATTTATGTATTGATTCACTCTGAATATAAAACGATTAATTGGAGAGGCCCCTTTCACTTTATTTTTAGCTCAGCTGACTGTAAGTCATCTGAGCTATAGCGATCACTCTTTGTCCGTCGTCCGTCCGGCTGTCTGGCCGTCCGGCCGTCCGTCCGTTAACAGGGCACAAACTGTAACTGCTGGACCTAGAATCTTGTAACTTTACATCCTGGGAGGGTCATAAACAATCTCATTGGAAACCTGAAATTAGGTCTCTGTTACCCATATTCTTCAAGCTATAGGGCTCCGAAGTACCCCCAGAATAATGGAAAATTTGATACAAAATTTCAATTATCTGAACAACTAATGCAGTGATCACCATGATTCTTTGCATGGATATTGAACATGGAGTGTTTCATCAGTTTCTGTAGTCTGGTGGCGCCACCTGTATTTTTTTTATTTTTACGAATTTTTTTCTCTATTTTTTGAGACCTCTTAAGATGTGGTCATCTGTTAACGGGGCACAAATCATAACGACTGAACCTAGAATCTTCTCACTTGATCTGCAGGGAGGCCCATGAAAAGTCTCTGTGGAAACCTGAAATTAGTTCTCTGTTACCCATAACCTCTGAGCTATGGGGTTCTGAAGTACCCCCAGAATAATGAAAAATTTGATACAAAAGCTCAAGTATCTGAACAACTATTGCATTAATCACCATGATTCTTTGCATGGATATTGATCATGGAATGTTTCATCAGTTTCTGCAGTCTGGTGGCGCCACCTGTATTTTTTCTATTTTACCAATGTTTTTCTCTATTTTTGAGACCTTAAGATGTGGTCATCTGTTACCAGGGCACAAATCATAATGACTGGACCTAGATTCCTCTCTCTTGACATGCTGGGAGGCCCATAAAAAGTCTCTGTGGAAACCTGAAATTAGGTCTCTGTTACCCATAACCTCTGAGCTATGGGCCTCCGAAGTACCCCAGAATTATGGAAAATTTGATACAAAAGCTCAAGTATCTAAACAACTATTGCATTGATCACCATGATTTTTTCCATGGATATTGATCATGAAACGTTTCATCAGTTTCTGCAGTCTGGTGGCGCTACCTGTACTTTTTTTATTTTTACAAATGTTTTTCTCTATTTTTGAGACCTCTTAAGATGCGGTCATCTGTTAACAGGGCACAAATTACAAAAAATAACGATCGACCTAGAATCTTCTCTGTTGACATGCAGGGAGGCCCATGAAAAGTCTCCTTGGAAACCTGAAATTAGGTCTCTGTTACCCATATGCTCTGAGCTATGGGGCTCCGAAGTACCCCCTAGAATAATGGAAAATTTGATACAAAAGCTCAAGTACCTGAACAACTATTGCATTAATCACCATGATTCTTTGCATGGATAACGATCATGGAATGTTTCATCAGTTTCTGCAGTCTGGTGGTGCTACCTGTATTTTTTCGATTTTTAGCTCAGCTGACTGTAGCGATCACACAACAAAGTTTATTGTAGAAAGGCCTCATGGCCCAAAGTACAAATAATTTAAGTAACATATAAATATACACAAGTTTGCCATCACTTTCTGCCAATATGTGCTTAATCATGTTAAAAGATATATATGTCGTAGAAAAGAATATAATGAAAATATATATGTGTACAATTATCAATTATACATAAAATTACAGTATTCAGTGAATTTAATGATTTAAGTACTACTTTATGGAATATTATTTTCTGAAATGTTTTCCTGTCTTACTCTGTTTACCTGAAATAAATATACACCTAAATCATATTGTATCTTGTGATTCTGTGTTCACAAAATCTGAATAAGCCCATATTTATTTTGTGGAAAATTCTGTATAAATGATAAAAATTTATTTCTTAAATCTTTATATCTGGAACACTTGAAAAGAATATGGGCCTCATCTTCAATTTCATCATTCTTACAAAATTTACAGAGTCTCATGTTTACTGGAGTATTACTTCTTCTGCCTACTTCAATCTCAAAATCATGGTCACTTAGTCGAAATTTTGTTAAAACCTGTCTATAGATGTATGGGATATTATTTAAGTATCGTTCTGGTTCAATGCCTGATTTTACTTCACTATATATACTGAGTTTGGATTTTTCTTTAATTTCAGATAACATCTCTTGCTGTCCGATATCCTTGACTCTTTGTAGAAACATATCAATGAACATTTTTTCATCACCAACTCCCTGTTCTAACCATGCATGGCCAAATCCATACCTATTCAATAAATGCTTAATATAGCCTGGCCATGTAGGCTTACCCAGTTCATTTAACCGTTTTAAGGCATTATAACAAATAAAAGGATATCTAGAATTTCCCATATTCAGTATTCTTAACCAATATTTTAGACATCTCTTAAAGTACATACAATGCAAAGGATATCTACCACATTCAAGCAGAACTCCTGCATTAACTGTGCTTCTGCTAACACCCAGAATTTCTTTACAAAATCTTGATTGCACATTATCTATAATTGGTCTTGATAAGAATCCCCAAATTTCAGAACCATATAATAATGCTGGTGCTACAACTTTATCAAATATATTCATTGTGATATCAGGAGACATTTTACCACATTTAGATTCACATTTTTTAACCATATTCAGGCCCTTCTGTGCTTGAAGTGTTAATAATTTCAGACAAGGATTCCAGGACAATGTAGAAGAAAATATTATTCCAAGATATTTATATTGGTTCACATTAGTTAATTGTTTTCCCTTGAAATACCATTTTTCATTATGTTTAATTATACCTGCCCTCTTAAATACTACAGCTTTTGTCGTTTCTGCATTTACTTGCATACCCCAATGGTTACAAAAAATTTCTAAAATGTTCAATATATTTTGTACACGACCAACTGTACACGATCACACTTTGTCCGGCATCAGTCCGGCCGTTAACAGGGCACAAATCGTAACGGTTAGACCAAGAAACTTCTAACTGTACATCCAGGGAGTTCCTAGGCAAATCTCCTTGTAATCCTGAAATTAGGTCATGATGACGTATATTTTGTGACCATTCACCCTGAATGTCAGATGGGCACAAATCATATCTGTTAGGCGTAGAATCCTCTAACACAATATCCTGGGAGGTTCTAGGCAAATATCCTTGTAATCCTGAAATTAGGTCATGGTGACCTACATTTTGCGACCTACAGGCCGAAAACAGGATTTTAAGGACCCAGAAAGTCAGACAGGGAACAAATTGTGTCTGTTAGGCCTAGAATCTTCTAATGTAACATTCTGGGCCGTCCTTGGCAAATGTCCTTGGAAACCTGAAATTAGGTCACCATGACCTATATTTACGAATTATTTTTCTTTATTTTTGAGACTTTCAAGGGGGCTTCATCTGTTAACAGGGCACAAATCGTAACCGCTGGACCTGGATTCTTCTAACTTTACATCAAGGGAGGTCAATAAAAATTCTCTGTGAAAAACGTGAAATTAGGTCTATGTTACCCATATCCTTTGTAGTGAGTACCCCTCAGAATAATTCAAAAATTGATACAAAAGCTCCAGTATCTGAATAACTAATGCATTGATCACCATGATTCTTTGCAGGCATATTGATAATGGAGTGTTTCATCAGTTCCTGCAGACTGGTGGCGCCACCTATATATATATTTTTTAATTTGTACGCATTTTTTCTCTTTTTGAGACTTTCAAATAAAGCCTCGTCTGTTAACAGGGTACAAATCGTAACCACTAGATCTGGAATCTTCTAACCTGACATCAAGGAAGGTCCATTAAAAGTCTCTGTGGATACGTGAAATTAGGTCTCTGTTACCCATATCCTCTGAGCTATGGGGCTCGCAAGTACCCCAAAGAATAATTAAAAATGTGATACAAAAGCTGCAGTATCTGAATAGCTAATGTACTGATGGCCATGATTTTTTTGCATGCATATTGATCATGGAGTTTTTCATCAGTTCATGCAGACTGTTGGTGCCACCTATATTTTTTCCAATTTTTACGAATTTTTTTTCTCTTTTTGAGACTTTCAAATAAAGCCTCATCTTGTAACAGGCCACAAATCGTAACCACTTGACCTAGAATCTTCATACTTGACTTCTAGGGAGGTCAATGAAAAGTCTTCTTGGAAATTTGAAATTAGGTCTCTGTTACCCATATCCTCTGAGCTTTAGGGCTCGTAAATACCCCCAAGAATAATAAAAAAATTGATACAAACAAAAGCTCCAGTATCTGAATAACTAATGCCTTGATAGCTATGATTCTTGGGATATATATTGATCATGGAGTGTTTCATCAGTTCCTGCAGACTGTTTGCACTACCTGTATTTTTTTCAAATTTTTACGCATTTTTCTTTCTATTTATGAGACCTTCGAATGAAGTTGTCATCTGTCCAAAAGCCCACTGAAACCCATTTCTTAGGACTCTTCACAAAATTCATGATTTGTCTGCACTCTGGCAGTCATTTTCCTCATTGTTCAACATTCCTTGAATTCATCTGAGCGTCATGGCCCATGGGCCACTAGTTTTAATTCATCTTGGTGCTTTTCTTTGTGTGTGCGTAGTTGGGTTTGGAGGTCGCTTTCATTTTGTTTATAAACCCCGTGCTCCCTTTATATATATATATATATATATATATATATATATATATATAGGTACAATGTCTGTCAGTATCGGTGATTTTTGGTCTCAGCGTTTTCAGATATAATAGATCTGAATTTGTTTACTCTAAATTGATTACTGCAAGTCCTGCGACTGGTAATTTGGGAAACTGTTCGTTTAATTTTGGTTATAGTGTATTACGGTAAATAAACATAGGACTGATAATAAGATGAACGTTTATATGGATAAAATGTCGTATATAAGATCTGCATATATCAGGATATATCACTTAATGCTTCATCAAATCAGTTCAGGAAATCGCTTCAATGGATATGTAGAATATGCGAGCATCTGCATTGCTAGGTTCGGGTTAGTATCAACAAATCTATTATATCTGAAAACGCTGAGACCAAAAATCACCGATACTGACAGACATTGTACTTAAAATGGCCTCTTTTTGCAGTATATATACAAAAGGTTGGAAGTATAGGGAAGGCTGCAAGTCTAAAAGACAAAAATATATCGCTAAAATCCCCGATTGACTTGTAGGAATCACGTCACTTCTCTGTTCATCGGCGCCAACCATCAACGATAGTAATGGCCTCAGACAAGTGACAACAACCCCGATATATACACACAGAGCTAGAACTGAGCGGAAAACAAGTGGAAAATCATTAAATATTGCACAGACGTTTTGTGTCAGGCCTACAATAGCATGCGAAAATTTCAGGTTTGTAGCAGTAAGCATAACTTTCTGACAAGAAATATACATATACAATAACAAAAAGCTACTCTAATTTTAAATTTGTTATATGTCCTTGGATTTTAAGATTTTTTGTCCAGTTTTGGTCAATTATTTCATTCTTTAAATTCTTAACTGAACATAAAGAAATTCAGCAATCATTGCAAAAATGATTAGGAAAAGGTGATATCAAAAATAATTTAATATCTATTGTAGAATAGTCTCTGTGTGTGGTTATGTTTATGCGTCTTCCTACCTGCAAATACCATCCATATTTGTAGTTGTACGCTGACTGGGACAAAAATGCTTCACTAGCAGCCGTGCTTCACAATCCGAGCATTAAAAGGGTCATGTCACGCTCGCGCAGAAACCTCTTTATGGCCGGGATGAGCAGGGGCAGCGCAACCCCTCGGATGGTATTTAAATCCCCAGATAAAAAATGTACGTTCCTTGCGGTCCATTGAAGAGGTGCTCTCTTCACATATAAAAAACAGGAATGCCCGACCTTTCAAATAAATGGAAAATTGAGGAAAAAATATGTTCTGTACTGTACATGTACTGTACATTTGACTGTTTAAAGACCTTTTTATATATGATTATATATATATATATGTATATATATATATATAAATATATATATATATATATGAATGTCATTTGTATACTTCATGTTATTCACAAATAAATTATATAAAGAAGATTCCTGACAGCATCAAACATATTAAACTCTGTAAACTGGGTAAAAAGCAGTCTATGTCTTCGAATTTAGCATAAGAATTTCTTATAGATACCTGTTCTTCCGATAATATATAACACCACTATTGAATTTATAATAAAATGGTATAGCCGCGTCCGACCAACACGATTTAAAAAAAAACACAACGGACGGAAGCTTTCAAATCGTCTGCTGAATTGTGGTGGGCCGATCATCAAGTTTTATCGAAAGTCAGTCGGTTTGCTGCAACTTTCAAGCGCTCGATTACCAAAGGCACTTATCGATTACATCATAATCATTATTTTTTCCATAATGCCTTTATGTTTTAGGCAGAAATTATTCTTCCTTTTTTACGACATTCCGTTTGATATAATAAGTCTGAGTTCCCAGATAACTTCCGTATGTAACATAAAATCTCCAGTTCTATGCCAATTTTGCGAGATTTCCCAGAAATAATCTATTCAACTGATGCCAGGTGCCGCTGCTTAGGCCATCCTTAAAAAATTCTTTATAGTGGGCTAGCCCGTCTGGTCCAGTATTTGGGTAGCGGCTTGAATTTGTGTCGGATTTGTTTTCAAATTATTTTTTTTATGTATATGATCTGCCGCAAGCGCACCTGGGCTCGTAAAAATCTGCCGTAATGTGCTAGAAAAACAGTCCCTAAATAGGTCTAACATTCTTAGATGCTCTTAATTTCCATAATGATAGAGAATACCCGAAATAGCCGATCGTTTAATATGAACCTTACATTAGACTGATTGTGCCTATACATATACGTGGAAGGACCGGTACACTCGTGCGCGAAAGACTTAAGCCCCGTTCCCACTTTCACGAATTTGACGCCGAATCGCCACGAACTTACATCATTAAAATTCGTAGAGACGTCGTGGGAGTGTCGTAGATGATGTCTTGAACATTTGGTAATGTTCGTAGAGAGGTCTTAAGCACTCAGAATTCGTGGCGCTATTTTTGAAATGTTCAAAAATTAAGCTTTGTCGTCACAAGTCGTAGCTAAGTCTTAACAGTTTCTTGATAAGTCGTATGAGAGTCTTCATAATTCTTGTAAATTCGTGATGTAAAACAATGTCACGAATGCTCACGAAGGACAATGACATCGACACGACTTCAACACGACTACAATACGACTACCACAAGAACCTCTCAAGAGAGACTCACGTTCATAAAGCCCTTTCCTACTTCCACGAATTTGGTGACATATCGTCAAGAACTTACATCATTTTGTAACGGATATTTTATTTTCTTAGTGATTTTTAAATTCTAACAAACCAATGAGGAATAAGGTTTAGAAGTAAGAACTCTGTGTAGATATGTAAATTTGTTTTAAAGAAGATTTGTATTGTGGTTATTGGTTCCAACTAAATTTGAACTAAAATAATTTGGAGAAGCTGAATCAAATTAGGTTTCCTTTGTAATTTGTAACTTCTTTGTAAACAAACAAGGAAGTTTTTGCAGTGAATAAACCATGTAGTTTCGTTAATTTGTTTTAAAGAATTTTTTTTATGGTGGATATTGTTTGACAAAATAAATTTGAACCAAAACAGTTTAAAGAAGCTGAATATATTATACAGTTTCGTCATACTTAAACATATGGTCAATATGATAAATTATGAATTTCCTATTTTACTATGAAAGAATAAACTGAGCCTAACACAAATTGATATTAACATAATCTTATATCACATTGAGAGCTGAATCAATAAGATATTTTAACCGATATTTTGTGAATACAGATATTTTACATCCGATTAAGACGGTCGTCTACTTGGACTTAAAGAAGTTAACGTCGTATTTGCCACCACATAAATAAGTCGTAATTGTCTAATTACCCAAATCAATTGAGACATATTATCAGTGTTTTAAAAGGATATCTTTTGTCAAATTAAAATATCTGGAGAAGTTGAGTAAAGTGTTGTTATGGTGTCCTTTTATTTATATCGTCTTCTTTGTGACATTACAATATCTATATATCACATATATAGCTATCTAACAATCCGTAGCAAAATTGAATGATCGTAGGAGTATCGTCCACAAGTCGCAGATCAATCGTGGAAAAGTGTCCTGTCATATCGCGCTGGCTTCGTACACTGTCGGTACTGGCATCGTACTCCTTTCGTACAATATCGTGGTCGTGATGGAATTTTTATCACTCGTCAGGCCGATTTGCCACGAATCGCCACGAATTCAACATCGTGGCGATTCGGCGTCAAATTCGTGATAGTGGGAACGGGGCATAACTGCCGGGAAAACGCTATAGGCCTACCAAGTTTCGTTACTCGGGCGAAATAGCTTGAAAAAAAAATATTGAGCGATTCGTCGCTGTCGCATTAAATGAAAGTTATCCCGACATTCATGCTGTTAACTGACTGCTTTTGGCATCTAAACCATGTGACAGATTTTTTGAAAAAAAAACACCTGCCTCGGCAACGCAAACGTTCTTGTGACTGGCAGAGCGGTCACTGGTCATAGACACAGCCAATAAAAGGTTCATAGTAATTCGCCCCATTCATGACTTTTTTGGCGGGAAAATGTCGCCGGCCTACGGTTGTTATAATTTCCACCTTGAGTATATAAAGCAAATGACGCCGGCCTAATTAATAGAACCTGCAACTGACATAAAAAAATAAAATATGTTCAGCATTATAGGCACCGTGCCTGTCGTTGATTTTTTTCAAGTGTAATTTGCTGGTACGTTATTTCAAGAGTTTTTATTTTAAATGAGAAAGTGAAAATAAACTGGAATATTGGTAATATGGGTAATATTAAAAAAAATTTGTAAGGTCTTGAATCACACTCAACTGCTGGTATATCTATCAGAGTATGACCCGTCAGATGCAAAAGGTCGATGTCTGTGACATTTTCATATTATGATCAAGCTGATAACTGGCACTGAAAATCAAACAAAAGTGACCTAGATTTTCAAACCAAAAACAAATAGAAATAATTAACCCATGCCCTGTGGGCAGTTATCGTTGTACAAATATATCATACGTCTTTAATTATTATTTTAGCTTTCAATTACTTTTTTTTAATTTTTACACCAAAAAAAATATATCTTTTTTTTTTCTTGGTTATTATAATGAATTAAAATGAAACTGAGTAGCATATCTTAGTAATAATATCGTTATAATATCTAACCATAATAATAGGAAAATATAATGAATCAAAAATTCTTTTCTTAAGGTAGAATTACTAAGACATGAGGGCTGGATTAAGAAAGTATAGTTTCACAGATAATTTATATATATATATATATAATATATTGTATATTTCTTTTTATTTGTCTGAACTGATTAATAATCGATCATCGATCGGTTTGCTCAAACCGCTGATCAATTATGAAAAAGGAACCGACTCCCACCACTACTGCTGAACATCTTTTTCTGTCTCCTTCACCAGAAGAGTTTGTATTAAGCTGGACGGGTTTCAAACCAAAACAAAGTGTATGAGTTTGTATTAAGCTGGACGGGTTTCAAACCAAAACAAAGTGTATGGTATCATGCAAGTCATCAAAGAAACCCCGACTGTATATGAGGGTATGAATCCAGTGGCAGTGTATATTTCACCGCTCAAGAATGATCCCAAGGATGTACCTACATAAATACAAGTTTCTAAAATAGAAACCCGAATGGCCCGAGACTGCTCACCAGAGACCGCCATTCCATGTAGACGGCGTAAACCCAAACTTCATGCGTCCCCAAGCATATATATCCTGTAAGCGGGAGAAGGAGAGGGATTCTAAAGCTTCGTTTATCGGACAAAGATCCGTATAAAAAAAATTCATAAACAAAACACGCCGGGAATGGTTCTGGCAAAGCTCTGGTACAAGGACCTGCAAGTACAGAAAAAGGGTAAATTAGGGTTAATTATTATTTGGGGTCATTCCCTACGAATACTAAATAGAAATATATTTATTGGTTCTAACAATAACCTGAATACCTTTCATCAATTAATTTATACCGTAATGAAAATAGCATAAATGTTCATTGATACCATGTTTGTATATAGCATAAACGCAAGTTTTATTTATTAGTCTGTATCATGTCATTGTTTGTCTGAAAATGTCTTCATGGCTTTAACGTTTTGATACATCGTAAATATTTTTTTCAATGAATTATGTGTGTCTATTGTTTTATGGTTACGTCTCGACCAACCCTGATCATATTTTACAAGGTGAATTTAAATTGTTTTAAATTGTAACAAAATCCTTCTATGGAATGATTTAATCCTTATATATGCAAAATCTTGTATTCATTTAGACTTGGAAATCTTGGTGTAAAAGAGACTGTCCCATATTTCCTTTCACAATATAAGCGTATAAAAAATACGCCGTAACACTTGGAGTTCGTTTTTTTCTGATGAAATGTGTAATTAAAATTATGCCACTGACATTATGTTCTGAGTTGTGTCCCGATTCTTGCACATATACATTTGTACAATATGTGCTTTAAAATCATAAACGCGTACAATTATGCTACTGCATAAGGCCGGTGCATGTAAAAGCGACTAGTGTCTATGCAAGATGAAAAATGAAAAATGGGAGTATATCAGAGTCCATTTTTTAAATGTAGGATACAACAGTGCCATGTTTAGAAGTAGGACAAATAAATCTAGTTTGATAAAAATCTAAGAGTATTTTAACCTCGTTTGTCCTGCCCTGAAGTAAGCATATGTTTAGTAATGAAGAACAAGATAAGAACACCAAAGCACTGGAGAATCATCAAATTTTCTCTTTTCAAAACAATATGCAAGAATCTGGAAATTAAGTTCTTGTTAATAAACCTAGCCTTGGTGCACGGCTAAGAATTACACACCAGGTGACCCGGGCTCTATACTCCGCCTTGAATATGGTTTTAAGATTTTGCGCATCGGACCTTCAAGTATACCAGAAAGAACGAATGAAAGTGTCATTAAGGAAGAGATGCCACTTAAAATATGTTCACTCTACATATCTCACCTTAATTTTTCTCAGTTTCTCTGATTCTCATTTTATCAAGAAGAGAAGAGCAGAAGTCCGTCGGTGGCACAGCCATATTGCTAAAACATAAATGATTTTTTTTTAATTCATTTCATAAGAATTAAATTGCATGCAGTTGTTACATGTATCTGTTTATAATGCGCCTGGCGTTCTGATTCGGGTTAGGCTCAAGCCCTTGGCGTTGCTATGGGACCCGTGCTTGTTGAACCCTGGCTTGTAGAGACACAGTGCTCGTTGTAGTCTAGAAATTTCGGGTCTGTTCATGTGTTATGGGCGCGTGTATAGTTGTGTTCTTTGGATTGTTCATGAATAGAGAAGTTTCTGGGCTTCGGGTGAATAAGCTATACATAGGGGCTGTGTTTACAGCCGGCAGAGAGAAAAATACCAGCGAACACAGAGAAGTGTGACTCTCTCGCCAGTTTTTGGGACCTTTCCGATAATTGCAGAACTTACAGATCTTCTACCGACTTTATACAGACTTTATAAACGGATTGTCTTCAGTTTGCCTTTGGGATCATTACCAGATCTTCACTTTTGGATTACAACAGATTGTTTCCGAGATTAAATCGGAATATTCTCTGAGAGGATTTACATGAACTGCTCATCTGGGTTATTTGTGCTAAAAGACTCTTGTGAAATTAGGCAGTTGATGTATCTAGAAACCAAAGCCTAGGATCCGGACTCTCTGGTTATGTATACGTTTTTGTTCTTGTTATGTTTAAAATACTGTGTAATTGTATTGGTTTAGTGTATTGTAGTGTTAGGATTGTTCTAAGAATAAATTATAATTATTTGTTAACAAATAAACCACTGACTTCTTTATTCATTCCCCTAGACATTTCACGCTGCCTAGTGTTGCGGAATCTGATTTTTTATCTCCGTAACAAAATTTTGTGCTCGTCACGATTACGTGATCTGTTGTTAATAGGTTCCGTAACACAATCCTTAATGTGAGATCACTATATTCTGCCCAGGAAATAAACCTTTAAGGGCAGTCTACGATTTACCTTAAAATTATGAACTCTGTGTAATATCTAGCCCTTCGCTGGACCAGACCTGCATGTATATTTTAAAAAAGGTAGTAAAAATAATTAGATTAGCCTATTTTATAACCCATTTTAGAATTCTATGTCATAGAGTCAAATGTTTAGTCCTATGTTTTGAGAGTACTATATATGGACGAAAAAAAGTCCGTCTGACCATTATACCTCCACCAGGGGGCGACATGTATAATGTTTTAAGCTTGTTTTTTTTTTTTTTTTTTTTTGTTTTGTCGGCAACAAAATTCTAAACACATATTGACATAAAAAAGTTGAGAGTTGGGTTAACATCTAAGGAACAATTCATTAAGTCGTCATAACAGCATTTTTATCGTATACGGTTTCTTAATTTTATTGGAGCTATTCATTGGTATTAATAGGCGGCTTTGTACTAGAGGTTACCTGGAATGGAGGTTTTTGAAAAGTTCAAGGAGAAACACAGCGGATGTTATTTTGTCATCTCTGACTTCTTATGTGAATAAGAAAATCATAACAGGAGGGAAAGTTTCAAGGAAATATCGGTCTGAAAGTAATAGAAGTAGGTAACCATTTAGTGTCACCTCTATGTTTATAGTTTATGTTCAATGAGCGTTTGATATGGGTATAGATTGATATATGGGTGATCTCAGTCAAATTTCTCATGTTTTTTTTTTTTTTTGGTGTCCCTTACCCAAAAAAGACACATTTTTATGTATGTTTGTTCGTATTTAGTGTTATTATCTTCCGTTGCTCAAGCTTTGTTCGAAGCCAGTTAAGAGTACACATGTACTCTTAGGTAACCTGTGATAGTGTTACACAACTACAGCATGTCTCGGAACTATTTCGTCTCCCTGGACTCAATCGTTATGTTACATATTACATATACTTACATATCGATCGTTGACTGATCAAGAATGCCGTCCCTGTCCGCTTATCTGAGACTTTATTTATCGGTCCACGTGCCGTAAGATAAACACACACAGACTTTGTCCTCAGATGACTTAGGGGCGTACTGTTAGGGGCCTACCTGTTATTGACTACTACAGGAGCTTTCTGTGGAGTACCAATTATTTCATCATTTTCAAATGCAATCAAGGAATCCTTGCTGTACGGGTTTTTAGTGTGTGTCTTTGTATCCGTGTGCCAATACGCTATCTCTGCAAGAAATGTCATTTAGAGATGAAAGATCACTTCTGATGATTTTTAATATTTTCCAGCTAACCGTAGACGATATGAGGGGGTGTACAGGAAATAGGATGTTATACCCCGTGTAAATAGGACTCAAAACGCATACAGACATACACCGTTGTTTATTTCCCGTAAATGTACAATCAATAAAAACGTATGCTATATCTAATTCCCTGGTCATAAATTAAAAAAGAATATAAAATTAATGAATTAATTGGTTTATGCGTAAAGGGAAAAAGGTTGTCCATTAAACAGCCATCCACATAAAATTTATATTTAGATTTATAGCTGCATAATCTGAATTTCAGATCCACATAATCTTTTATTAGGTTCTTTACCTTTACCGTTTTTAAGAGGGAGTGTACTGTACTCTGAAAACATAGGGTTGTCAAATCGACAACTTTAGGGTTGTCAAACGGGTGTACCTAAAACAACAACCCAGGTTGTCAAAATTTCAATTTGACAGCCACCTACGGTTCTAAAAAAGGGTTGTGAAATGTTTGCTGTGACAACTTATGGGTTGCCATGGACCTGTCAGGTTCATCCGTATTCTCTCTCTCTCTCTCTCTCTCTCTCTCTCTCTATATATATATATATATATATATATATATATATATATATATATATGATAATAATAATAATAACAGACATTTTCAAGTTTAACGTGTATTTATTAAAACCAGTGGTCTTGTTACTTGTGATCTATAGATTTTGAACAGACTTTCATACAGGAAGACAAACCTATCCACGTGTAATACCCTCGCTACGTCAGAGTTCGGATAATATTATACTGCAGTACATCATAACAATTTTTACACTCACACAAACACTTTGAGGTCAGGGAAACACGTATACAGTGTTTGTGTGGGGGGTGCATGGGTGTGTGAGAGATAGAGAGAATAGAGAATGCATGATGTACATGCACGAGACAGAGCTTGCATTCACATGATAAAGGAACTTTCCCAAGCAATTTTAATTCTATATACATTTTATTTAATGTGAAAATTAGGATTGCGTGAGCGAATGATGCTGGTGTTTCCATAATAAAATTCTAAGATACAAAAATATTTATGGTTATAAAAAACACAGTAAATCGTAATTTATTTCTAATATAGAGAAAATAAAAATAATTAATTATGTCTGTTTTCCCTGGATGCACAGCAATATGCATTAATCAGGGAGTCATTCACACGTATTCAGTGAGTCTTTAAGTTGGCGTCCATGTTTATGTCCTCAACGGCTATTGGTTCAGCTGCAATTAAATAGATAAATACAGTTAAATTCATGAGGTAGCGTCTAAAGGTAACACCTTCACACACACACATGTATATATATATATATTAGGGCTGTATCAATATATCGATATATCGATACGAATCGATACACGAAGTCGATACGATAACCGAAATGCGTTGCATGCTGTATTGGTCGTATCGATTGCTTGCTAATTTATAGCATTCTAACTCTAACTTTACATAAAACCATGACGATTTCTAAATCTAAATGCACTGCAGCCCGTATATTTGTTGCTTTGGCTTTTAAGACTTGTTAATAAATATATATACCCATGCACGGCAGTACTTCCATGGCAAGCATGCGCAAGTGAGCGATAATAGGAGAATGATAATAACGTTTATCTTTATAAATGAAATCGATATTCACATCACATATCGCTACTAGGAACAAGGTACATTTCTATTTATATGTCATTTAATCTCTATTTTTTTATTTACGCAGCCGGTCATAGGTTACTCGGAACTCCCGCGTTCGACATCAGATGTCAATTAAATGGTTAAAGCATTGGGACAAATCCTGTACAAACAGGAGAGTGACTAATGGGATTCATATTCACAGAATTATACAAAACTGTGTAATTACATTACATAAAAAAACAGCCTATGATCTTCCCCACCAAATGCAATAAATATGTTTGTGCGGGGGAGTGGGGGGGGACGCTAGAGCTCAAAGAAGATCGAGATTTTGCTAGTCTTGATTAGAGAGCTTTTTATAATTAAAAGCAACTGGTTCGTTTATTTATTTAATATCAAGCTTAAGCTGCTTAAGTGCATGGCATACTAAATATGTTGTATGTTAAAATAAAAAAAACATATAAAAACAAGAAACAGAGCATTTATTAAGAAATGATATACAAAGAAAAATTAAACGTATCGTCAATACGTATCGGTATCAAATTAACTGTATCGCAGTACGTATTGTACCGGAAGTGGCGTACCGATACCCAGCCCTAATATATATATATATATATATATATATATATATATATATATATATATATATATATATCCATTTAACAGGTATCTAAAAAGCTAAATTAAATAAAGAGCTGAAGCAGAATCCAATTTACATCGGAAGGAAAATACCACACTATCCAGAATATTGATGAAATTCATCATCCGATATAAAGTATGGCATTAAACAGAAGCAAAACCATATCTAAGGATAATTAACATTCGATCGGTGAAATTCATGTGGTTAAAATAAAATGTTTTTAAATAAAACGTTAACAATGCCCCTATTCGGAGTCAGAAGGAGGATGACAATTACATGTACAGCTGTCTGCATAAAAATGAACAATTTCCTCTTTGTCTTTTTATATTTACCATTTTCTACTAAGTTGGCTTCAGGAGTTCTCTTTTTCGTGGCAACATGCAAAAAGCTGCAATTAAATTGGTCGCATTCATTGGACGATTATATAAACATATTTGTTAGAAAATATTCATAAACAAATGTGAATGAATGTATGCCGAAAAATATAAATTCCTTGTATGTTTGAACACTCATAGAACATTTATTCGGGAACATTAAATAATGTTTGTAAATGTTTATCATGCATGTAATTTAAAAAGAAATAACTTCCCTTTAATTTTGAAATGAAATCAATTTGTATGCTTCCTGCTTCTGCTCGATTTACATCTTGATATATCTTCTTTAAATGAAAATAGTTTTGTACGTTACAGGGCTGACAGAACAAGAAAAATGAAAATTCTCGATCAAATATCTCACACAGCTATCGCCAGAGGGAGTAACTGTATAATTGCGCCGAGGAAGAACGAGGATCCCGCCCAGAATGAATAAGTCGCCGGGTACAAGAGGTTGAATAGAAAATGGCTCCCCAAACTTAGCTCTTCCAGTGATGCAAATACAGCAAAAATCTTCCCTGTGAAAATGGTGAAATGAAAACAAACACTCAATGATCGAATTATCAGAAAAAAATGCATGTTGTGTCGTATTACATAGAATATTATTTATGGTATTTTTTGTTATGATATAACGGTATCTCCCTACCTAATTCATCGGCTTCCACCAGCTTGGATAAGAGATACCTCAGACAGGAAAATACGGCTCCATCAAACACCCCTAGCGCTAGGACTGTCGTAAAATAATGTATACAACAAATACAAAAGTAACTGCACATTTAGGCCTAAGTGCATTTTGATCAAATTCTGATTTAATCAGCATGCATTCCGCATGATGGTATTTTTTATTTAACCAGGTTTTGTGTCCACAGTATCGACCGATACGTTTTTCTTAAAGACGCAAGACTGAGGCAGCCATCACATATATTCAGACAGAGATAAAAATTAAAATGAAATTTAAAAAAATGTTGCTGAACCTTGATAGCGGAAATAAATGAGAAAATTATTGGCACCTGTAAAGACCATCCAAGTGTGCACGCTGACCGAGAAGAAAGCTTCACTTGCTTTACTTGATATTAGTCCAATAATTAACAGGCTGGTGTCGCTCACAGACAGGAAGTGCGTCATAGCAGGGATCAGCAACAGCAGCGCTATTCCACGGATGGTGCTGCGAACACTTAGGTACAAACTGTTAATTGTTTGTGTCCAGTAAAGAGGGCGACGTTTCACATAGAGAAACGTTAAGATAGATTTGCCTGCAAATATATGAACAGAAAACTTATATGTAATTTGAAAATATTGCACGGATACATTCATTTATATATTATTAATAAATATATTTAGACTATTACCAAGTTAGTCGGATCATTAATGTTAAATAATAACGTGTGTATAGATATCGGTGTAACTGCCCCTAAATTTGATGGTTTTGCCTACCCTATCAGTGTTGATACGATGAAACAATGTACTTCGTAGGCCTTTTTGTATAGGCATTCTGTATACCCTCAAGATGAATTATGATAGCAAAAAGTGAAAAATTAGATGAAACACAAAAAAATAGATGACGCTGAAACTTATTAAGTTATGTTTTAATCGTTAATACATGGCCATAAATAAAATCAGAACCAGTGATTTTTAAATGATTAGTACCTGCACTTCCAATAGCGTAAAACGTCATTGTTATGTATATCAATAACAAATGAAGTCGTCCGTGATTTTCTCTTTTTCCTAAAGCACACCGGACGGAAGCAGTAAGATCGTCTGCCGTACATCCCTTTCTTCCTCCTTCACCCGGAGAGCTTTTGTTTTTCTCGATGGGTTTTAGCCAAAATAAATGAATCGGAATGATGCAGAACATCAAGGAAATCCCGAGTATGTAGGAGCGGACAAATCCGGTGGCGCTATACATGAAACCGCTCAAGAAAAAACCTACAGATGTTCCAACTTGAAGACAGGCTTCGAAGATGGAAACACGAACGGTCCGTGAATTCTCGTCGGTCACGTGAGAGAGGTAGGTGAATGCTCCGTCATTATTCCTCCGCCGATTCCGCTTATTATGTTGCTGAATATTAAAGGCAACAGGGGCCACTCCATGCGGATGGCGTTGACCATGTTCCAGACGTCCGCCAGCATGATGCCGACCATGGGTACAATAAGTGGAAGCTTGTAGCTGTACTTGTCAGACCAAGATCCGTACATAAACGTGAAGAACATAGAAGGAAGCGTGGATGCCAAGCTTTGATACAAAAACCTGCAATGAAACGTAACTTGAATCATGGGACTAAATGCCTGATAAACACTTTGAAAATAAAAAAAAAATCAATTTTAAATTTACTATTCTACTCAATGTCCACCATGATGATTTCCAAAATTAAGATTGTAGATCACATAAATTGTTCATTATCTGTTGGGAAGAAAAATTATAACACGAGAGAGAGAGAGAGAGAGAGAGAGAGAGAGAGAACGAGTGTTACACGTGAGATGCGACCGTCTGTACTTCGTCTTCCTCCCGACTGTTGTTACCACTCTTCAGATTGTCACACATGTGGTTGTCATGGTAACGTTGTAAACACGCCTTCCGGTACACCAGGGCTTGGGTTAGTGGCCTATTAAACATCTGAGCCAAGTAGGTGAAAAAGATGGCCACCTTGATTCCTATGAAATCTTTTAACCTTGAAACGCTCAGCTTTTGGAATTACATGTCGGAGGTCCTGAAAAAATTACGAGCATTATTAATCCGTTCATTCATTTTCAAAACGATGAATGCCTTATGTTATGTATTGGTACTATTATAAGTATTAAAAGTTATAAATAGTTCCTTTAATTACTACCGGATGGCATACATGACAAGGTTATGTTTTACTCTTACTTTACGGTAATCAACAGCTAAAAGCCTCGTTCTCCTTCCGGGCTCCAGAATAAAATGTTGTGTTAAGGTTGAACTGTGTTTGTGGTGTTCTGGGCTAATCCTGAAATACATAACACAACACCTTGCATGACTGATTTCATCTTTTTTCTCATATGACTGATGCTAATAGTTCATTACTGTTTGTCAAAAGCTAGTGGCGAAGGTATAGGAAAATGATTTTTTTTATTTCTTTTTCAATTGTATTCTAATAAAAGGCCTTTAAGTCATGGAGTCTGCAGTGCAGATTTCTGCAGTCTTTTATGGAATTGTTGATGGTGGTATTAGACGCCATGGACGTCAATGAATCGTGTTAGAGTCAAAAGTGATGGGCAATATGTAGAGCTGGATTAAAAGTCAAAGGAAACTGTTATTTGACAGGTTCAGAATTCTGACGAGTCCATGACTTGTAGACAAGCTTAATCAACATTTGTACATGTGATTTGCAGGAGGCATAAAGCAGAATGTTATTGGTTCTTTGTGATGCCATATTATTTATGGTACTTAATGCATCACATTTGTATATTTCAGGAATATTGAGCAAAGAGTGGCATGCAACAGTGTTGATTGTGCAGAGGAGTCGCCAGTTGTGCCAGTTGTCATCGTGTGGAGTGTTTGCGCGGAGTATAGTACAGGACAGACAGAGGCTCTTGTGCGTGAAGATATTTTGTACCTAGAGATACGGCATTCTGCGAGCTCTTGTCTGGATTATAGCCATCAATGCCTTGACTTGTTGATGTACGGACATATATTCGTGTGAAACGAAAGTGTGTGCAGCGTCGGAAAAATCGTGTATGCCTGTTATACCGACAAGTTTTCCGTGCAGTAATCTTCAAGATCACGTGTCTTCAATATATGCACGGTGTGATACAGCAAGACACATTTTCATGAAGTACGTGTATTTAGTGCTTACGCGTAAGAACCAGGTGAAGTGTATATAGTGTTCAGTGCTAGCGAGCAGTGTAAATGTCGGAGGTCACTATTCAGCTAGAGAACAGACTGTGTGCACACGTGTCACAGACATTCATGTCAAATTATCATCGTAGAGGATGTTATGCACAGATTACTGTGTGGGTGAGGCGCTCCCGTGTATTATAGGATGCATTAAAAGAACTATATCAGAATAGCAATATTGGAGACATTTAAACGTCAGGTCTTGGAGTAAATCTTTTATATACTTAATTATGTTTTCATAATAATTTAAGCCGTCAGAACGTGGAGTAATTCTTTTATATTCTGTATTATGTTTTTGTGATAATGTGTTGCTGTACCCACTTTTAAAGTATAGGCCTATTTGATGTTTCTCATTTCTCTTTAACTTTATTTATTATTGTTTGCAAATGAAACCTTTTTGTTTTTTACGGACGTTTGTGCGTCAAGAACGTTTCTGTATATCTCAGCTCAATACTTCAAAGAACCTGGAAATCATGCAAATCGGGGTTGTGTGGAAATATTGATACTAAAGATAACCGCCAAAATTTTGGTGTGGGGTGTGAACATATGTACGCTCTTTACACAGCGCTTTACCTATAGGGCTACTACCTATATCGTAAGGCGCTGTTTGTTATGACCTCGTATCCTGAATTGCAACACCAGAGGGGAGCACTGTATTTTGGTCCAATCAGATGAGACCTTGTGCTGGAAGACAAAGCCAAGCGAGGAATACACAGAGCCAATCATATTAATTTCTTTTTGAGTGACAGCTCATCCCCCAGCGTAACCGTCTGAACAGGCCACAGGCTCAGAGATAATTGCCCCTGACGTGGTTTGCTTAGGGCCTTGGGCACATAGGATGCTCGGCCGGTGAGCTGTAATTCAAACGAAACGTAACAACATAGGCTGCGTGCACACCTCGCTTGCTGGTTTCAGTTCTGCAGACAACAGATACATGGCTACGCTAACACAGTCATAATGTCATAATCGAATCGGTAGATGATGCGAGAATGCAGAGGGAGTAATTTAAATTCGACCGGAAACTCGATAAGCGGCGCTTGAAGCGCAGCAACGGGCGGAGCCAGGATGCCTGTCGAGTGTTTGTTTATTGGCATCTGATTGGCTGCTTGTCACATCATACGCACGTTTATTTCAGTGGAAAACGAACCGCCATCTGGTGTCTAAATATATCATAAACGGTCAAAGCTGGCAGCGTGAAAATCGGTTGCTTCTTTAGAAGCGCAAGATTTCCGCTGCCTCGGGAGCGTAGAACATATGAAGTGCATTGAAATTTCCATTCAGGCGCGGATCCGGGGGGGGGGGGATCCCCCCGGCTCTTAACCAACGACCTTTTCTTTAGACAATTTTTATGCATGATGCATGACACCCGTTGACCCCTCCCTGCAAACAATCCTGGATCCGCGCCTGCCATTATTTCACCTGTGTATGGACAATTCCGTGTGTGACCGATTAAACTTTGAAAAAATCGACTTCTTATTAGGAAGAGCGTAGTTCATTTGATAAATTGACATTTGTTATGCTGACATTAGAGAGGGAAAGAGACGCCTTGGAAAGCCCCGATATTTCTAAAAGGACAAACACTAAATGTGACGTTGTCAATACGAGGAATAAAAAATCTCATAAAAAATAAAAAAAATAGGCTTTGGATGCTAATGCAATGACAGGCATTTTTTTTAAATTTTTCAACAACAAAATGTCAGTTTAAATGTATTACTGGCATCAGAGAACCAGGAGGCATTCTGTCAGAAATGCAGGTTTTACAAATATTATGATATAAAAATATGAATAGAATATAATTTTCTAAATATCATCGGGACACAACAGTTAAAGCCATACCAGATTATAGCAACTTTGTTTATCATGATATATTCTTTCGGGACTCAAAGATAAAGATAATTTTGAAAGCTGTTGATCAGTTCTTCCATTCTTGAATCATAAATTCAACGAGACTGTACATGTATCACTTTGATGAACCAAGTTTAGCACTTATAAATACCTTGTCTATCCGTGACATCAACTGCAGTTCTTCAAAATAAAGCGTTCAAAACTGAAACCCAATTGACAGCGGTTATTCCAAGATGGTTGTCGTTTATTGACCCTAAATGGACCACTATTATGTATATTTAAGTAAGTGGTCAGTGCCTATATCTGTCTCATCGCGTGTCTCTGGCCCGACTATCAGTATAAAGTGTCGCGTGACCAAGTGTGAACTGAAGCACAAGAGGAGGTGACATTTACACAAGTACATTATATCTCATCTTTTGTTACATAACTCATCAAAATAATTTTGTAGGAAATTTTATATTGCACATTAAAAATCAGACAAAAAATATATTTATGTAACTCACTAGTTTAAGCTCTGTCATGGACTTTCAGACCACGGATTAGGAAAATCTACCATCCATTGAGACAGATAGAAAACCGAATTCCTTAGTGCCTCATCTGAACCCTATAAAATACTTGTTTCCATCTGTGCTGCAATTACAACCAACGCAGAAAATGTTCCATATCTGAACTGTTACTTTTTATTATGATTAAATTCTTGTTTAGATCTGTGGCAAACAGTTTGTTTACTTTTTAACATTACATGCAAGTGTTATCATGAAAATTTTTTTTATGAAAATTATAAAGATTTAACAATAAGAAAATATTTCAGAGAATACATTTGGCACATCAAAATAATTTTCCTGCAATTAATGGAATTATACGATGTTCCCTTATTTATATTGATTAAACACGATATTTTATATGGTGTGATAAAAATATCATATGTGGCCATGAACAAATACATTCCTCCTAGTGAATACCCAGCCTACCTGTCCATTCAGAGATCACACACTTCAAAACAAAGATGTTTCTGGATCTGCTTCCTATTTAGAAGCTACTTACGATATAGGTAGTAGGTCTATAGGTATATAAAGCCCTGTGTAAAGAGCGTAGCTTCCTCTGTGCGGGTAAAGAGCAGAAAGTATCAGGTCGGTGTAAAGCGGTCTGACTTTACAAAAATTTAGTGAGGTTTCTTATGCTTTCTTATAAAGACCTAACACATAGCCAAGTATGCTTTTTTTAGAATGCCCGCTATGGTGTACCATTTGTTCACGCTTTAGGAAGGTGCTTTGTGCATCGTTTTCTCGCATTTAATGAGCAGATCAATTCCTAGGAATGTTGGCAGGTGCGCACCTTCCTCGATGTCCTACATATTCATTTTTTTTTTGTTCCAGTTTAAATGCATTCTCTTTCGGACACTAGGTAGTGTGTACTGGTATAGCTGTATTATCATGCAGTTTTCTAAAGAAGTGCATTTTTCCTCCTCTTTATATATTTACCTTTCCTCACACAGTAAGTCCAGAAAAATGGCCTGCCAAGTTTTCTAAAACATGATTACAGAGCGCAAGCGCTAACTCTGGGTGGGGCCGACCGTGAAAAATCTTACTAATTCTGAGCTGAGATGTGAACTTACGAGTTCCCTGTTTTGAGTCTTGTACTTAGAAGCCGGTTAACGAAGAATTATTTAAATTTTGATACTTGGTTTCCTGTTAGACAGGTTGTGGTTGAGTAGCCAAAAGTACGTATGTTTTTATTCACACTGATCAGCTAACTGACTTTAATTCAAATGGCATTGTAAAGAGCAAATGAGGTTCGAAGATATTTATAATATTTAGTCCCCTGTGAATAAGTGCTGTGAGAACTGGCCTATAAATCTTATAACGGTTTCAATTCACATAAAAGAACAGTGCTGTATACCTAGGTCCTTTGCATTATGATCTAATTCTGTAAAGGAAATGTGTAATACAATGTTATTTGTCATACTCTAAAGGGGATAATCAACCGAACAGACACGAAGACACAAGGTAGTATCTTGAAAGATGTCATGATTCCTCCCCATGATTTCAAACACTCACCAACTGCGTGTGGCGCTTTCCATCCATTAACCCATTATCATGTGCATTTTGTGCATATGAACCCGTTTGAGTAAACATGTGACAGAATTAAAGCCTGTAGGAGATTTTATAAGGTCAAATGTTATTTTTAGAAAGTCTGAATAAAGGACAATTATTAATGTTTATATTTCACTGCAGCCATACGTTTATTACATATACATATGTTCAGCGGTACAATGACCGCACATCACTTTTCATTTTAACTTCTTAATAACGACTGAATGTAACATATAATATAAACGACAGCTTCTAATTGCCTTATACCGTGATTAATTAGACCAACACTAAATGTGGATATATGACAAGAAAATGGATATGATATGTTTATTTTAATACTTCACAGGGACAATGATAGATCCTGCTGACCAAAAATAAAGAGAGACGAAAGAGCAAACAACTCAGATAGGATACTTCAGTTCAAGTTAATTATATCACCAATTGAATTACTCATTGGCAAGTCCTACATGCATTCAGGATGATTTTTATTAATAATATACTAACAATTAATGTCAGTAGATGAAACAACTTTTACGGTCGGCTCTTCCTCCATACCAGTCGAAGTTGTGTTCAGTTCCACAGGACTTTCTGTACCCTCTACAAACATAAAAATACCGTTTATGAATAAACAACAAATATTCTAAATCAACTTTCAGGATAGTACCTATATTTTTATCTCGTTGGTGTATTCGCCTCCAAAATATTTAAAATTAAACTAGTATTAGATAGGAGTCATGGAGTCAGAGAACAGTAACTAGCAATGTCCGGGTCTGCTTGAGGTCTTTCTAGCACATTATTGTATCCGCCATAACAAAGTTTTGGGGATACTATGTTTCTGACCGGGTTCCGCCGCCGCCGCGTTCGTTTCCGGAGAACTACTCTGAGACTCCTGGACTGATTTTTAGGAAAATACGACAATTATCGGGTCACATGTGAACTGGTGCCTAACCAGTTGGCGTTGACCTCTGACCTTTACTCTCTGCCCAGCGTCCATTTGTGCGTCTGTTTCCACACATAAACCCACATATCTCGGGAACAGTTTGACCAATCAGGAAAACAATTTTGTCCAAATATAGCCCTTGACTAGCCTTATAACAAACACAAAAAATGGTGGCGCCACCTGCAACCATATTTGCACAGTGTCCACCTGTTCGTCTGCCTTGGTTTAAAATCACTCATATCTCTGCAGTGGTTTGACTAATTGAACTGAAATTCGGCATGCGTATACATCCTGGATAGCTTTCTTGATTTTATGACAGGTGGCGCCACCAACATTCACGTTCACGCTGCAGACATCCATGCTTATATCTCGGGACCGGTTTGACGTATCTTCCTGAAAATTTGCATGTGTAAAGATCTCACATAGCTCTTTATCATACGCAAAACTGGTGGCGCCACCTGCAACTATTTTTGCACAGCGCCCGTGACATATCTGCCTAAAATATTGCAGGTTTATACATCCTGGACAGCTTTCTTGATTTTATGGCAGGTGGCCCCACCTACTTTCTAGTGTACACTGTAGACATCAAAGCTCATATCTCGGGAACCGTAAGACCGATTGGGCCAAAATTTTGCATGTGTATAGATCTCACAAAGCTCTTTTTCATACGTAAAACCGGTGGCGCCACCTGCAACCATTTTTGCACAGCTTCTATCAGTTTGTCAGCCGTGGGATAAAATCAATCATATCCCTGCTGTTGTTTGACATACCTGCCTAAAATTTTGCAGATTTATACATCCTTGACAGCTTTCTTGATTTTATGACAGGTGGCGCCACCTACATTCTAGTTTACGCTGCAGACATCCAAGCTCATATCTCAGGAACCGTTTGACCGATTTTGCCCAAATTTTGCGTATGTATAGATCGAACATAACTCTTTATCAAACACAAAATTTGAGGGGCCACCTGTAACCATTTTTGCGCAGTGTCCGTCTGTTTGTCTGCCGTGAGATAAAATCACTCATATCTCGGCAGTGGTTTGACATATCTGCTTAAAATTTTGCAGGTTTATACATCCTGGACAGCTTTCTTGATTTTATGACAGGTGGCACCACCTACATTCTAGTTTACGCTGCAGACATCCAAGCTCATATCTCAGGAACCGTTTGACCGATTTTGTCAAATTTTGCATGTGTATAGATCACATATAGCTCTTTATAGCTCAACCATTTTTGCACAGTGTCCGTCTGTTTGTCTGCCGAGGGCTAAAACCACTCATATCTCAGTAGTGGTTTGACTTATGCAGACATCAATGCTGATATGCAACACACCTTACTTTATTTCCCCTTGCCACTCAATCCATGCCTCACTTCACCCGTTCCACTCTGATTTTGGTGGATACGCGTAGTCGCTTGTCGACTACCCATATTCTAGTTTCTTCATAGATTGATTATGCATGCATCAGATAACGCCATTTATTGATATAAAGGGTTTCTAGGGTCAACATTTATGATCTTATGTAATTATATTCACTCAGTTGTAACCTGATTTTGAAACACATGTTTGATTGCTCATTATTATATCTAGCATTTATCCTGTTAACCAAGGTCTTCTGAAACTTAAAATCATTGCATCGTTGCAGATTTGACACCCCTGAAAGATTTACTGTAACTGACGCTGATAATGTACGTACGTGTATCTATTCAAACAGTGACCTTTATTCTCTGTTCATGTCCGAGTGTTTCACGTGATCAGTCGTATATGTACCTCCTACTTGTTTCAAGCTTTTATTTTTTACCTCTTTGTTCTCCAGGACTTACACTCAGTATATGCAACTTAAATTTTTACGAATCCATAAACATTTTTTATATCAGCGTTTTTTTAAAGAAGCTTACTTAATCCGTTTGTATAGGACCGCTCTCAACAGACTGGAAATCGTTTGACCGCAAGATTTGTCGATGTTACCTGTCACAAGGACCAATGTATAGCCTCGTATAGAGCCAACACACTCAATAGGGAATGCATTTTCTCTCATGTTACAGTGGTAGAAAATAAAATATATTTAATGAACCAACATGTTTTTTTTGTTTAATGAAGAAAACTTTCCATGAAATATAAAGACCAAGTTGGGCTATAGGGTCCGTTCATCAAATATATTATAATTTACTTTAACAGTTAAAAAAAAATAAAAGAGACTGTCCGAGTGTTCGTCCATTACTCCAAATATAACATTGCATGAGCTTACATATTTATGTATTTATCACAGATCGTAGAGTATTCAGGTTCAGATCTAGGATTTAGGAAAAGAAAAGGTCCAACCCATGGAGGACTATAATGAATAATCCTAAAAAAGGGTCTTCCTTCAATTTGGGTAGTCAAGGCAGTAAAAAAAATGGTCTGAAACCCTTGAAAAAGGAAGCGGCAGCTGAAAAAGGGGGCGTCCGAACCTTTTGGACCTCCCTCCCCGGATCCGCGTCTAGTTATATCTGACGATATTAATTTTACAGTTTTAAAGTTACACCATGCCAGTATAAATCCAGGTTATTTTCAGGAAACCGAGCTGTACATGCCTCAGAATCTGACTGAGAAACGAAGCTTTCAAAATAACATGGATGCTCTCCAGATAAAGAAATGTCACATAAAAGCTTGTTTAACAGTTGCATGGTTGTAACCCTGTGATACTGGGCAACATGGCGAAGAAATCCGCAAAACGCAGACACAGGGGTGTAGCATTTTCGGATTATTTACTGAGGCTTTTTATTACAAACATCTCTTATTCGAACACACATGGCAAAAAAACTTCCAATAAAAATAATTTCAATTGCTGTTAAACTGAACCCTATCTGTAGTAAAATTGCCTCTTTACACAATATTTTCAAGGGCAACTTAGATCTATTTCGATTCAACCATGCTAATGTTGCATAATGAAGACAGACATATGAGTCAGGATTCTTTTATAAAACTCACCTTCATTCTCCATGTTATCGTAGGCACTTATCCTTTTCAGTTGTATGTGTAGAAAACTGAAAGTAAACAAAAATCATGACAACGACCAGCAGCAGAGCTGTAGTTATGTATCAGAGTTATACAATGATCACATGACATAATCACGCTTCTGCAACACGTATGTATTTGGACGATTTGTGCGGGTGGTAGTTATAGTGAGAGGTAAATGTACTGATCTGTTATCCACAAAACAAGTGTGGTGCAACTCTTACTTTCAAGGTATTTTAGTTAATTTTCAGCCAGGTAATGCATGTGGCTACAGGGTGTGTATATGAACATGTGTCAGACTATGTAAGACATATGGCTGTTAAATGCTTAAGCATAATCGCGGAATGGTCCAAGCTGGTCTAACCATTTATTCCGACGTCTTTCATTTAGTTCAACCGAAGCAACCTGACATAAATACGTGTGTGTTTGCCAGACTTACATGGTGATTCCTAAGGGTATGACAAGTATAACGGCGCCCAGGAAGAAACAGAACCCGGCCCAGAATGTGAACACGACCGGATACAGGAAGTTGTACAGAAGATGAGCCGACAGGTTGCTCAGGGTGTTGAGGGCCGCGAACACCGAAAACATTTTACCTATAAAAATACTAATTAAGTATAAAACAACATCTCTCTCTCTCCCTCTCTCTCTCTCTCTCTCTCTCTCTCTCTCTCGTATAATCGTAACTATATATTCGTTTTAACATTCTGACACTGTTATTACATATTACACATTCGATGAGAAAAATTACTTAGGCCAAAAAAATTAAAGGTATGGTTCTCAGGCACCGCCCGCATCAATTTGAAACCTCCGCATCAAAAAATTTTATTTTGATTTTCAATAAAAACTTTCCAATTTTGTGCTGCTGCCGCTCCGACATTTCTTTCAAGAAAATAAAACCATACAATTTCCTTTGTTTTGTAGTGCTTTTACATATTTGGCAAAATAAAACTGTTATTTTCATGCTTTTCCCTTATCATTTGACATTTTTATCGAAACATACCAAAAACTTTAAAATAAAAAAAGCGCCCGCCTGCATTGATTTCTGAAAAAAAAGTGCCTGAGAACCATACCTTTTTTTTTATTTTGGCTTTAAGGTAAACTATTTATGTAAGACATATATCGCTTAACATTAGTATTATAAGCAGTACATTTATCGATTAAAACTGAGATGACGGGCGCATTCTGCGTTAGAATGGGTACTGACCCAGTTCCTCCGGCCCCACCATCTGAGACATCAGGCTCCTCATACACGTGATGGCGCCGGCACTGAAAACGCCCAGTAATGGAACTGCAGTAGGAGGGCAAATTTAGTTACCACCGTAAAACAACGATGGTTACAAAATATTGTCATGCAATGCTCTTGTGTCTAAATTCAGAAGCGGATCCGGGGGGGGGGGGAGATATGGGGGGTCCTTTTTTAAAGGTTTTCAGGCCATATTTTACAGCCTGGACCCCCCCCCCCTTTTCCAGACCTGGACCTTTTTTAGTTTGTTTTATGAGTCCTCCTGGGTTGGACCCCCAATTTTCCTTAATCCTGGATCCGCCCCTGATAGTTCAATATCAGTTCGTGTATCTTTTTCTAGCGCCTTCAAATTTTGTTTTGGACAGGTGCCGATGGCTTGTTATTTCTTGAGACATGAAATTAGCAGCTTTTGGGTTAGTCTTATTAAATAATAAATTACAACAATGAAGCTTCAACAAATTGGGAGCGTAATATGAAATAGTATTTATGAGGAGCAGGGCTAAAGGGCTTGTTTTTCGTCTGCAGGAGATGCATAAATAATATTGAATCATTCATAACGGTAAGTTATAGTACTTTTTCCCTTCCTTAAAATAATGAGAGACATGGATAGTAACGCCATGCTCTACCGACAATTAAGTCTATCTAACAATTGAGATTAAAGAAAATTAATTAATTAAATAACGTTTATGAATATACCAAAAATCGGCAGTGAATGGACTCTTTTCTGGCATCACAGAAATGGAGATAATTTTCTAAAAAGTAAATATATTTCAATCGTTTCCTGGAAAGATGAATATGGAAGTGAGAGCTATTATATGCCAGTTAGGAATTTTAGAATAAATCTTGAGTTTGTTTCTCAATTTTTGGATTCATTACCATTATCCGACAGATAAGATGGTTCCCTGCATGAGAAGTCATTATTGCTGTGGCTGGATATATTTTCGAGTGTTTATATTACATTATCTAATCAGCAGCTGTCAAGTGATGCTGTTTTTACATGTGACACTAATTTTGACCGCCATAAGTGCGGCTAACATGTTGTAAAATGTCTAAAAATGATTTTGTGTCTTAAATAAGGTGTAAGGAAGATACTTATTTACCTTGTAGTACATTAGGCTCTTTATTATTCTACCCTATATTACAATTGTTTTCTTAAAATGTAACTAATACAGATATTCAGAACAAAATAAAACACAGGTGGACATGAGAGAATGGAACGGTCTATAATAGAATGGCTGTCATAGGTAAAATTGTCTAAAACCTGATCTATTTTGTCCCTATCTTTAACGATTTCATTCGCACTGCCTCGAAGCAACTTTTCAAATGGCCTGACGTGCGTGGTACACAGTACCGCGTGCTGCATTTAATTTCATTTAAGCGTAATACAACTTCCTACAAGCCATGCGCATGTTTTATTTGCAGTATAGCACTTAAAACCCGTATGCTCCATTTCCTTCCGAAAATTTTTATATTTCATTATTAACATTTCTCCTGAAAGCCATCCGTAATACATTACCCATGAACACCATCCATGTATGAACGCTGAAGGAGAAGAAGACTTCGCTGGCCATGTTGGAGACGATGGCGAGGATCATCACGGTGGTGTCTCGGAGACCCAGGAACCTCTTCATACACGGAATGAGAACCAGCAGCGTCAATCCCCGGATAACACGACCCACCGCCAGATATATGGTGTACATTTCCTGACTCCAGTGTAGAGGGCGTCTCTTGATGTACAAATACGACAGCATGGAGCTGCCTGTAACAACAAAATATGTTTAACGGTCTTTCATGTAAAATGGGAAAAGTCTGATATTCTGTAATCACATCATATTTTCCAGGAATATCCTTCCCCTTTATATTTTCCCAAATTAGTGAAGGTAACTGCCCCTTCCCTGCCTTTCCCACCAGGTAAACAGCTATAATTGCAATTACAACTCTTGTTCCTCCTGTACACACCATCCTTGAATGCACGCTCTTCGTCACCCTGGGTTCTTACTCTAACTATACGGTCATTTGGGACATCAGCATGGTGCATCTGTGTCTAAAAATGGGGCTTTTGACTTTAAAACACAACTGTTATAAAAACCCAACCGAAATGAGTGGATATATATATATATATATATATATATATATATATATATATATATATATATATATATATATGGATTACAGGGGGTGGATCAAGGATTTAGAGGGTGGAGTCTACCATTAAAACAGCCAATATCTAAACATATTCCAAAACTCGCGGAAGGAGGAATGGTGATCTTCAAAGTTTTGGAAAAACAGCACGACAAATATCTAAACATATTCCAAAACTCACGGAAGGAGGAATGGAGATCTTCAAAGTTTTTGAAAAACACTGCAAAAATTTTTTTTTTTTTTTCAGCTCTGCAGCTCACTCTAAATTCGTCCATTCCGGGCCAGATGTAGTGAGAAATTGGCGAGAGAGAGAGAGAGATAAAGACAGAGAAAACCTTACCTGACCCCCCTAGGGTGATTAAGACGACACATGCCAGCTGTAATAGTAAATATAAACGGATGCGACCTTCCCTCTTTTTGAATACAGTTCTAAACGCCTCAATGGCAGCGTCAAGGAAACATGTTTTCTTATCTATTCTAGTTTCTTCTGCATCCAGAGTGCAGAGAGTTTTCTTATCATTATCAATCTCAGTAGATGTGTCAGGAGAGTACAGTTCTGTTCTTTTATCAGTTTCTGTATGATTGCCGGGGGTATATTCCTCCGTCTCCTGTGTATGGTTTTCCAGGGAACAGGTTTTCGTTTCTTCATTACTTTCACTTGAAGTATTCCCGCCTTCATGCGTCTCCCTAGAAGAAGCCCCAAGTATATCTGATTTTTTATCTACACCAGTCTCCTGTTTCTGTGGAATTGCTTCCTGTATTGGCTTGAGCCACAGAAGGTAATATGGAATCAACGTTGCTATTAATGACATAGCAAACACATACACCGACACCATCCCGTACGCCGTATACATAAACCCACTTATTGCATTCCCCAGGGCTGAACCAATGTAATTACATGCTTCTAATACGGACACCCTCGCCGTCCTCGATTCTTCAGAAGTTGTTTGTGCTAAGTAGCTAAAGGCACCAATCAGATGGATTGTTCCCCCGCCAAATATGCCGACCACTGCATTGCCAAGAACGATTGGCCACATGGGCCATTCCAGATAAACAGCGTTTATGGTGTGCCATATTGCCCATAGGACATCACCTACGATTGGCACGATCAGCGGGATTTTGTAGCTGTACTTGTCTGACAGGGTCCCAAAAAGGATACTGCCGGCTAAACTGGGTAGAGCATTGGCTATGCTATTGTACAGCGACCTGAAGCAAAAGTTTAACTACTGTTCAAAAATGTACAAATCAATAATTTGATTTGAAATGTTGTATTTTCATTATTTTCTGTGCCAACATCTGATGTTCATGCTTTTATATAATACATTTCTCTCAGTTATACATATTTGACAAAATGTGGCAGATTTTTCGAATTTTCATAGCCAGGGTAATTATTAAAGATTAAATGTTTATAGCGTTTCTTGTCTTTTGTTTGGTTCTTATTCTTTACGTTTCTTAATTTTTTAAAAATTGACTTCAGTCCGCGTCTGACACTCATGTTATCATCATCCGAATGTATTAAATGTATTCAGTAAAATATTGACTTCACATCTCATATGTTAAAGCTTGAATATTTTACAAGCTTCGAAGTGATTTTTTTCAGGTATATCAGTCTTAAACCCTGTGCATGTAAACAGATAATTAATGAGATAAGGCAGCTTCTTCAGTTGACAAGATCAGTAATGGAACACAAGACATTTAAAAATTCATCCCAGCTTAATGGTTATCCCCTAGTAAACGATGGCTGCCATATATAACACTTGAGCCGTTTGTGAACACAGCAAGTTTAAAAGGAAAGCCCTTTTGATAAACAGAAAGGGCTTTTATGAGTAGTTTAAGTAAGACAGACTCGACATTGTCTAATATCCTGAACCTCCCGCCATACCTAAAGTCCCTTCATCGTTAGAAACTCATTAAAGAATTCTTATTAGCAGGCATAAGAGTCATTTCTTTCTGAACTTTCTAAACCATTGCCCTCATAAATACAATATTTTCCATGTACATATAATTGTTGCAAATACATTGGATTTTCAGCGTATAAGAGCACATTCTTGATTTGAATTTCCTAAAACATTATTTGAAAATTACTATATACGATGAAAATACCAATATGAAGCCTCTGTTTGGACGGCGTCTTCTTGTTTAGGAAACGATCCATTCTTAAGGTTGTCGCATAATACATAGTCGTGATACGTCATCATACAGACCTTCTTGTAGACCAAGGCATCATTAGTGGGGACCACGAAACTCTCACAGAAGGAGAATATGAAGAAACCAGCTTCAATGCCAACAAAGTCTCTCACACGGGATATGGTCGGTAGCTTCATTTTTTAGTATATCCAGTCTTAAACACGGAGCAAATCAGTCTTTCTTCCGTTTTGTCAGGTGCTTGAAGACAGCTATACCTGAAAAGATAACGTATATAACGACAGGGTGTTATATTAACGTGAACGGCATTAATATGTCAGCTAGGCTGTCCAACCAAAAATTAATTTTTATTATTACATGTGTGAATATTAAACTTATATACAAGGAAAATTTACTTCCCTTAATTAATGAGATAACAAAACCGAATTTATGCAATTGTTCAACCTATTCGTACTCTACCCAAAGACACAGATTGTTGACAAACAGACAACCTTATTACATATATAAATATATATATATATATATATATATATATATATATATATATATATATATACAGACAAACACAAAGAGAGCTTTAAAAGGCCCTTTCATGTTAAATACTTCTTTTAAATACGTCATTACAAACTGCGTGCCATCGAATTACACACTAACATGGTATTGATTGCGCTTTAAAATTAACCTTCCCTCTCTCAGAGCTGCATATATGACACCCTCTCAGATCATCAGCATGTATGTCTTCAGCGGTAATAGTCGACAAAAACTTTGGGTCATTGATTATGCGATTATTGACCTTAATACTCGGTATGTTCTATGGCTGACATATGTTATCTGTGTATACAAGGTACACCTCTGTGTATATCTTTTTTTATGGTTAACTCATGAATGGCAGAAGCAAGGAAAAGTGGTTAACACTAGCAGCAGGATCAGAACACTCGAAGGTACCTCTCTTATTAAAACACTTAAAACAAGTGTAGATCATATTTAAACATAATGAGGTTTCCTAGTTATTTTGGAAAAACAGCTTAATGTTAAAATTTAAATAAATACAATATATAGAGAGGGTTAAATCAGATCACGACACATATATGCTTTAGGCAGCTTCATATTGACCTTTCACGTTCGGTCTCCAGTGCGCATACTTACCGTTCATTGTTTTAATCTTCAGTGGTCTTGAAGTTTAAAATGTTCCGTACATTGTAGCTTACTGGCTTTGATAGATCTACCTCAAAGTAAATTGTATTTTTATAGTGCCATTAAACTTACCAGGAAAATAATATAATTAATTAATGTATAAATGATAATTCAAATTAAGGATATGTTCAGCTATAAAAATCTGAATTTTTAAATCTTTAATCAAGAAACAAATACTATTTTAGATGATGAAATCTTAATTATATTATATTGCAGCCGACAATAATTTTAAATACTAAAAGTTGATTTGTGTGCCCATCTTTTCTACTTTGTCTATTTTGAAAAATATCATGGCCTAGTTGCTAGAATTCTATATATATTGCTTGCAATCAAGCTATGGCGAAGTCAGCAAGCACATTTGAGATTAACGAAACAAATCTGGAAAAGACTTAAGCTGTAAAACACCAGTGATAGTCTACAACCATTTATCCCTTTTCACAGTTTTTATTACAAAAGAAACTTAATCTAAGACTGGAAGAAAAAGATTAGGTTATATACCTGCGCTACACACGAAACTGCATTGTACCTAATATATATACATTAATAACTTTAATAAATTTACTTTGTTAATATTTTTTTCGAGATACCTTTATTAGCCCAAGTAGAAGATCACAGTGATGTTCGTTTCTTTCATGATGCAGCCTCAAGGTTTGTAATGACGCTGGTCTACATGTTGGTATGCAGAAGGTTTTGGACATCATCCCATGCTTGTTACCTCCACAGATGTCAGCTGACGCTCCACCTGCCAAGCTGAAGCCTGTGTACTGTTAAGCTTACATGAACACCTACACAACCATATAGGCCTAATTTTGTGATTCATGCGTGAATAAGTATACTCCACACGCGTTCAGCGAGGCCAAGGTCTTCAAGCAACGTCTTTACGATTCAAACATGCGTCATCTATTTTTTTTTCATATAAATTAAACGAGAGCGTGTGTACTTTTAGCCTGCAGGTACGGCATAAGATGTTTTTGTGTGCTAATGTCCTTATCAACAAGTGCAGCACTTTCCCTTAATTTAGTCCTTCAACAGGTTTTAAGCAGTCACCCCTGCTCTTGCTTATTTTATTTATTATCTCAAAAGACAAAAAGATTTGCTATTGTGAACCCCCCCCCCCGCCTCCCTAGTCATCTGTTTGCTTAACTCTCTGTTCACAATTTATCCAACACTTTTACGAATATTTATGGAATTTTAGTTTGGTCTTGTTGCAAGGAAAAGTAAAATATGTGGATATAGGTTAAAGTTGGGGAGCCATTATTATTGCGATATCTAGTGGGGAGGGGGGGGGGGGTTGCCTTAATAAAAACTATTTTCTACAGTCTTGGAAGATTTCTTTACAAATTAGAGGCAATCCATAGATTTGGTTTAGGAATTATATGCTTTCAGCGTTGACCGTGGAAATGGACTCATAATTCTCTTATTTTGTTAAGAATCCCAGACTTTATTTTTTTTTTGGGGGGGGGGGGGTACCTGTTTAATTAAAACATATCGTATATAAAAATTAAAATTTACCGATGAAGTGACTCCAAAGACAATGACAGAGATTTAAGAAAGTTTAAACAATTGCAAAATAAACATATGATTAAGGTGAACAAATCAGCACATATAATTAAAAAACAGAACCCATCTTGCATAATCATCTGACTAAATAACCATACAATTCATGCAGGAAACTCTCACTGTAATACATTTATCAGAAATGTATTTTCAAGATGCCTGTATATCAAGCTTGTACACACTGTCATTACTGCTTTAAATTTTTTTAATTAAAACTGCCACCACCACTTCCGTAGAGATGAGATGATTCCTTAGAAATAACAATGTAATCACATTTTATCATAAAATTCTACATACAGGAAAAATTTTGTAAAATTGCAAACTGAACATTCACAAAAATTAAACTGAACAGTATAACACTGACAGGATTAAGCTAAGAATTTTAACGCAAGGATATAATGATCTATTATTTAGAATAAGCGTTAGTCACCTACCGGCTGCTGCAGTCTAGGGGTACAGCACAGAACTCCACAGAACAGTGATTTATCACGGTTTTACCCAGGGTGCTCTGCAGGCTTAAAGGGGAGGCCATGCACAACAACTGTATTTCATTTACAAGCCAGTGCTTCTCTCTTGGGTTCCTCGGTGGCATGACCCAACACTGGGGACGATTATACACCCTAGGCCCGCAGGTGCGGTTGTCAACGGGCCTGGTTAACATAAGGGTTAAATGAAGGGAAGCATGTGATACCGCCCTGTCATGTACTCCGAAATAAATTAAGTAACACAGGGTTACCTGGTGCCAACCAAGCTGTAAACAATTAACCAAAATTCAGTCTATTTACCCGTGTGTTCGCCAGAATGTTTTGGAGGATTTGGTTCAATTTGGCATTGTGACAGGTTTTTGGATGACCCTGATTAAAAAAGTGTATAACTGCTTCAAGAGAGTATTTAGGTATAAACACAAAAGAGAATTTGGTTGATCTTCACTAGGTTTAACTAGTTCATTACATTTGAAAAGTTCATGAGAAAAAAATGATAACATTACCCGAATTATCTGCGTAAAATAATGTCACCAGTACCCTTCGCAATAAAGTACACTTGCACCAGAATTAATCTATCAGTTTGTGATAGCCGTCGAGCATGCCTGAGTATACCCATAAACTTAGCTCACCGTATAAGCGCAAGGCACAGCGGCCGTATAATTAACTGAACTTACACACACCAGTGGACTAAACAGTGGTGCCTGTGGGCATGTGCATGCTGCCTTTAATATATTTGATACTTGACTAAATTAGGGAAAACCAATCAAAGTACTGAAAAGTATTAAAAGGATTTCTAGAGAGAACTTCCACAAGAATGGCAGCGGCAACCCAAACGTTGACTTTTAATTAAATGAATACGTTGAGGTGGTAATACAAGCTGCAGGGTTCGGATTAATTCTAGTATAAGCGGATGAATTTCTAACAGTACATAATCCCGAAAGCATGTGATGGTATTGTATAACTAGCTGCTACCATTCTTTAATCACTAATGAAGTTTCTTCTTGGTCGAAACATATATTATACAAACCAAATGTGAAACATGTGATAATATTTTAATTTTTATTTTAATTTTTGCATTTATCTACATCATAGATCGATGTCAGTTTAGGCTGGAGGGGAAAGTATGTAACATTTGATTCAATTGGCTTGCCTTGGTGGCCTGACTGTCATTAGGTTAGTGCACATCCAATGATAGGCTCCGTTACATGACAAACAACGCATACACATTAAATTGAGGTTACTATTAAAGGTGACCAGAATATGACGGCCCTCTGAGATGG
Source organism: Sipunculus nudus (assembly GCA_026874595.1). NCBI lineage: Eukaryota > Metazoa > Annelida > Sipuncula > Golfingiida > Sipunculidae > Sipunculus > Sipunculus nudus. The sequence continues at coordinate 63,905,561 of CM049311.1, read as the reverse complement.
AAACATCAGCATTTTTATTCTCCTCCCATTTCACTTTGAACCTTTTAATTTGTGCCTTACATATGTGTAGCATATTTGAGATCCAATGGGCCACTTTTATATTTGAACACAAATTAATAATTTTGGTCTTGTATAATTAAAATCTGTCAAATTAAATTTTATATCATTTCTTCTCTGGCAGTGCCCAGTGAAGTAGGTTTTACCTTTGTTGCCAATTTATATATGATTATGTGCGAGGCTGGTGAATTGATGTTATTCTATTACATTGTATGAAACATAGGATAGCTTCTGCATGGGTCTCATGCTTATAAATGCATGCGCCAGACTGTTGTGCAATGAAAAAGGGTGTGCCTGCCCTTTACCGTGCATTTTTACAGGAAGCGATACATGATGTCACCAATTGTCTAGAATCCAACTGACCATGGGCCGACTGGACGAAAAAAAACTGGACATTTGAATGAAAAAAGGTCTGCAGTTAAACCATCCGCCGAAAAGTAAAGGCACCCATCTTTTGTTCATATTTTGTCTCTACAGAGACCAAACGTTTTCAATTAATACTATCTGCCCCGGCCTCCAAATGGCCATGTCCGCTATTGGTGGAAATTTAGATACGGTTATCATGGCTAGTGGTGTGTAAATTAATCGATTAGATCGACGGTCGTTTCTTTCGTAATCGATTTAATCGATTGCATTTTTGCATAATCGATCATTAACGATATAATCGATCATTAACGATTGTATGTGTGCCCTTCCAAGAAATCCCTGTAAAATATTCTTATTCTTTTAGAGACAGGCCTATGAGAAAGACGGGGCTCAAAACAGCGAAAAGCATTCAACGAGTCCATTATCTTAACATTCAGCCTGATGTAAAGTTATACTGAAGTTGATAATTTAGGTATAATCCTATACAGCATATTTCACGGTAATATAGAAGGTACATATTGTAATGTTCCTATTAAAATCCCATCAAATATTCCGGGTGTTATCAATATATTGGAAACCAGAAGTACGCAAGCGAAAGTTCATAGCCCAGATAAGTTGGACTATCTTATCTACCATCGAACCCATCAGACCCCACAAACCATCACACATATTATATTCGATTATCTAATTATGACCCTTGCCATAACCCCAGAAAACCAAGGTAAATAACCAACTGGAGCATATTATTTTATCCGTTATTTCAAACTCATATTAACATTACTGTATCGTGTGTCAGGATAATATCAGGTTCAATATATTAGTAAATGGAAGTATAAGGAACCAGTCGTCGTATATATTAACTTATTCATGAACCAGAATAAGAGTTGTTGAATAGTCTGGCATATGTAGAATGAAACGACACTTGATTATTGATCACATTTTCATACTGGGATGTTCAAATGTTCATTCCCTGAGGGAAATAATAAATACTGAAAATCTTTGTTACATCTGATTGAGACTCAATATAAGAATATACAACCGTGCAAGTCAAGAAAGCATCACGGCCTGCCTTTCGCCCTATACAGTCCCGTTAAAATATATCTTTTCAACATTCTGGAATCTTAAAGTGCATGTTATAAATCTCCTAATGTTGATCGTGAAAGATGTTAATTGTCTTTTCGCTCTGTCACGTCTGCTGTCTCTCAGTGGATTCCATCTGGACATTGCCATTTGCGGCCTTGGGCTCGTCTGAAAACATAAACATAATTAAACGGTCTTACCTATCATTTTGGAAGCTTGACCGTTTTGTTGGGTCTCGAAACAATCACAGGATTTCAACTTTCGTCTCTTTAGTTACTCCATTTTAAAAGCGGATGTGGCCATATCATGTTGATTTTACAGAAAAAGTCAATAATAATCAAAACTACACAACAAAATAAGATATTACTTTCCAAAGTTTGAGTCTTCCTTGATTCTTCGATGGCATAATTTTTAATTTAATTTTTTTTCCATGTCTGTTTTAATTTCATCGGGTTTGTTCTTTAAGTCCATCATATGTCTTTTAACTGCTCATAAGACAATAAAACCCTCTTTACTATGTCTAACTTGTGACCAGTCCGTAATCTTAACATTTGATATTTAATCGAATAATTTTTGCACACGTCACTAGCGGAACCGTGAGTACTTATACCTTCATTCTCCAAATCCCGATAGACGTTGAGCCTTTTTAACTCACGGTGCATGTAGCTGAGGAAAAAAAAACAGAAATCATTGATATAAACTCCATTATACGAAGAAGGCACGGCAGAGAGGTGGTATAATTATTTAATCGGTATATGATCAACCGTGAGATATATATATAGAATGTTAATACTATATAAGCTTTTCCATTTTCAGGTTTTGTGAATTCAAGCTCAAGAAAGAAACATTAATTCGGAAACCTTCACCTGTCGTTAAGAAAAATGCCAATCTCTGAGGCTCGGAGATATATAGCAATTTTACTTAATGAGGTAAGATCTAGAAACTTGGGGAAAAATGCTGAACAATGTTATCACTGTCTACTTCTTCTTGCCCGCAATCCACAACAACGTCACAGTGATAAGGTGACAACAAAGCAAGGGCGAATCCAGGAATTAGGAAAAGGGGGAGGGTCCAACCTAGGAGGACAAGTGACATAAAAAAGGTCCTCAGGTCCGCAAAAAGGGGGGTGGTGGTGGTGGGGTCAAGGCGACCAAAATGTTGTGGCTGAAACCCATCCCCCCCCCCCCCACCCAACTCACCCGCGCCCCAGGATCCGCTTCGGTAACGAAATCTAAATGTGTAATGATCATATAGCAAATATAAACCCACATTTGTACATTTATCGATCACTCAAGAATACGTACATTGTGATCCCCAGAGGCGCGATGAGAATTACTGCTCCAAGGAAGAAGGAGAAACCGCTCCAAAACGGAAAAGTCAGCGGGTACAGGAGGTTAAACACAATGTGGGATGCCGTAAAGCTCAGGCTCTCAAGGGCTGCGAACACCGCAAACATTTTACCTGTACGGTAGAGATTATATTTGAAATACCGAAACTGTAGTTCCTTTCCCTGTCTATATTTCGAGTTTTCCTACATGATAATCGTAAGCTGGCAATCACACTTTTTTACTTTAACTAATCGATCGCCAATGTTTGTCAGTAATTCTTTGTGTTTGATTATTTGGCTTTTTTATTTGTTTACATGATATATCCACACGTTTATGATAGATCAACACGTTTTGTATGAAATCTTCAATTTGTCTGGGGTTGTTTGATTTTTTTAGCTGGTCAGGGTCCTGGTGTATTTTCTCTCGATGTATTTCCTTTCAAGTATTTTCTCTTATAATGTCTCATAGTAAGATTTATTTTTTCCGTAGCACCAAATCATGCAGTGAAAACAGTGTCATATAAAACGTGCTGTCCCTTATCGACCTAAGGTAACGTTCAAAACCACGTGCTCCATTAAATATCTGTATATCTTTACTCGAAATTTCAACAGCTGCTGCCAGGGGTCCCGGTGTGTCTCCTGGTATTAGGAGTTACCATTCACGTTTTGACACCCTAAGTGTTTTAATATATCACAATTAATGAGGAATATGACAGCAAAATATCACAGTTGTCTTTAATTCATCTGAAATAAAATTATCAGACAATGAAATAAGCAATTAATGTAACGCGATGTGTCTTGTATATATGAGTTACAATAATTACGAACGTTATATGGCCCTGTTATTCGTTGATTAGATGGCACGTATTATTCCATAAAGTATAAACAGGATTTATAAATTCAACACATAAAATCTTTATTTTTACCTTGTTCCTGGTGACCGACCATTCGCGACATCAGGGACCGCATGCAGGTAATAACGTGTGAAGAACAAATGCCGAGGACAGGGACTACAATTAATTAATATCTTAATTATCTATAACTTGTCAAATTTCTGTTTAATTAATTATTAATCTTAAATTATCGGTAACCAAGCCTTTTTAATTTATTTGGCACCAGGGTGGCGGTTGGATTATTCACGATAGGTCAGGTACTGGCGTTCTCTATAAGCGAAAAAGTACTCTAGAATTACTGTCGATTTTAGTGGCAAAATAACTACAAGAAAGTGGTCAAAGGCCACAATGCCCGCCAAGAGGCTAACCCAAAATACACAGCAATACAGGGAATGTTTGTCACAATTCAACAAATTTCATTAACTGATCAGCTCTCTATAACAATAGCTTTGGGTGTCCACTGACGCGAAAGAGATAGCTGCATGTCACAATGTCCAGAAAAGACGCCATTGACTTGAAAAATAAAAGAATGATGGTGATCCAGATTAATTCAGAAATTTAATGGTTTGTTCATTTGGCATTATCCTAACCCTCCACAAAATTTAAACAAAATCTGTTAAGAATTGTTGCGTAATATTGCACACAGGCAAAGCACACATAAAACCTCTGCCACCTGGCGGAGGTATAATAATATTCGAAATAACATCACCGATTTATTCTTCACCGCCAGAGGTCTCTCCATTGCAGCTCTGTTCTGACAATTCCTACAATAATCTTGCACAGGAACCTCAGTTAATCCAAGTAACAAGAATAATTGTGTAGAGTCATAATTTTTTTTATAAATATAGGGGGGGTACAAATATACATAATTATATTTCCTATCGGTGTAAACCATCCAGGACCACCTAGTAAACAATGAAAACATTGTATCAATGAAAACAATTCACTAATGACCGGGTAAAAACACATCATTTCTCATAGTGCGTGGCGGTTTACATATATAGGTTTCGAGTAAAGGTGGGGAGAAACAAGGACAAAGCCCCCTGATATGTCGCAATATTCATAGCACATAACCTGCTGCAGTGGAAGGCTTGGTCTGCTGCTTTGGTTACATATTTGTAAAGTGAGGCATTAATTCTAATAAAAAAAAAGAACAAGTCAGGGCTGTTTTTGGTGTTACATATAAAGGAAACATCATTAGAATCACGTAACCTTGAGGAACCATGGAGACTCACCCATAAAAACCATCCAAGTCTGTACACTGACAGAAAAGAAGACTTCACTAGCCATGTTTGATACGATGCCAATGATCATTAAGCTGGTATCACGTAAATCCAGGAACCTCTTCAGGGCCGGGAGTAACACTAGCAGCGACAACCCCCGCACGATCCGGCTTACCCCCAAGTACATGCTGTACATCTCCTGACTCCAGTGTAGTGGCCGCCTCTTGACGTACAGGTATGTCAGCATCAAGCTCCCTAAAATATATTGATAGTCCGTCCCACCAAGGAGAGTCCATCGTTTGTCTTAAAGATATTCCATACAAAAAAGTTTATATTAGAAATACACCGTTTGGTATGGATCAGCTGCTTCGGCAATCAGTTAGAACGACCAACATGGAATGCGAAATCTGAGTCTTACAAATAATCTTTGTGGATGACTTCAAAATGGGATACCAAATGACACATGTAAGTAATAATTCTATTTTAAAAATGCACTCCATATGCCTGGCACAATTATAATCTTACACATGATGTGTTAAGTACACGCCGTATAGAAAATCAAATGACCTTGACCTACCGTGACCTCCGATAATAACCAACATCATTGACACCAGTTCAAGCCAAATATGAAGTCGCGTGCGACCTTCTCTTTTCTTGACCACGCAGCGCATAGAAGCAGTGACGGTTTCAACAGAGCATGGCTTAGTTTTCTTTCCATCGTCATTGTTTTCCCCGGCAACTTGTGTTGGCTTAACATTTTTCAGCCAGAAAAAGGTATACGGAAAAAGTAAAGCCATCAAAATAAGGGAGAGTAGATAAACGGCCACGAACCCGGAGTGCGTGTACACGACACCACTGATGGCGGCGCCACATGCTGAGCCTAAGAACAGTGCAGCTTCCAGCAGTGACGCCCGGGTGGTTCTGGACTTTGTGCTGGATACAAGCGTGAGGTAACTGAAGGCGCCCATCAATTGTGCCATTGTGCCCCCGAAGATCCCGAAAGCCACATCCCCGAGCACCATAAGCCACATGGGCCAGTCAATGTAAACGGAGTTGACCAGATGCCAAGCCACACCAACTGCATGTCCAAACAGAGGAAGGAGAAGAGGAAGCTTGTTGCTGTGTTTATCACCCAAGTCTCCCAGTACCATCGTAGACACAAATGATGGTATCAAATGTGCCAGAGACCGAACAAGCGACCTGCACAATATAAAGTAAACAAAATAAATCATATGTAATACCTTGTAATTGACCGGCGGTATAAGTTGTCATAGATTTGGGAAATATACTGTTATTATATGTTATACAGTACCTCTATTTTATTTAATTCATGGTATTTATAACATAGTAACAGATAACGGTGTTGGTATCATGCACGGTAGTTTCATGTTTGTTTTCCAAAGTTCAATTTGTAAAAGTTTATTTTTCTGTATATGAAAGATGTCATGTTAATAAATAAAATATTACAGCACAAGGTATTATACAGTTTACTTGATATGAATGATCACCAGTTGCTAATTTTTATATTCGATGACTCTGGAAAGAATAGACACTATTAGTGATGGCTGTGTCAAGAATCGATATAAAATACAACTTGCTGGTGCAGTAATAATCCACGTTTTGATTCATTTGTATCGAACGGGTTTTTCCCAAATAAATATGGTTAAAGTCTTTTTTTTTATCACCATGAAATTATATGGTAATAATCCTATATTATTTAACGCGTCTGCGGTTATTTAGATTAATCCTACATTATATGTATCCATAGAAATATCGTTGTTATATTGTTAATCCCATCCCATCCTTCTGATATATTAACATTTCTCACGACAGCCAGTCCTAAGGGTAAAACTGTTTGGATTGATTTACCAATGAGAAGCCTCTGTTTGGACGATATCCTCTTCCTCGTTGAATGACCCGTTCATTAGGTGCTGACAGAGGCCGTGGCTGTGGTAGTGACTCAGACACACCTTCCTGTACATCAGGGCCTGGTTCACGGGACTCGAGAAACTCTCAGCAAAACGGAACAGGAACATGGCGAACTCTATCCCCAGTACATCACGCACACGGGACAGAGGCGGACACGTGATCGCCATGGTGACCTGAACGTACTGGAACGTGAATCCATGAGACTTCTATTAGATTTGTAATGCCTTACGTAGTGGCCACGTTATATACAGTTCACTTGTTTACTGCTGACGGAGGTAGCCTTTGCCATCACGTTTCTTATTCATTTTCACATTTCCCCATTCTCTGGATCTTTCTTTGCCCTGTCCAAGCGCCCTGGTGGCTGAACACGGCAAATGACGGCCTTTGCACACAGTGGGTAAGTGGAACGATTAAGAAGCTGTGTAGGTATAGTGTAGTATATTATATTCGTGTGTACTATTATTTACAATTTCAGCTGGACAATGAAGTTTTTGTAATCACACATTTAAACAACCCCCGGCAAGGGTCATGTGAATTATGTAATATGTGTCGTCTGATAGTGGAATGTTTTTTTTTTCAGCACTCTGAAATGGTGTTTGACCAAAATAAGTAGAATACCCATGCTTCAGGACATTCGTCAAGATCACCATCTTTCAGGAAAGAAGGTCGAAATTTAAACTTAATTAATGAATTATACCCTAGACTTAAACTCCAAATTATGTTATGTTATTAATGTCTCTTCTGTGAATAAGGTTAATTTGATTAAACACAAAATATCTACGAAATAACACACAATACCTTATAAAAATAGATAACAGGGACTGGTTCAAACAAATTACCCTGGTTTCAGCCACCGACAGATGGCTATAAATATAGTATAGCAGACTTTAATATAGTTAAAAATATATAAATATAAAAAATAGTAAAATATTTCTGAAAAGTTCTCTTCCACCAATAATATTTTGAGCCTAACAAGATCATTAGGCCTACCATATCTTGTAGACGTGCATGGCATTTCCGTAATAATTGAGCATGATAAAAAAAATATAAACATCATCAGTTTTCTAATTTCAGAAAACGCTAGGCATCATTCCTGTCCAGTAGCAGGAGCACCTTACACGTACACGTACACCTAGGGGTGGCAGTAGGTTTATACTCTCAAGACTAGTCTAATCTACTAATCATCAAGGGGGGGGGGGGCTTTGGCGACGACTGATCAGGTCAGTGTATGTATCTAGCTAAAAGTTTGTCTGTTTAACTGTCTGTCTGTTTAATTCTTTATATATGTATATGAATATACGTATACGTGTATGTATGTATACATGTATACATGAGCACGCAAGTCCATCACTAAAGCCCATTTACGCATGAGTATTTTACAAAAAAAGGTCCATAAAATAAAAATATCGATCGGGTCCTGAATATGGAATCCAGGATTCAGAGTAAATCAGTTATTAAAATATAGTGCCTGATTGTTTCGTTTGGAACCGCATGTATTCCACAAAGTTTGCACTTATAATCAATAACACCATTGACATATTTGTCTTCTGCAGTATAATTTATACATCAAACCAAATCGATTTCTATATCATTGGTAGTATATTAAATATTATATTACATTTTTTACTGTTAGGAGGATATAGCTTAAAATCATACAACCCCTTGACCTTTCAATCAGATAAAATTACCATGTTTGCCATTCAGCCAACCAAAATCTTTTGTCTGAATTTTTATATATAGTCACTTTTAAACTGATAAATCAAGCATGGGATCAAATTTAAATATAAATAATTAAATATTATTACAGCAATTGTAAAATTAAAAGGTACAATTACATTTTTATTTTAATGTATGAAGTATCGATTATTCCTTTAACTCGTTTGCAGGATACTTGCCCGCAGGGTCATAAAAACTTCCCAAGCTCTCAAAATTAACTCACTTCGGAAAACATTATATCGGAGTTATATAACATATAATTAGGGATATATATGTTTGGTGTTGGCGGTGTGCATGTAAATATAAATTATGGATTGTTATAGTTATAGGCGTTTTGACAAGAGTGATATATTTTAAAGCAGTTTGTATTAGTAATTGTGTTGTTTAAATATGGTTAAATGTTTCGTTTGATTATGGTTGCAATTATACCAAGTCTAATCTTAAACTGTGTTGTCCATTGCCACTGACAACCAACCTGAATAAAAAAAAAACTCTTGTTGTGTGTGATTCTGTGTAAGCGATGCTAGAAAACTGCACCATTATGTTACACAATGACCATGCATGTTCTTAGAATTTTTATTATTTTGCTTTATTTTTTTCTCAATCAGTATATCCAAAAACATTTATTTTTACATATTGTTATGTCGTTCTGCAAGAAGGTATTAATCCTCAGGTATAACATATTATGATTTTACATATTTGGAAAAAAATGTGAGATTTCTTGATACGCATATGAGGCAAGTTAGCAACAACATAATAATCACTTCCAAAATAAGATAAACGTTCTAGGCTATTTTTCCACGTAGTGATGCAATCTAATACTTATTAAAGGAATTCGCTCCACCTTTGTCCTCAATGTTCTCTGAAACCGCATTGTGTATGACACTGTGCCATACCTCATTTTAAAGGTTATTGTCCCCGCAGTGACAAAGGCGATATGTGAATAAACAATTTTAAATTTACATATAATTTAGAGTGATTTTTTCCCCGTTTTTACGGACTTGCGCGGAGGTTAGACGGAGCACAGCCAAACTGTCTTCGGCAATGACCGGAATGCGTGCTTCGTGGTCACTCAAACTTAAACACACTATTACAGACTATTGTTCATATGAATAACGCTTGCTTTCAGTGAGTGATTTGAGCATGTCTGGCCTTACAATTGACCCAGGCTCTCACCAACGTGCGTGGTCAGTAAAAGTGAAAAAAAAATTCCCAATTTCAGAAACAGGTGTGATACGATATAAAAAAGCTTGCGGCGGCTGAAAATTGGATACGGGTCCTCTGCATGGAGTCCCATTGGGTCCACTTCTGCTACTTACGAGTTATGTATATTTCCGTTTCTTTCTTCAGGAACAGTTTCCTTGCAACGTACATTTAATTAAACGTTCATGTTTTCCCCACATCAACCTATTCTTTATACGTCCAACGATAGAAACCAGTCAAATATCATCGAAAACCTGAATGCCCCCGCGTCTCATTCCGGTTCGCAATGTAAACATCATCACTAACCAGGTCTTCAAGGTCAACATACCGGGCAAAGAATTTCTTGCCACGATCACAGCGCCAAAAAATAAATGTAAAACATATTTCTACATATCTTATTGAGACAGTCTCCCACTGAAAACTTATATTATCTTTTAGTTTTTAGAAGAAAAAACTAACCAAAATTCCACATCTCAGTTAATATATCTCCCCAGCACCGGTAAAAAGTCCGGTAAACCGGGTTTATCAGCTAGTAAATTCATAATTTTGAAACACCGCTCACCTGATTCTGGAGAGATTCCTCAATATATTGTAACTTTATTTATCTCTCAGTCTCGCTTTTAAAAACCATCTCCAGGGTTAAAAGTAGAATCAATGGGCAATGTCATGTGCTGTTGGGCCTTTACCCCGTAAATAATATACATCATGTCTTTATAAGCGTGCCAACATACAAACAGATCGTTTTGTACGGGTGCCTCGTGACTGGTTCGATCTTTCATCAAGTACTAATAAGATTTTTTTTAAGTAATGGATATAAAGTATATTCCTTCGATATTGTGTCACCTGAAATGTATGGTGACAACGAGAAACTGTAATATCGATCAACTTCATCCAGATATTGGCCTTCATGTTCATGCTTTGTATACAACATGTCGATACATCCAAGAGAACTATGTTTAAACTGTAATAATTCTTATAAAAGGGCTGCCGATAAGCGGTTAGACTGTGTGTGGTCACGTGGTCTTATACTTTATATTTACTTTATATATACATAAAGTATTGACCCAAATGTTATCCATTAAAGACCCGAGGTAGAGTCCCCTGTTTAACAATGTATAACAAATGCCTGCTATTGAGCTTTTACACTGGATTTTTTTTTCAGGAACTAATTAAGCTTTTTTTCCTTTCTCATGCCCATTGGCCTACCGAATTGTACTCATGATATTAAAATTACATAACATCAGCAATGATATTATTATACATTTTCACTTCATTTTTGCGTTATACAAAAATTTCCATGCAAAACAACCCTAACACACGGACTATCTTAAATTTACCTGTTTTATAGTTTTTATTGTTGTGTGCGGAAGTAAATTCAGCAGATCCATCTTTGTCTGTTAACAATATAAAGACGAACGTGCCGGAGGTCCAGTCTTGGGCATATACGTCTCCCAAATAAAGAGAAGAAACAAACTAAAAAGGTTCTGGAATACCGACTGAAAGCTTGAAAATCTTGATTTCTGAAGCTGCGTGGTAGGCCACCAGGTGGCGTGCGCGCTATGTTAGTTTATGATGGCGCCCGGTGCATTTCTACTTGTGTACAGGGGTAAGCAGCTGTTTCAGATCACAATACTGGCAAATACCATAATATTTCAATGAGAAAACACTTTATTTCATGTTTGTTTAACATACTGGTACCTGGTAAATGCATATGTACTTTTATGCAAGATTTTTTTTTATAAATTACTAATTCACTACGCGAAGAATAAAGCTTTGTGAACGGAATTGAGACTGGTAACAAAAAGCTGCGACGCAGGAGAGAACATGTGACTTCTAAGAACCAAAAGGTTTTCGAGCCATTCTCATGATCATCAATTCATGTCCGCATTCTATTACATGCGTGTACTGCTCCGTCTAAATTAGAGGAAATAGCCAACTTGTTTCCGCTACCTCTCTCCGTTTTTGTCTCGTCTGACTTATTGTAGAAGTTGTAGCATGCGGGCGTATACATGTGTGTAGATGTTTATGTAAACAATTCTGACAGTGACGTCAATTGATCTTCAAGGGTAGGAGGATGACTTGAAGTTGGTCGGATGGTATTCAAAGTTGGGACTAATAATATTAATATGTATATATATATATATATATATATATATATATATATATATATATATATATATATAAACACACCTTTTTTGTCTGTGTGACAATCCCTCCCTATACTAAAACGCAACTGAAGAACATCGAACAATCAACTTGCAACATGTTCACAGTTAAGTACTGCATCACACGCTTATTTCCTAGAATGTGCATACCCAATTTAACATGAAGAGACGCGTGGCTCACGAATCGAAATATGTACCTTCTAATGAAGAATGACAAAATTTGCAGTACTTAAACTCTGTTATATGCACGAATGAGAGCAAATAATAACAAGTCTGTAAATAGTATGGTACACCCTTTATTTTCACAAAGATCATGAAAAATTTCTTTAAAATTTGTTTATCAGATAGAGATAAACGCATTTCCTACAGGTGACAGACGGCTGTCTGCTTTGGGTCCATACAATACTTCAGGTACATAAATAGCACACGCACACGCAGAAGTACACCAGCTTCACAATAAATAAAGCCAAGTTAACTATCACAGGCCGTAGAAGACTTGTACTCGCCACTCTATACGCTGTTTCATCATGCTCTCTCAATCTGTCCTTTTGGTGCCCTCTTCAAATTTTGGGGAAAAATCCTCATAAATAGCAAGTTGTGGTGACAGTATAACATCTGACTTGATCTGCTTCTTATTGCGTTATTCATAAAATATTCAAGAAACACAATTTTCAGTATCTGGAAAATAACCTTTTTTTACCACTTTTCAGCCCCACAAATACAAAGTCACCGACGATTCGCTAGAAACATCCATATTTAACAGTCTGATTATACGCAGGTTTGTAAACACGCTCATATAGCGGTGCAATGGCTACTTTTTCGAAGAGTCGTACACTGCGAGTGGGAAATTTTGTGCAACAAGGTATCCTAAAATTTTAGACCCCCCCCCCCCCCCCCCCAATGTATCGTATTCTGTCAGTAGATTTTTTATGTAGAAAAAATCATCGTAAAATTAAAGAAGCAGACAGGAGTTGAAAAACAGCATACCATTGGTCCTGCAGTCATGGCTTGCTCAACAGGACAAACCTGTGACATCATTATGTAACAGACTATCAGCTGACCAGAGTTCAAGCCTCTTGTCGTTATCATTATGAATATATATATATATATATATATATATATATATATATATATATATATATATATATATATATACAGTACAGAGAGCTCTCTGTGAAATGATAACACAACATAGCGTATAATTCACATTTACATTACATCATTACAAATTGATGAGAATACTTTTATTAAAATCGGGACTAGAACGCTACATCACACTATATGATACATCAGCTTTTCTAAATAAAACTGCGAAGGTTATTATTTTATCTGAGGCATAGATCCGGACCCTGCTGACGGCACTGTTTATTGAATGATAATGAAGATGACCATATATGGATGAATGACGTGACAGTAGGACTTCTAGTCCTCGACACGAGGTATCAGGATTTACACATCGAAGTCTCAGCCTTTAGTTCAGGCATTCGAGCAGATCCCTGGATCCCTGTCCGTTAGACACCTGCAAATAACGCAGTTACCGAATTGCCTTGATAACCATCTTCCTTCAAGCAATAATCCAAACTGCGTCATATAAAAGACGAGCCCACGTGCTCAAAGCAACAAACGGTGGACTCTGTTGCAACAATACAAAAGCTTCTTTTTTTTACACACGGCGGCGCCTCTTATAACTTGGGGGGTGATGGTCACAACAATTAGATTACGGACGGTTCAATGCAGCAGTGAAGCTGACAATTAGTTTATGTCCAGTACTATTTGCAAATCTCTGGTGTGTTTGATCCAGGTACAGTCAATGCCTTCATCACTCGGCTGTGCCCTACACCTGCTGAGACAGCGTGTCATATGATGCAGCACACAGTCTCACACAGGTGCATGGGCTCAGCAAGGGTGCCACAGATAAATACCTCACCTGTACACACAAACAAACATTCCCGCACATTGGCATCCATATAATTTCCTAAAATTCCATATTTTCCTAAAAAATATTATACAGCTCTATATTATTCTGTTCATAATATGCCTAACTTTGGTGATATACGGTGTCCATTGTGTGCAATATTGTGACTTTGGTTACAACACTATTTAAAGCTATTCTAAGAATTACTAAAAAGAATAATAATGACATAAATACTGTTATATACATATATTTCTGTTGATTTGAGCACCATATTTGTGACTCAGTTATCAAGAAATAAAACTTTGCATGGATTTGGACATTTTCTGGGTTGCAATATCTGATTCTCCCCAGAGTCATCGCTATGTTATTTTTGCTTCCTAATAGTCTTCTGTAGTCTTCCTAAAAGACACCTCTCAAACAACAGACTTGTGACCATCTCACACCTCCTCAAAATTCTCTATAAGAGAAATTGTTGAAGGGACAAATCTAAAGCTGAGCAAACGATAGGTTTGTGCTGCTCTCCTTTCCTGGACGCAGCCATGTTGTATGTGTGTGTTTGAAAGGTTTGATTGTTCATCTATCCCATCTCCGCCTGCTGTGTAGCTGCAATGTCTGCAAAAACACACACAAAATATAATTTAAACTTAAATAAATGCAATGCTAGTTTTCTCCACAAAAGATATCTCCAATATATCTTCACCTCTATCTATGTCTACTAGTCTAAAACTTTTACTTATTTATCATTCCTATGTCATTTCCTTTTTTTTTTTGGTTTTACTTTAACAAATCATTTTCAATTAATCTGCTTACCAGGGGATGATAGGTGGTCTTTACTTCATATATATGCAATTATTCTGTAGACAATATCCAACTGTATAATAACACACAAGGTATTTGAGAGTTTGTCATGTTTTACAACATTTTGTACAATGGCAGAGATAAAAAAAATGTTTTAAGTAAATGTTTGTTGCAACTGCCAGTGTGCGACACATTAAACCCATAAAATTGGTCCTATCACGTCTTTTATAACTGAATCATATTGTCATTAGCTACATTTTGACAGAGTGATTTCACACTGAGCACATTTGGTGTAACCATAGAGTTATAATACTCCATCATACTTTATCAAAACCTCAGGTTGTGACCTTACTATTGAATACCAAGCGAAGAGCAGGTAGAAAGAGAGACTATAGTTATTATTCTCATCTTCCAACAGATGGCACCACTAATCGCCCAATTCCCTCCCCGTGAATTACGGTTTTGTTTATTAATTTATGCGAGCTTTTCTTGTATAAATGAGCATTGTGGTTTCAACTGGTTTATGTAATAAAACGGTATAGCTACATGTAGGAAATTTTAAATTATCAAGAGACCCTTAAATACATAATTATTATCATTTCACATCTATTTTGGTTAGGTTAAAGTATTGGCAAATGTTATCAGAAAATGTTAAGAAAAGAAATGGTTTGAATATGACCTGACTTGTGTAATGTCTTCTGCATTTTAAAGATGTTACTGGAATATGGATATTATTTATAACTACATATTAATAAAAGTTAGAGTAAGTGACCACATGCAAAGAAACACCATTTGTTTGCAGCTGTATTTTCTTGTTACTCAGCATCTGAATATTGCCGATAAAAAAATTTGTCAAGGAGATTGATCTCAGATACTGAAAGCTAGCCCAGAAACAGCTTTTACGGCCTTGATTCAATGTGCCAAAATATAAAAGCACTGTGAAATTTTCTTGGCTGATATCGATTCTATGGAAACACATCTTCAACAGTCGATCTATATATTAATAGCGCAAGGCGATTTTTGTGATTTTCCTTATCTCCTCTGATACTACCGTACGGTTTGCCGTGATTTCTGACATACATATGCTCAGGGTTTGTCCGAAGAGATTCCACCCACTTTTATTTGCAATATTTGCGTATTACGTGCATAATTAATAATTTTAATATTTGCTCCCCCGCGGGCGCCTCTTTTCTTTGTGTCTTCGGGCCTGGTAACACAATGGCCACAGAGTGTTTGTTGGCGGGACAGAGTTTTTCTCCGGGGGCCCTATCTGGGCTTTTCTTAAATTTGCGGTTACCGGCCCGAAATAATCCCCATTGGTGATCCCTTCTCAAAAGGCAACCTCCGCGCAGCGAAAAAGCGGAAAGGTCTATTGTGCACAAGGAGATCTCGCGTGAGGAAAATGCTCAAAAGGGGGATCTTTCAAAGAATGAAAATTTTCCGAGCGGTAGTGAATGCAGGGTAATGTGTAAAACCCGAACCCCACGGTCCCCGGACCCCATAAACCTATTTCCTCATTTTCCATTATTTATACCGATAAAAACACCACTATTGTTGATGTAAGGACAGAGCAAAGTCCCTAAATGTCATTTATAATTACAAAAATATTTCGAACCTCATTTACTTGAATTTGCCGACTGTTCAGTTTTGACGGACCCCAGTAACCACCGCTCATATTTTTACTTATGACTAAAAGAGGACAAAAATAGCACTCATGTCACACACTAAAAAGTAAATATATTTGTTATTTTAAATGAAAATATAATAGTGCGGACACAGTGGGGGAGATTTAATTTGAAGTGCACTAACAGTTGAGCGGACCTGAGACTGATATATCAGAGCACTTCCACATAACAACAGGTTTCGTGCTCCGTTCATAACAACCATGCAATTTTAAAGTTGGCAATAATATAAATACCGAAAGGAATTGTTGATTACTTGCATTTCAAGCAACTACAGGTTCCAAAATAATGATTTTGTAAATGTCTTAAATTATAATACTTTTTAAAACGCTACACAAATGAAATAAATAGCAAATATAAAATTATGAATAAAAACTGAGACAGAAATGTAAAAATACAGATACAAACACAATAATAAATCACAAATGTGTCATGGCTAAACGTGATGTCAAATACATGTATGTACTAAAGAAATGGTAAAACAACGAGAAAACGGGGTCCGTGTAATCCGTGAGGTCCGTGCCCCAGGGTCCGTAAGTGTTTTTTTTTTATCAAATTTAGTTGCAAAACAGACTATTTTTTTATGTTTTAACTAAACATAATATAAAATATGTCTTTAGATACGATTATGCTAAAATATCTGGACAAATTACCATGAGAGTTTAAGAATTACAAATTTTTCTTGGGTTCCGGGATCCGGAGTGGGATCCGGGTTTAACACACTGCCTGAACGCAGTGACTGTCTTACTGGAAAACATTGGCTCAGCTTTCAAACAGAAAGGAGTGCGTGATATTTAAAAATATATACAGCCATTAAATGTACCACATAATATAATGCTACCACGAACTTTTGCGCAGCGGGATTGCCCGACCATGTGAGTGCTCAGTTTTTGTGCGTTATAACCGGAATGCAATTATCGAGATCACGTCTCAGCGCTGTACTGTACTACCATGCAAGATAACAGGTTCCTTTACTGGCGGATTCACGGGCGCGGAGGGCAACTTTAAATGACGATGTTCAGCATAATATATATTTTCATATAAAATGATTTTATTAAACATATCAAATTCTTCGAAAATTCTCCTGCCAACCTCTCGGCTTCAATTGTAGTTTTATGCATAACACCATGCATATAATGGATCTATATATTAATAGCGTAACGCGATTTGTGTGAATTTACATGTCTCCTCTGACACTACGGTTTGCCGTGATTTTTGACATACATATGCTCCGGGTTTGTCCGAAGACATTCCACCATTCGGACAAGAACGTATTCGTCCAGGTCATTCAGACTCCGACACAAGGTTAACTCAGAGACAGAACACTTATACCAAATGTCGGATTCAAAGAGACAGTAACATTGTACACCAAAGACTATGACAGACTATTTGACATCAGAACTAAAAGCTCGCCCAGAACCGTGCGTAGCACGGGTAATTGCTAGTAATGATATAATATGATACAATGGAAATACAGAGAGAATCAACCAATAGATGGCACTACCACTCTACAAGTAAAACAGCAGCAATGCTACACCATGGTTAAGACTTCTCATTTATTACGTCTTATTTCATGTATATACAGGGAATGGAATATAATACATGGTATTACCTGTTTAACAAAAAGCTGGGTTTAAGTTTCATTGTATCTGTCTTACCTTAGGTTTATAACTGCCTAATCTTCAGCATTACAGCTCAGGTCAGTACAAGTGACTCTGTACAAAATAATATATCCTTTTAGTGAGAAGAAAATACAACAGCTTGAAAGTATCCAGAGGGCATTTGTTACAGTACCAATTCCATGCATTTCCTCTACAGGAAACATCAATATTCTTTCTTGCCACATTTATAGCTGATAATTAATTTTAAATGATAAACTATATTTGTATTTCAAACAGCTTCTTAAGAAACTGGTCTGAAGGGACATGTTCCATGTAAGGATTACATATTTGAATACTATATTTAAAATCTGTATTACTCCAAAGCTCCTATTTTTTGCTTTTTAATTAATAAGTATACATGCTTTAACCATTTGACTCTATGTTGGTGTAATAAAAGACAGAAACTGTACAGAAAACAAAACTGAAATTTTCAACTTACCTTGCTTTTCTTTGGTGAATCCGTCTCTCCTGTGCTCCCTCGCTGAAGATCCACATGGATGTAACTGAATGAGAAATTAACAATATTTTCAAACAAAAAATCAAAAAGCTTTAGAAGTTTTAATTTCCATTCTATATATTTGCACTTGATTTGAGAAGTAAAGTCTCCAAACAGTTAAATCTTAGACCATCTTGGATAATAGTGTAGCATACAAATATGAACATACATTAAAATGTTACATTACATATTTATAACAATAATGCAGCCAATATCAATATCGAATTGCCTTTTCTTCTGAATCAGTCCAGAGCTAAATGCATCCTCATTCCAACAGCTATTGTCTTTTATCTTATATTTTATTAAAATAATTTATTTTGCAAAGATGTTGTACTAAAGCCCTGGTCAGGGAATTACTAATTCTCAACTGTCTATAGGCTATACTTGTATATAATGTGCGTGTGTGTTTACACATATAAAAAAGGTCAACATAACTATATTAACCTGACTTAAAATACATAAATTATACCTTAATAAGAAACAACAAATATCAATATCAAGTGATTACTTACATGATTATAACAAGTGGAATAACCAGAATTATCCCACCAAAACTAAAACAGAATCCAGGCCAGTACATCAGGGTCATTGAGTACAGAACGTTCAACAGAGCATCTCGAGCGACCATGCTGACACTCTCTACCGACGCAAACACTGAGAACATTTTACCTGTATGGAAAAAAACAAGTTAATGGTTTGATAAGGCATCCTCTAATGATAAAGACTGTTGTTAAGGTAATGACGTAATATATTTTTTTGTACACTTACATCCCCTTTATTGTATTCCTCAAAAGATAACTTATTACATTTACAAACAACTTTTGGATTGGTTTAAATGGCTTTCGCCAAAAATGCTACCTTAGGTAGTTAAGGAATATTGAGACAAGTCAAATATGACCCATTCTACTTGGATGTGTCGAAAACTGCAACATCTTTTTAGAAAACTGGAGAGAAGGCAATCTTGTTGTGCAACACCAGCAAGTCCAGCAGGTTTCTTTAATAATTAATTTTTTACTCACTTTTAAACATTGGATATTTTTCCCTACTTTAATATGGTAAAGTCTTATCATGACCTAATTCTTGTAAACAATGTGTAGAAATGACCAGTTGGTTTATCAAAATCACAAACCTGACCAAGTTAATATATAAGAATGCAAAGCACTTAATTTACCACAGATATGCTCAACAGGAGAGCAAATTTAAGAAGTCCTTTACATTTACTTTTAATCTTATTGTTAATAGTCAGTGTTAATATATATATATATATATATATATATATATATATATATATAAATCAGCATCGACGTCATCATTCTACTGTTTCTAGCTATACCACGGCCTCGAGGTTATTACCTTGCTCATTTGGCTTGACCATCTTGGATAAGTGAGACC
The DNA here is from genome assembly GCA_026874595.1 of Sipunculus nudus. NCBI lineage: Eukaryota > Metazoa > Annelida > Sipuncula > Golfingiida > Sipunculidae > Sipunculus > Sipunculus nudus. The sequence continues at coordinate 63,885,658 of CM049311.1, read as the reverse complement.
TGAGAGCGGCATACGTCATGGGATGGAAAAACCCGATCACTGGAACTGGAGTTAAAAAGTAAAACCTTAGTTAGTAAACTAGAAGTAAAATAGAAAACCTTGTCACGATAACATAAGGCCTTGTTGTTATCAAACCATGAAACCTGTAAAAACTCCCGAAATGTCACAAACGCTAAGAAAAATATCGCCCGCCCGTACTGTTTTCTGTAAAAAAAGTGTCTAAGAACCATACTTTTTTTAGCCTTAGATATATTGTTTTCAGTACAATTACATTTCTATCTGGGACACGAATATTTGATGGAGCACTTGTTAAAAAGAAAAGATTATTTATGGTTTAAACGTGTTACAATGTTAGAATAAAACTAAAAATTTGTAAATTAAGACATAAAATTTAGGAAAATTAATAAAAGAACTAAATCACCGTGAATTATATGGTTATAAGTATAATATAATTTTTATCTTCGTAAGATAAAGTCAGCAATATCAAGGTAGTTAAAAACTTTCATGTCCAAAAAACAATTATTGTGGACAGCTGTTTTGTCCTTTAGGTTTAGCGCCAAATCTTCTTAAAATTAATAAATGTGATATTTTTTTATCATTGATGCTAAATGATTACTTAAAGGATACCATGATGACATGGACTAGATTTTCTTGAAATATAGTTACATTAGTGATCAAACAATTAAGTAACATAAATGGCCACCTTTATAAAAGGCGTATTCAATTGAGAATAAAGTATCTCTATAAATTTTTTATCATTTTTTTCTTCATAATTTATTTCAAATTAACAAACACTTTTAATGCCTAACTTTTCACCTCTACAATATGACTATATATATATATATATATATATATATATATATATATATATGTTTACGACCATAACCAAATTATGTCAAGTGACATAGCCACGTTTCTTTGAAACAATCCAGTTTACATTATGACCGAAACCTGAACATCTTGACATGGTGACTCCAGGTGTCTATTATCAGGTAAATATAAACGGCAGCTAAAATAATTCAGGATTCATGTTCTAAATACTTCATTGTTCTCCTTAGATCGCGTTTACATTCGACCTTCAGGCCGACCCTATAAACTGTATGATCGTGCTAATCTGAATAGCTAAAGGTACGTTAGTCCGCTGTTTAGCGCGGCCCTGATTGTATCAGGAGCCAAACGAATGATTAGTGGGGTTGGTCGGTTCGTCCAAAGGTTGGTCCTTCAATACTTACAAAGCCCTTGCATACATAACGGGCTCCAGGTTGTGCCCATATAACTGGTTTCAAAGGACGATCACCGTGGTGCAACTTTAGTATGTGTCAGTACACATCTGTGTATAATGTGATTATTTGTATTTAACGCATATTGTGAATCCAGAATTCCTAACCGACAGGTCTGCTCGTAATTTCAGGCCCTATACAGAAACTACTGTTAGATAATCATTGATCACGACACATCCACTTGGTAATTTTATAGTCTATGGATAGGACAATAAATTTATCACGAATAAATAAGCCCTTATCTATTTTTATCATGTATTTTATTGCCTGCATTGACGAAATAACACATGTATCACGCTCGACACAATTCACAGGTTCATATGCCTTATAGCTATGACATAAAAGATTATTCATGAAAAACACTATATTTACTCTTTTTTTCCATTATGCTGTAAATTTCAAAAGCGTAAAACCCTGAAAACATGATTTTACTTTGATCATTTATAGATTTTTATTGTCAATGCCATAATTCAACCTTTAATGAATATTTTAAAAATTTATAGTTGTAATAATTACATTTTAGTTTATCATCTTACATTTAATATAACGAAACAATTAGCATTATAATAATTAAAGACATACCTAAGAATACCATCCATGTTTTAACGCTGACAGAAAACAGGAATTCTCCCGCCATATTGGACACAATGGCCAGGGCGAAGAGGGTGGTATCGCGCAGGCGCATGAAGTGTTTCATGGCGGGCATGACAAGAAGCAAAACGAGGCCATTGCTGACGGAGCAGACGCCCAGGTAGAAGTTATACATCTGCTGGGTCCAGCTGAGCGGCCGACGATGGACGAACAGATACGATACCGTCACCTGACTCCCTGAAAAACAAAATAATATTTTGTAAACCTTTAAATGCAATTTCATTATTTAACTTTCAATACCTATATTTAATTTAAACTATAATCAAAGGTCGATTTTCTCCTTTTCCTTCAATCAGTCACAATTATATAGGCCTAACGCTGAGACTGCCATTATTACTACTAAAAATTGGTTGTAGTATTAGAGTTCTAGTAGCAGGAGCAATAATGATAATTTTATTTATTTTCTGCAAGAAATTCAACATATTCAGCAGCGGTTTACATCACCATTATTAAAAAAAATTCTATGCAAGAGTTACTGCCAATGAAGGTTACTCAATACGATGTATCGAATCTCCTTGTTCCTACTCACTTAGGGTAAATGTTGTACATGAATGTCTGCTTAAAGGATATGTATAAAAGGGCAGCGCAAGGAAGTGACCTCTGACCTCATTAAATATGTTTATGTTTTGCAGAAAATTTAATTCAGGGTAAAACTTTTGGTTAATATTTATTATAAGTTACGTGAAAACCCATGAAATTTTTTGGTAAGTCACCACGACGCCACTTAACTATGGTAACCTCTGACCTCATTAAATATAAACGGATTTAGCCGGGAATCGATCGCAGGCGAAAAAAAATATTGGTTGATTATTCTGTTGAGTTTAATAAAAATCTATCATATTATTGGTAAGTTATAGCGACACCACAAAGTAGAATAGTGATCTCTGCCCTAAAAAAATTGCGTGGATTTTGCCTATATCCATATTCTATTGGTAAGAAGTTATGGCGAGTTTCGTGAAAATCCATCAGATCCCTGGTAAGTTATCGCGGTAACACTATAAGTTAACGAATTGACGGACTTGAGTATGTATACCATAATAAGTCCCGTCAATGTCTACGTTTTGGATATGAATAAATTATATGCGAGTGTATATACAAGTTACAAGTTTTAGTAGGAGAAAATACATATGAATGGACATGCACGGGAAAGGTAACGGCACTGGAATTTCAACAGCAGTCCCCCACGAATTCCGCCCTCATGTGTAATTGTGTATATACCTCATCAATAAAAATGCTATTTCAATGAGCACATTTTACTGGTCTATAAAAAATATACTGGTATTTATTACTAGGCTTTAAGCCTTAAAAGAGTGTTGAATAGCGGAATGCGGGTAAGTTCCTGTTACATGCGGTCATACTGCAGTAATACCAACACGGACGACTTAATGCAAACAGCGCGTCTCTCATTTTTTGTGCCTCTGTGTTTGAAGGACCGGTTCCGGGTCATTCAGTGCTTTCCCCTTTCTAGGTTATCAAAACATCTAGTTTCCAGCATAAGCCTGAGAGTGATATCATATACGGAAGCTTTAACACAGAGGCGTCAACACGTATGTGTGTGTGTGTGGGGGGGGGGGGGGGGGGGTTATATATTCCCCACATTTTGGATAGGGGGATGATAAATGTATTAATCACCGTGCTATTCAGAGAGTAAGCTCAGTTTAAGACACTAGACTTATAAACTGGAAATAAAATGTACCAATAATTATAATGAGACTTCATATACGTCTCCTTTTCTGCTTGACTATATTTTTTAAATCTTATACTTGGTTCTGATATACGACCTCAAATACACTACGGTTGACACACACGCATATGTGGGCCAATGAGATTTTTCAATATCTGTATATAGGTTTACAAAAAGTTGAAGCAACCTACCCAAAATAGATTGAGCCCCCCCCCCCCCCCCCCCCCTGAAGCTTTACTGCTCTAAAATAAAGTAGGACTATGCCATGAATCAATAAAACTACACGCCCATGTCCTCATTTGTAAGAGTTTTACGTCATACAAAACAAAAGGATCAGGTCTCCGGATCGTTGCTGCCATACACATTCAAGGAAAGACTGCGTAGGAAACTTCATATCGTGAAATTAGTATTTTCATGTATGGCTCATCAACCCAATTGTTGTTTCGACTTTTAGTTATAAATTTATAACTCTTAACTTATAGTTTTATTCATACTGCTGATGTATAAATTTATCTGTTCACCATAACAATTAAGACGACACAAGAAATTAAGTAGGCATATACGCTTCTACGAGAGCTCTGAAAAGCTTTTTCTTGGAAGATACGGCAAGCATAACACGTGGATTTGGGGTTACTGCCGATGGGGTTATAAACTGGTTATATATTAATATATATATATATATATATATATATATATATATATATATATATATATATATATTCAGATCTGAATAAAGAAAGGGCATAACGGTAAAATTATTAAGTAGCCACAAAGATTTCTTCATATTTATAACTGCCGATATAAAAACGTAAATAATGTGTTAAATAAACAGCGATTCGTCAGATTCTTAAAATGTGTTAAACATTTAATTAGGAACCTGTATGTTAACTCGACCATGTTTACTTAAATTATCCCTCACGTATTAGCGCTTCCTGATGCGTTGCGCATTGTTAATCACCTGATTATCTGGTGATTATGAACAGCAGCGTCGGTTTATTTACTGACAACATAAAGACCCAGCTCTATCTCATTTTATCTTATAAATTTAGTCCCCTTTGTCACCGACAAGAGTATGTGCTCTGCATTGGTACATTTTGTGCCTGCTAAGATAACATTTGCACTTCAGTTTGATCACCCGATGTCTGACGGCTTATACATGTGCTATTACACCTTGAGGTTTCTATATTCACCAAAGATAGCAGCGACATGTGACCCCTGCAAAGACGTATGTTCATAATGACAATATACAAGGGAAACAATATATATGCATGTACCCCTGTATACTCCAAAGAACAATTAATAATTGGATATGATAACGTGCTTGCACTTGTGTTTTGTCGAATGCGTACCACTATGTGTAGAATGCAACATATCACTATGCTTTGCTGAAAGGACGGTATATCGGTGTTAAATATCAGACTTGACAGGCAATACCTTAGATGTATACCTTCAAAAAAATTGTGGTTAAGGGAATGGGGTTGTGAGCTTTTGTCACCTCGTTGGACATCTGCCAATGTTACATAACTGTCAGTGTATAACTCCTGTAATTTTTCGCTGGGTTTATGATTTTTACATACTTTATTATATGGGCCCAGACAAATATTTTTTTCACCGCTTGAAAAGGTGAGGTTACTTGATGAGGTACTTTATAGTGATACGCTTGTTTAAGTTGCTTGTTTTCCTATATCAGCATGTGCGCATGTATCCGAGTAAGTGTTACCAAAGTGAAAAGTGAAGTTCCTAACCTTCTCCTCCAAGGACCAACACGCACAGTCCCGCCATCTGCAGGAGGATATGCAAGCGACGATGACGTTGTTTCCGTCTCCTAATGACACAGCGTACAGCCTCGGTGATATCAGCCATTGAGCACATCTTTTTTTCTGGCTCATCCGTATGGGAACCAGCCGGCTTAAGCCAAAATATGGTATATGGCATAAGAAAGGCTAGAATGAGAAGGGCTACGCCATAAGGTCCTTGGTAACCGTGTGAAGTGAATAATTTTGCCCCAAATATATCCCCTGCTGCCGCTCCTAAATGAAAACATGCTTTCAGAAGAGAAAGCCTTACAGTTCTCATTTTTGTGCTTGATATTACACACAAATAGCTGTAAGTGCCAGTAAGGTGAGTGATGTGAGAACCACATAACCCACCAATCACACAGCCTACCAAGACCGGCCAAAGCGGCCATGTTGGAACCATAGACACCGCCAGGAAACTGCCAATGTACACGGCGTTGCCGATCAGCGGAAGTATGAGGGGGATCTTCCGGTTGTGCCTGTCCGCCCAGGCCCCGTATAAGAACGACGCCGGTGCCGCCGGGAGGGCGTAACATATCGACACGTAGATATTCCTACAACAGTCATATAAAACCTTCAACATCTGTGCAGTAATGATTATTTATATGAACAATGCCCTATTGATCTACGTTACCCCCGTAACTCAGCCGGGAACAATAACTAACACAAACTTTGTACAACCAAACATACACTGGGCAACTTAACTGTATTTTTCACAGAACATAGGACTACGATTTAATTATATAGAATTTGAAATATAATGATGACATATCATATTAGCTAGTTTAATCATTTTTAATATAACTCAAGATACAATTGCTCAGAATACATGCACATATTGGTACAACATACCTACACTTGGGCTTAGCCTACACTTACAAAAAAGTCCGAGAGAAATCGAGACTGAGCGCTAGCAGGATTAAAAATAAAGTGTTTTCTCATGTAGCCTAGTTGCGTCAGCTAGCGCAACATATAAATTAGGCACCCTCCTCTAAATGTGTATCAACTGGCTGATTATGTAAGACAAGTCAACTATAAGGAGCTAGTTATATGTTGTCACCTCCATGGCTGAAGCTCTTTATGAAAGTGTACATTTATATGTGTATTTGTACATGTATGATGTGTGTATGTATGTATATACTATAAACGTATATTTTCAATAACCAAGGCGAAATCCCTTAAGTCCAAGTGAACATATCCGTGCATATATTGGTGTAACTGCGAATACATTTAAGTATCAAAGCTCTGCAGAGAATTACAGTGGTATGTGTGTACGTGTTATCAGTACATTCTCTCTCACGGTAGTTTTTTATTTTTTTAACATGTATATAATAGACTTGTCTTAGAGAAGACCAATACATATAATACATATAATATTATATATATGGTTAACTAAAGTCTGCCGTAACTGTGGGTAATTATATGCACGGGCATCCACCTCAGTGTATATGGAAATTTATACAAACGGATGTTTAATTCTTCATACATTTGCAAAATACGGGTCAAACTTTTCTAAGAAATATAAATATTTATAAAGTGTATTTAGGAGTTTATACAAGTGGATGTTCAATTCTTCATGCAGATTCAAAATAAAGTATACATTTTCATATAAAAATATGTTTATAGCCTACATTTATGACTTTTGTGTAATATGTCTGTGTATATATGACTTAAATCTGCCACAACTGCATGTATATAACGATATACATGTGCATCTCGGTGTATACAAACAAAAAATAATATTGCGGATATATATAATATACAGTGTAATATATTGTATGTGTGCATATACCACTTGATCAAAAGTGTGTATATTAAACGATAAGCATGTGCACCTCAGCGAATATGGAAGTTAATAGAGTTAATATTTCATTCTTTATACTCGTGCAAAATGCGATGTAGACGTTTCTAATAAATGGCATATATATATTCTATATTCGTGTGATATAATGTATGGGTGTACACAGTACTGTGTATGTATAAACGATGTAACTTGACATTCAAAGAGTGCGTAACTGACCAGTACGAGGCGTCCTGCTGGACCTGGTCCTCCTGATCAGAGAATGATCCATTCTTCAAGTTTTGGCAGAGATCCACGTCATTAAACCTCTGTATACAGGCCTTCTGGTAAACTACGGAGTTGTGGATCGGAGATGAGAGATCATACGACATGAAGAACAACAGCATCGCCACCTCGATGCCGATGACATCACGTAGCCGTGAAATAAAACTCCTCCTTTCTGGCGGGGCATCCTCCTCCTTCCTACAATACAAACAACTATCATATACGATACTTGATCAAGGAAAATTATGAATGGCGTATAACGTACTGATAACGGGTTAAAAGCTTTCTTAGAAAAGTTTACACAGCCTAGTTTAAAATATCCAATACCTTAGGTTTCTTATATTCGATGTCTCATGGATGAGGATGGGGCACTTTTTTATTCATAAGTTTGCTCAGCACGGTAAGTATATATATATATATATATATACATATATATATATATATATATATATATATATATATATATATATATATATATATTGGCGTGTGTCTATATCAAACTTAGAGAGGCTTTCAAAGCCTCTCTCTCTCTCTCTCTCTCTCTCTCTCTCTCTCTCTCTCATATTAATGGTTCAAATAATAAGCACATCCGTTTTCCCAATGTGACACATATATTGTCTATATATTATATATACTACATCAAGAAAAGTTACTGTTGAAATCAAGTGAACAACTAGACATTTCTTGGCATAGTAGCCCCCCCCCCCCCCTTTAAGAATAGGCCCCCATTTTTAGCAGCATATACTGACACTTGGCATATTTATTGTTTCTTCCATCTATCAATCCACAATCTTGTTGAAGATGTTGGTCGTTTGACCTTGATCTTTTTAAAGATGTGTCCTGTGACCTTGACCTTTGACCTCATGACCCCAAAATCAATTCGGGTCTTGCTTTTCCAATGGCACATATACAAGTTAAGTTTGAAATCTATACATCAATAAAGCAGGAATTATCATCCAGAAACTAATTTTTGGACAGATGGCTCCTGTGACCTCAAATTTGATAGGGTTCTTCCTCTCTTGGTAGGTGAACTATATGTGAAAGATGAAAGATCTGAGATGAAATGTTTGGCTGAAAATGCATCCACATCTTTTTAAAGATGTGTCCTGTGACCTTGACCTTTGACCTCATGACCCCAAAATCAATTTGGGTCTTGCTTTTCCAATGGAACATATACAAGTCAAGTTTGAAATCCATACATCAATAAAAGCAGGAATTATCATCCAGAAACTAATTTTTGGACAGATGGCTCCTGTGACCTTCATCTTTGACCTTGTGACCTCAAAATTGATAGGGGTCTTCCACTCTTGGCAGGTGAACTATATGTGCAAGATGAAAGATCTGAGATGAATTGTTTGGCTGAAAATGCATCCACAATCTTTTTAAAGAGGTTTCATGTGACCTTAACCTTTGACCTCATGACCCCAAAATCAATTCTGGTCTTGCTTTTCCAATGGGTCAAATACAAGTCAAGTTTGAAATCCATACATCAATAAAAGAAGGAATTATCATCCAGAAACTAATTTTTGGACAGATGGCTCCTGTGACCTTCACCTTTGACCTAGTGACCTCAAAATTGAAAGGGTTCTTTCTCTCTTGGCAGGTGAACTATATGTGCAAGATGAAAGATCTGAGATGAAATGTTTGGCTGAAAATGCATCCACATCTTTTTAAAGATGTGTCCTGTGACCTTGACCTTTGACCTCATGACCCCAAAATCAATTTGGGTCTTGCTTTTCCAATGGGACATATACAAGTCAAGTTTGAAATCCATACATTAATAAAAGCAGGAATTATCATCCAGAAACTAATTTTTGGACAGATGGCTCCTGTGACCTTCATCTTTGACCTTGTGACCTCAAAATTGATAGGGGTCTTCCACTCTTGGCAGGTGAACTATATGTGCAAGATGAAAGATCTGAGATGAATTGTTTGGCTGAAAATGCATCCACAATTTTTTAAAGATGTTTCATGTGACCTTGACCTTTGACCTCATGACCCCAAAATCAATTCGGGTCTTGCTTTTCCAATGGGTCAAATACAAGTCAAGTTTAAAATCCATACATCAATAAAAGAAGGAATTATCATCCAGAAACTAATTTTTTGACAGATGGCTCCTGTGACCTTCACCTTTGACCTTGTGACCTCAGAATTGATAGGGTCTTCCTCTATTGGCAGATGAACTCTCTGTGCAAGATGAAGGGTCTGAGATGAAATGTTTGGCTAAAAATGCATCCACAATCTTTTTAAAGATGTGTCCTGTAACCTTGACCTTTGACCTCATGACCCCAAAATCAACTGGAGTCTTGCTTTTTCAATGGGACATATATAAGTCAAGTTTGTAATCAATACATCAATAAAAGCAGGAATTATCATCCAGAAACTAATTTTTGTACAGATGGCTCCTGTGGCCTTGACCTTTGGCCTTGTGACCCCAAAATTGATATGGATCATCCACTATTGGCAAGTGAGCTATATATTCAAGATGGAAGACCTGGGATGAAAGTTTGGCTAAAAATGCATCCACAGTATCTTTTAAGATGCCAGTCCAGTGACCTTGACCTTTGAACTCATGACCCTAGAACCTATAGGGTTCTTACTTTAGTGGTGGGCCATACATAAGTCATGTTTGAAATCCATATGGCTATCAACACTGGAGATATCATAAGAGGTGTGCGATTTTCACCATATATGGCAATATTCAAGGTCAAGGCCACTCTCATAGGAAAGGTCATGACCCCAATTTAAATAAACATCATCCCATAACCCATACCTATGTATATGCATAATATAAAAGAAATCTGTCCATTAGTTTTTGACTTTATTATAATAGTTTTTTATTTAGTTATTTTAGTTTTTTGGCAATCTTGTGGGTATTTAACGGCACGAAAACAAGTAAAGAAAAATAGGTGGCGCCACCAGTTTCTGGAACATGACAACCCTATCCATGATCTTCCTTCAACTTGATTTTGGGATAAATCCATGCAAGATTTCTTGAGATATTCAAGAATTTGTGTTATTTTCCCCAAAAATGAACTTATTCAAGGTCAAGGACACTCTCCTAGTAAAGGTCATGACCTCATTTTAAATAGGCGTCGTCCTCTTACCCATATCTATACATATACCAAGTTTGGTAAAGTTCCGTGAAATATTTTTGGGGTTATCGCGCCAACAAGATTTATATGCGGCGGCGGCGGGACCGGTATGAAAACATAGTATCCCCCGACTTTATTTGGGGATACAATTAAAGGTTTAATTTAACCACCGCTGGGTGGCACTCATCTGCACTAGCCAAGCCGGAAAAGGATGGTTATATTTCACAAATTGTCGTGTCCGGGGTAAGGACACACACACATTGATAGGGGCAGACACAGGGAGTCGGGAAGGGTAGTTTGGGGAGGGTTGGTGTTAGGGTATGATCTCTCCCATAACAAATACGCAATATTTTGATTATTAGAGCCAAAAATCATATACTAGCATATAAAATGTGGCTACCCTTTGTCTTTAGGCCTACCGAGTAATTATGAGTAGACCATATTCAGTAGCATACCAAAAAAAAACATCAACAAAAAATCTGGATAAGGAGGGGGATAGCTATATATCTGCCACAGTTAAATTCATGCCCTTTTATCAGTCTGACCGGCAAGCCATGATTTATTCTGCAGAGGCTTGGCTGGGGCCTGTACCATGGGTCCTTTGACTTTTAGCCGCTGTGGTTATGTGCAATGTATGCGTCACCTCGTGCGTTTCCACAAAGGAGGCCATATTTTTCACTACGTTCGGCAATTTTTCATCCTTCACCCTCCCGGTGATGGGCGTTGGCAATGCCATTTATGAAGCCCCCACGTCGTATAAGAAAAATACACATCATTTCGAAAATTGAAAATAACCCCGTATTTACACGTTATATGCGTTTATTTAATGATGTTAATAAATAAACCTGATGATTTTTATCAGACCTTGTCACATTTCTGTTAATCATCATCGTGTGTAAAACCGATTGCCCCGCCCCTCCCTGGCTAAGATATACTGACACTTAGGCCTACTCCCTATGAGTATGAGCCATTACACTCGGGATAGGCGCTATCAAATTTGTACCACTTGCCTGAAGTCCATGGGATCCGGTCTGCCCTACTTATCCCGCTATCAATGCCAATAATGGCCGCTGGTCGTCGTCGTAGCGAGCATGGGTCAAACACCAGCTAAACCAGAAATTGGTATTCCGTTGTGGTTCGGGATATCCTTAATGTATGAAATAAGTATATATAATTTAGGGATAATTTTCCGGTTGTGTCCCTAGGTGCCTGAACGAGCAATTACTGAGAGACCACGCTAGCTGGTGCACGAGCTAGAGTGAATATCTGAAGCCGTCCGCCATATAAAACCTAGTTGCTTGGTCGGACTTATCGATTGTCTCCCGGTGAGCGGTGAAACACCGGGGTCTGTTTACTCTGTTGTTCTATACACAGCGCATGCACTGGCATACACCGAACGTCAATATATACCCGGTCACAGTTATTACACGTGTATATCAAGCTCTTAGTTTTACTTCTTCAAACAAACCCTGCACCATCACGCATGGCTTCCTGAATTGAATTAGATTCCCCATTATGAACTATTGCCTTGTAAATGGGCCCAGACGAAGCTACTTACGCGTGCAGTGGAACGGTATCCATGCTCCCTTGGTAACTGGTCTCGTAGAAGCCGTACACCGTCTGAGTCGAAGCTGCTTTAGCTACCCCGGTTAACAGGTTAAATGGCCCGAACCGTACTGATTGTCACACGCATGACATATTTACACAGTGACCGTATTGCAAAGGGGTAGCCTATGAAGGTCATCAGCAAATAAGAGTGAGGCTGGCAGGCTCGACTGATCCTGTGCTGTTCAGCGCAGCACTTCCGCGTGGTCTGATGTTCGCAGCAGGTGCCCGACGCTGTGATACATCGCTGATGTCACTCGCTGTTAAATAAAGCGGCCAGGAATGCCCAGGATTTTAAAGCGAGGGGTACGTCACATTGGGACGTGTTGCCGCGGGGGGTTCGAGTCTGACTCAGTTTTGATGAAAGAGGTCAGAGGTCACCATCTGCCGGGTTTCACACAGGAAAATAATGAGTTTTATATAACGATTGCCAGTAATGCGCTCGAGCTTCTGGCTATACAAGCAACGGGGCCTGCATGTATTGAATGATGCTTTTTTTTCTTATGACATTCGTGTTGAGATTGTCGGTTACCTTGGCGATCAATGAGCCCCAAATGCACCTCAGACTTGCACCCCTGTTGCAGGGTACCCTTCTCTTTTTGCAGGTCCTCTTTTCACAATGTACACAACAATGTTTAGAATTTATATATTTTAAGTTGCGGTAGATGATTCATTCTAGCCCCAGCATGAGATTAAACGTGCTTGCTGTTGCGCCTGTTGTATAATATCAAAAAATAAATTGTGCAAAAACATTTATATAGTATTAATTATGTACATCAGTTGGCGCTGTCGCAAGTAACGCCAGACTTAATTATAATTAATATTTAATACATGCTTTTAACACTGTTTATGTATATTCTATTCAATTATGTCACAAAAAACACCATTCGGCATTCCATCTCCCGCAGTACCTGTGTATGTATGTATATGTATGTATATATATGTATAGATGTATGGATAGCCATGCTGGTTCATTGTTTTATAGATGGAAAGGGTATACACAGAAAAGTGGTTCACTGGCAGTGAACCACTTTTCTGTGTATACCCTTTCCATCTATGTATGTATGTATATATATATATATATATATATATATATATATATATATATATATATATATATATATGATTTATCTGTGAAAAAACGTATGTTATTTGTCATCCAATAAACGTTTAGTGAAACAAGGGCAACTCTGAAAGAGATAATGGTGTATAAGCCGCTATATCAACATTTAATTTTGTAAACCAGTTCCATATGCTGATTTTGGATTGGTGTACACCTCTCCGGAAAATTATTATTGAAATGACACTCACTCACACACACACACACACAAACATCATAAACAAGCCTATCATAAACTAAGGTTAACTGTCATGACGAGATAATTTATACCCTTCTCGTTACCAAGTAAAGATGACAGATGTATCTGTGTGCAAGTATAATCAGGACGAGTTCGTATAAAGAGACCTTTATAGATTCACCCAATCCCTTAACAAGAAACCTTTATGTTCGCTAGTGATTGCGTGATTTGCTTGATTACCTACGTCAATAAACGTCGTCTAAACAACTTGAATCTAGGAACGTAACAGACCATGTCAGTGATATTTATTCAATTACTTTAACACGTATTTTAGCGGCATTTCTGTCCCCCCCCCCCGGCGATAATGACGTATATATATATATATATATATATATATATATATATATATATATATATATATATATATATATATATATATATATATACGGTTGAGGATCAGGTTAATTCAAACCATGCAGAGTCGGGTTTATAGCGGACTTATATATCACACTGCCTCACGGGGAACGTCAGCTGTAGCTCCTTAAATTTGCTACAGTTTTTGAAAATTGTTGCACAAAGATCCAGCGCAAACATAGGCTAAGTAGTAAAAGAAGAAGAAAACAATCTACGGTTTTGCACTCGGGGGGGGGGGGGCTAAGAATGTCCTCCTATAAATAAATTACCAAAATATGCAATCTAACCTTATATAAGCTTAGAGGCATGGAGAAACACAACATGAAAGTATATATGGGACCTTTTATTCCTAACACATGCATGTGTTGTATAATGCATGCAGTTGAAGGATATAGCGATGATTAGCCTCTGCCACCGGAGGGGGGGGGGGGGGGGGGGGGTTGCGGAGCGCCACCGTGTGTCTGTGTAAGAGACTATAGCGATGATCTAAACCTCCGCCTTGGGATTTGAAAGGAACAATGCGCATGTAATGCAAAATGCATACATGTATATTATTTAATATTCAGGAAAAGAAATCTTGTAAGAAATTACGAGCAGTGGAAACTTCCATGACTGTGCGTGTGCAGCAAAGATTGGTTTCTCAGTGGATTTGTTTTCTATGAAGCTTTTAAAGATAATTAAAAAAAATAAGGTGTCCCTTGTGAAAGTGTGCATTAGCAGAATACATGAGAGCCCGAAATCCAAAATGGCCGTCAACCGCCATTTTGAAATTATTTTTTTTCAATGGTTTGGCTTGCAATACTGTCCAGGATAAGGATTGTGGGGTTATTTTTGGGTCATATTTGATGACAAATTTGGTATTTGACCTATTTTGACCTTTGGATCTAAGATAGCTACCCGTTTTAGCTAAAAGTTATTTCAAACTTATCCTACAATCTTCATAATTAGTTCTAGGGGTTCGGTTCTCCTTGAATTTGGTTTCCCTGAATGTATATACTATGAGAATATATAGCGAGGGTGTCTCTCGCTAAAGTGAGGGCGGAAATCCAAGATGGTCGCTCTCCATTTTGAAAAATATTGTTTCAATTGTTTTGCCTGCAGTATATATCTTGTTTAGTATATAAATTATATTTATACGGTTTCTTGGGTCGAGGAATTTATATTTGATGTCAGATTGGTAATTTGACCGATTTAAACCAAATATAATCTAAGATGGTGGCTGAGGTTTAGCTCAAGGTCACTTTTTTTTTTCAAAAATTGTCGTTAAGTCTTAATTCATAATATAGGGTCTGCTGGAAGTTCTGTTCATGCATCCTGAGTATAATATGCAGCAGAAATATATGCTATAGGTACACATGCATGTCATGCAGTGTTTATCTCCTGTGTCAAAAAGTTTTATCCGTGGCTGATGAAAAATGAACCATTCCATGCAAGGCATTGATTAGAAAAGTCTAAATAGGCCAAGGCGAAGTTATCACATTATGTACAATGGAGAACATATTAGTGACATGTGGCCAAGTCGACTTACAAACAGGCCAATTCTTTTGAACCCCAGGATGTATCCAAATTTTAATTCGAATCTTATCCTTATAAATATATATTTATTTTATAAAAATATGTTAACACGGGAATCTGAGATAACAATATATACTTTTATGTTTCTTCATGCATTCTTTGAACATTTATGCATGTTTTATTATATGTATACAGCTCCATTTACGCATATAAAGCTGCATGGGTAAAGTCTATATTTTACTTTTTTATTTTACCCCGATTCATTTTAATGTATACAATATATTAGAAAAGAATGACTATTTTTATACACATCGTCTGAGGAAAGTTATTCCATATTATACCTTTACATAATTACAGTATTTCTCCACTTTCACTGAATAAAATCAGTTTCAATATTTTAATCAAATGAAGTACAACTGATATTTGTTTGAACGAGACGTGTCGTGTGCATGCATGTGGTAATGGTTTCCTGGATTCTGACAGTTTCATAATAAATAAGCTTAATGTATACACAATATCTTAGAAATAAGATAAAAGTATTATAACCTATACTTCTAAATTGTGAAATTAATCGGGCTTCCAATTCAGTATCCAGGCTGTGCCCACCCCAGCATCTGGCACCCTGCCAGCAACTTAGCCGAAGTGCCCCTATTAGAAATTGTCTTTCGCTTCTGAAATATGATCACTTTTATGTTGTGGCCTGGTAACCCGGAGCTGGGAAACTGAAGGTTATGGGGTTCATATATCTGGGAAATTTGATCAGTGGGGAAACGGCAGAGTAATCCACCCGGTGACCTATCATAGTAAATCTCTCAGTCCCCGTGTCTGTTTGTGTTCATGTACGTGTGCGTCTTACCAATATGATGTTTATATATAATGATGATTCCGATAAAAATATGATCAAAATATGTTAAAATATAGAAATCCTAATGACATATATCAATGATGAATCTAAAGCGGATGCCCTGCAGAATCTGAATTGTTAGTTATTTTTTCCACGTTTGAGTACTGATGAACCTGCAGGATGTGCTGACAATGTACATGTACTTGTAAATTATCTAAAGATGATGTGGTTATCTCTATATATGCGAGGTTAAATGTTCGCCATGTTCAATTCCTCAGTGTATTGCGAGGGTTTCATTTTCGCAATTTACCATACAGTACATCTCTTAAACAATGTACATAACCGTGCATTATTATAACATTTACCTAATATATGTATGCAGAGTCTTAACAATTGCACGAGAACTTGAGGGAACATCGAACAGGTGTTAATTCTTCATGATGTATACTGCATGGCAGATATACAAAAAAATTATATCATTAAAATTATCAATATCTGAATTACGGGTAACACTCAGTGTGTGCTAATATTGACGCTACCGGAACAATATATATGTATACGTGATATGCCATAGAGGAATTTTATATAAGAAAAATTACTGTTCACATGTGCAAATGTGGAGCCTTATTCACAATAGTTTTATTTTCGCGAACATTTCCCCTTAGCGAATATCGCTAATTTGAAACGCTCTCGAATAAAATGAAAAAGCAAAAACATGCAGTATATCCCTGGCCTTTTGATGGAATGGAATAAAATAATATGGGGATGATTTGATTCACCTAGATACGAAAAGAATGCACATTATTTCTTAATTATAATTTGTAAATTGGATATCCGTTTTATACATAGATTCTGGGGAAACAAAATGACTGACCCGCAAGTCCCAACCTGTCGTTAGGACACCAGAGCTTATCTCTGTGTATGGGTTAATTACTTAATTGAAATTTGCATTTAAAGCCTGGCTTGGTTCAAAGATGTGATCAGTAAAGCTGTAACCAACCCATTAGAAAGTTATATGTGTGCTAGCGTACTAAAAGAATCTAATTACAGCGTTGCATGGTCCTTAATTGCTTGTTTTTTAATTAGGGTCGGCTGGGTAAACATGATACATATAGGTCATGCATAAATTGTATATGCATGGTTGCCCTGGCGCCCACGTCATATACTTCTCAATAATTCTCTGTATCGACAGAGTGCAGATACAGAATAGGTTTTTCATTTGTGAATGGTTTACAAGTTCCAGGTATAAACACTTAATTAACAACTGATTATTCAATGGTCATATTGACTCTTTCCAAGATGTGCACTATAGTTTCAGGGTATATACTATTCTAATAACTTATTATTTATAAGTAGCTGTTGAAAATAAAAGTCCATGCATGTTTCCTCATAAATGGTATTTGATATAAAAAAAAGAAAGAAAATTTTTAATTGGCTTATCCATTGTTTGGGGAATGATTATATTATTAATTATATCAATGTATAATCATGCATTGGGTCCATTTGTGGGCTCGTTTCGTCTCTTGAGGTAATTTTATCCGCCAAAACAGAGTTTTGCGGATACTATGTTTTCAGCCAGCCTCCGTCGCCACCGCCGCCGCATAGGTTTCCGGAGAACTACTCCGTAACCACTGGACGGATTTTACGAAACTCGGGCTTATGATCGGGTCAATGCTGTGCCCTCATTTTTGGTAGACCTCTGACCTTTCTTCTCTGCACAGCGTCTATCTGTGCGTCTTTTTTCACACAAAAACCCCCTTACTTGGGACTCGTTTGGCCAATCAGGCTGAAAAATTGCACGAGTGTAGCTCTTGGATAGTTTTATATCGTTCACAAAACTGGTGGCGCCACCTACAAAAATTTTTACACGGCGTCCATCAGTTCGTCTGCCTTGGGTTTAAGTCACTCATATCACTGCAGAGGTTTGACTTGTATATCTGAAATTTCTCTATCTATATACATCTCGGGTAGAGTTCTCGTTTATATGACAGATGGCTCCACCTACAATCATGTTCACGCTGCAGAGATCTATCTGATATTCCAGGACTGGTTTAGCGTAGTAGGCCTGAAATTGTGCATGTGTATAGATCTTACATAACTCTGTACCATTAGCAAAATTGGTGGCGCCACCTGCAACCATGTTTGGACATTGTCTATCTGTTCATCTGCCTTGGGTTAAAATCAATGGTTTGACTTGTCTGCCTTAAATTTTGCATGTGTATACATCTCGTAGGGTGTTCTCGTTTAAAAGACAGATGGCGCCACCTACAATCGTGTTTACGCTGCAGACATCCATGCTAATGTCTAATGACTGGTTTGACGTGTCTGCCTGAAATTTTGCATGTGTATAGATCTCACATAGCTCTTGATCATACACAAAACAGGTGGCGCCACCTGCAAATGTTGTCCAACTGTTTTTTCCTGTTTTGGGTGAAAACACTCAGATCTCGGCAGTGGTTTAACGTATCTGTCTGAAATTTTGTATCTATATTCATCTTGGAATTTCTCGTTTCTCCTTATATGGGCGCCACCTATTATCATGTTAACTCTGCAGACATCCATGCTTATATCTCAGGACTGGGGTAAAAAGCATTCACATTGACAGTTGTTTGACCGATCCGCCTGAAATGTAGCATGTGTTTACATCTTAGATAGCTTTCATGTTCAAATGACAGGTGGCACCATCTACAATCATAATAAAGTGACAGACATACATGCTAATATGCATCACATCTCATTCTATTTACTCTTTTCTCTCAATCCATGCCTCACTTCACACGTACCACACTTTTTTAGGTGGATACACGTAGTCGCTTGTCGACTAACCATATTCTAGTTAACAGTTTACTTTTCTCCTTTTTAATTTGTCAGTAAGAACTGCATGGAATCTTCATCATAATAAGCACACAGATGTCTATATATATACATATATATATAAATATATATATATATATATATACATACATACATAAATATATGTGTGTGTGTGCATTGCATCAAGCAGGGCCTGCTCCTCTGAATGGCAATATATTCACAAACTGATTATATACACCGGTATACATGTATAATTTTAAGTGAATGATAGGGAATTTAGTCGAGTATAATCTCGACCAGACGCAGAGTTACTGGACGTCATGGCAATGGATAATACAATAAGGTTTTTTATGTAATTGGCATAATATTTCAGGATTTGAATCACACCGCCATAATGGGTTCATCCTAAAATACAAAAATAAAGATAACGCAAAAAGTTTGTGTTTTCGTTTATAATCTGCTGTATCGAAGTACATGCATATCGAGGGAGAAACAATCAAATTAAGGAATAATTTGGGAACGTTATTAATATTATTATTATTATTTTTATTATCTTTGATAATATGTGAGAGAGACAAGACAGAGAGAGATAAAAAAAAGAAAGAGACCTGTGGAATGCAGGCGGCCAGGGAAGCGGAATGGGAACGGAGGGAAGCTTTTCGGAGGAGGAGGGAAATGTTTGAAAGATATGACCACAGGTGGCGTCATCTATGGCTCTCTGGGAAAACTAATTTATCACTAATTCTCATCTCCTGGCAAATGTTACATCCTTGATAGTCTGATTTCTGTTTCTTCCTGACTCCTGATCATACCATGATCATTTCTGTTTGATTATTTAATCAGTTCTTTATTTACAATTTGGGTCAATAGTAATTACTTTCCCTTATATCAATCTTTTTCGCTTCTCTAATTCCGACCAGCTGTTTCCATGATAAGCATCGGGACCCAGTCTCATTTAAAACTCCTATATCACTATATAAAAAATTAAACATGTGCCCACTTTGGTTTGGGACTTGGGGACATAAGCACTCTCCCCACCAATTAAATTAATGTAATTTTGAAATTAAATGTATCAAACTGCAATTAGTAAAATACATAATTTGTTTAAAAAGGGGTCACAATGTCGAAAAATCCTCAAATATCAATAAAATGCAGTAATTCAGAAAAAATAAAATAGGAAAATTACTGATAAATGATATGATTTTTAATGCAGGTTGTTTAGATTAGAATCGCAAGGGGTTTTACTTTGTGTTGGTTTCTGAATAGATAGGCCTAATATTCCCTCTAATTCTATTCAGGGGCTCGGAGACGTCCCCCACCATGGTAATGGAAACTGGACAACTGAAATCCCCCCCCCCCCCCACCCTACACTTCCAGTTTTATGACGTTCCGTTTTCCTGTTAGTTCTGCGGTTATATTGCTAACCTTCCTCGTTTCACGCGCGTGCGTTAGTGTTATCTATCCAATTATATCTATCACTTTATATACATATAACCACACACCCAAACTCCCCCGTGTAGGCTACTTTGTAAATGTATATAAGCTTATGAAGAGGCATGTAAGTGTATATATGTGTGTGTGTGTGTGTGTGTGTGATAATGTTAAATTAGGACATGCGAAGTTCAACATTCTGTATCATATAACATACATTTTATAATAAGGAAAAAATTATATGGTTTTTTATATAAGAGCATTTCAAAAATTACGTTTGCTATAACTTAGGCTAATGGTTATTTTGTATAATTGAAGAATTGTCAATGGACCGTATTACAGCGATTGTGACGACCGTTTGCATTGGTTTACTTATTTGAAACGGACATTTTAATAAGTAAACTTGTCATAGGCCTACGTAATGTGTCCAATCACTTGTTAAAATGGGATGTTGGGTCCAGTTGAATAACTTGTTCCTAAACGAAACGGTAGGCGGCGCTGCATACCAGTTTCATGGGGGGCACTCGGTATTAAAAATCATTACATTGGTATTTTAAATTCAATATTTCATTGTGGTATCAGGTGTATTTCATGAGGCTTAATTTACTTTCAATTTGTACATATTTCATTTGATTGTTATGGTTCAGATGTTAATAAATGATTTTGTTTTCAAATGTGTTCCTTTGTTCATTGGACTAATAAAAAATAGAATTTTAATAATGCCAGTGGTAAATGAAGACACTTGTAGACACATACTGCTTTAGCCTCCCTGTCCAAATTTCATGCCACTTCCTTTAATTGTAGAATCTCTCTCCATGCCCTGCCCCTTTCTTTAGTTGTGGCCTTTCACAATATTTCATGATCTTATTACCAATAAGAGGAGTATATCTGATAAATCTACAATTCACTCTCTTTACTGGCCATATCCTTTTTATCCAGGCCTGTCAGCTGTTTATACTCTCCACGAATTCTCATGAAACCACCGGATTTAGGTATGATCTACCATAAACAAGGCCGGGCAATAAATAAAACTCGGAAGTCGGAAGTCGGAAGCCTTCGGAAGTCGGAAGCCGTTTTATTTTTTATTATAATTTTAAAAATAACGAACAAATCGACAAGTTTTTGTGTTAAAACGGAAGATATAGACACCCTTTTTTATACCAGAAAGTTTCAAAGATATATATTAACATATATGAAAATTAAAGCATAATTAATGCGTCGGAAGCCTCTCGGGAGTCATTCTGAAGTGATAGATGGTGCTCAAAATGCATAAAACTCGGAAGTCAAGCCACATTATACCAACCGACAACGACATATAAATTGTTAATTTAGGTAATATTTATATATGTATTTGAACAAAATCAAAATGTATATAAATAACAAAATAATATATAAATTGATATTGAAATGTAAAATATGAATATAAAATACTATAATAACAAATAAAAAACCCATTATAATACAAAACGGTATTCTCTATTTTTTTTCATTGAACAAATACATACATGATGCAAAATATAATTACATAATAACAAGTATATTAAAATGTATACACAGTGTGTTAAATAACATATATAGATGACGATATAATTATATATTCATTCAACAGCGATATAATTTGATATTAAATTATATTATATGATAAAATATCATATATTATAAAAATACAATATAATCAATATTCCTAAATTAAGTAAGACAAAGTTATATAAGTCAATATAAATTAATATATGAAATTATTAAATTGTATATAATATGAGTATTAATATATCCATTCATTTATGTGATAATTTATCCCCTCCACCTAGCGAGTTATTCTAACAAATAAAATGGATAACAAATGGCAGAAAAAATTTTAGGTTGCGATTCCTCCTATTAGTTTGTAACTGATTACAACTTATGTAATATTTCATTACGTTACCTTAAAGGCACACGCGTTTCCTTGTTCTTATTGCCTGATCTTTAGTTAGCATAAACATTTTATGAAGCTGTTCTTAAAATGTTTCCAAAAAGAATGTGGCTTTAAAGTGTAAAATTAAAAAAATGTTCTATGGAATCATATAATAATGTAATATCCTTCCTACATAAATTATTTTAAGCTAAAATTAAAATATAAAGATACTGTTATAATTTATATCAATGTTTTTGCAACATCACATGCCTTTTTTTTAAATCTTTCATAGTTATATGTAGTTTTACATATTTTTAAATTTTCGAAATATTTTGGAAGTGTTTTTATAATGTTTTCTGCAAATTGTCTGTGCAATGTTCTAAAAATGTTTCCTGATACGTTGGGTGATCAGTATTCAGCAAGCCTTGGAGAGTTATATGCGTTCCATATAAAGCATCCTAATGCATGGATAAAATTTAGTTTCATTTATATTGTATATAGCACCCTAATGGATAAAATAAATTAGTTTTATTATTACAAAACTGAATGGACTTTTCTTACGGTTTTACCAGTTTCTGCAAGGCTGCGACAGTTTGATACTTTTTTACATTTATATAAAAATTTATGTATTTTATCAAATATTTGAATAGTATTATATATGTAAAATTATTATAATACAAATAAATATTAAGTTGTACTTATTTTTTTATATGATATAATATTCTATTCTAAAAGAATTATTACACTTTATTAAAATATTACGTCACGATATGATATATAATGTATTACATTTGAATGTATATTTCAACATTTATTTTTTTATAAATTTTATATATCATTATGTTTAATTAGTAATATACATTATGATTTTATCCAAATACATAAATATCACTTTAATCAAAATCTGGAATAATGCAAGACTTTTTCTGTGTCATTGTCGGTTGGTGCTATAGTTTTGACTTCCGAGTTTTATGCATTTTGAGCATCATCTGACACCTCAGAATGACTTCCGAGAGGCTTCCGACGCATTAAAAATGCTTTAATTTTCATATATGGGAATATACGTTTGTGCAACTTCCTGGTTTTGCAAAGGGGGTCTATATCTTACATTTTAACACGAAAAAGTGTTGGTATGATCGTTATTTTTAACATTATACTAAAAATTAAAACGGCTTCCGACTTCCGAAGGCTTCCGACTTCCGACTTCCGAGTTTTATTTATTGCCACAAGGCCGTCGTCCCGGGCTGGTAAGATCTGGCTCGGAAAACCGTAGAATACGCCTTTAAAAGTCGAAGATTAGAACGGAACCTTAAAGAAATAGGAAGATAATTTTTTATTTTATATGTATGTGAATTTTTTTCCTACTTTCAGGGATCTTTTGCTGAGGGAAAGGCTCAAACTTTTATTCCGAGGAATCTCGGAATATCCTCGGAAATTCCGCGGAAATTCCGGATTTTACCGAGTGCCTTCAAGGGGAGCGAGTCCGGAAAGAAATCCAGATGTATAAAAAAGGAAAATAACCAACCATCCTGAACACTGGACATTTTATGATATACACGGCTCTGGTAATATTATTTTCACAGACTTCTGTATCCTAATCTTATAGCACAGACATTTGACAAGCTTATTTCATGTGGAAGAGTGGGTCAGGTTTGTGAGCGATATTAGGTGTCCTTTGGGAGGGCCTTTGGGGCTTAAGCCAAGGAACCACAGTGAAAACTAAAACCCTAGGGGAACCAGTCGTTTCGTCACCACAGTCATTTCGTCACCAAAGGAAATTGGTGACGAAGTGACCGTCAAAATGCAGCACAGGACTTGGCCGGGCACGTACTTAAAATCAGCAATTCAAATGCATAGGGAATGACAGAAGAACAGAATATTGTTTCTTGATAGTAGAATGAAATATGGCTGGGAAAATAGTTACTGCAAAAAAAAAAAAAAACTTTTATACTCTGCAAAGGCCGATTAAGATTTAAGAAAGTTATTTTGGTGACTTGTTTCTCTGTGTCAATTGTGGACTTGGATTTGGCAGAACTATAGAAACCGGGCTTCAGCCTACTACCGGTACAACGGGTGTCGCATAATAAATTGTTTCCTGGAAAAGGCCGATACATATCATTTTCCTCAGAATTCCCGTATTTAATTTAGTTCATAGCTGGAGTTTATTATATTAGAGGAGGAGGGGTCCGGGGAACCTGGGTTCCCCGTCTGAACGGGGGTGTGGGGGCGGAGCCCCCACCTAAAGCTTAAATCTCCTGTTAAAATAGTAAATGGTTTCCCATTTTTGCGATAGATGCCTCTTAAATCGCAGGTATAAATCATCAAAACTTGCTCTTGCTGGTATCTCGTCTTCACGGCTCACTTAGTAGCGCGTAGGGCTCCTAGTCTAGAGATCGTAGGTTCGATTCCCGATTCAGGCGACTTCTGATGCTAAGTAGTTGTTTATGTTAGAAGAGTTGAGTGTAGGGACATCTACAGGGAAAAGTAGGAGTTAAAATAGGGAATGAGAGGAGACAATTTTATTTATACGCTTCTCAATAGAAGCGAAGCCCGCGTTCTATAGTGTTCTGAACGGGGGTGTGTGGGCGGAGCCCCCACCTAAAGCTTAAATTTCCTGTTAAAATAGTAAATGGTTTCCCATTTTCGCGATAGATGCCTCCTCAATCGCATGTATAAATCATCAAAACTTGCTCTTGCTGGTATCTCGTCTTCACGGCTCACTTAGTAGCGCTTAGGGCTCCTAGTCTAGAGATCGTAGGTTCGATTCCCGATTCAGGCGACTTCTGATGCTAAGTAGTTGTTTATGTTAGAAGAGTTGAGTGTGGGGACATCTACAGGGAAAAGTAGGAGTTAAAATAGGGAATGAGAGGAGACAATTTTATTTATACGCTTCTCAATAGAAGCGAAGCCCGCGTTCTATAGTGGCTCCTTGGATTTTATTAACGAAAACACCTTTGTGTGTGAAATAAAAGAACATTTCAAGCGGGCTGCAAGGGGGAATCGTTTGCGGTGAGCAGTGACGTAAATAGCCCTGAATACCATTGGCGGCCAGTTGGCCATGCTGCGCAATGTTTGTATTTATATGTAATCCACTCCTTGCATGGTGTATCCTGAGCCGTTAATGAAAAGAATCAACAACCAAACAAACTTTTCAGTATAGGTATCATTGTGTGTTTTAATTTTAATTGTAATAGATAGCATTTTATCATACAAAATATTGGTGACGAATTGACCATTTGGTACCGCATGTAAATTGGTGACGAAATGACTGTGGTGACGAATCAACTGGTATCCAACCCTAGGCATAGCCCTTGTATATTTTCAGCATTTTATAAACTCGGAATGTTCATGGTTCTGAGACATTTTGCACGTTGGTTGCATGATTACATTCGCTATGGAGCCTGTGGTCTATAGTGGCTCCTTACCTTTAACAAACAACATGGAATTTCTGTAATAACAGGTGAAAATAAAGTCTTAATTTAATTCAGTTTATAGGCCTAGTGTTTTCTAAGGATTTAAATCTGATGTTTGTATTTATTATTAAAGTAATGTGTAATATTTTTATATATTACTTTAATGAAAACTCAATTTTTTACCCACAAATCTCATGTGACATTAATTGTATCCCCAGACAAAGTCGGGGGATACTGTTTTCATACCGGTCCCGCCGCCACATATAAATCTTGTTGGCACGATAACCCAAAAAATATTTCACGGAACTTTACCAAACTTGGTATATGTATAGATATGGGTAAGAGGACGACGCCTATTTAAAATGAGGTCATGACCTTTACTAGGAGAGTGTCCTTGACCTTGAATAGGTCCAATTTTGGGGAAAATCACACAAATTCTTTAATATCTCAAGAAATCTTGCATGGATTTATCCCAAAATCAAGTTGATGGAAGATCATGGATGGGGTTGTCATGTTCCAGAAACTAGTGGCGCCACCTATTGTTCTCTACTTGTTTTCATGCTGTTTAATACCCCCAAAATTGCCACCTTACAGTACTGTGAGCATTATAAGTCAAAAACTAATGGACAGATTTCTTTTATATTATGCATATACATAGGTATGGGTTATGGGATGATGTTTATTTAAATTGGGGTCATGACCTTTCCTATGATAGTGGCCTTGACCTTGAATATTGCCATATATGGTGAAAATCACACACCTCTTATGATATCTCCAGTGTTGATAGCCATATGGATTTCAAACATGACTTATGTATGGCCCACCACTAAAGTAAGAACCCTATAGGTTCTAGGGTCATGAGGTCAAAGGTCAAGGTCACTGGACTGGCAATTTAAAAGATACTGTGGATGCATTTTAAGCCAAACTTTCATCCCAGGTCTTCCATCTTGAATATATAGCTCACTTGCCAATAGTGGATGATCCATATAAACTTTAGGGTCACAAGGTCAAAGGTCAAGGCCACAGGAGCTATCTGTCCAAAAATGAGTTTCTGGATGATAATTCCTGCTTTTATTGATGTATTGATTTCAAATTTGACTTATATATGTCTCATTGAAAAAGCAAAACTCCAATTGATTTTGGGGTCAAAGGTTAAGGTCACAGGACACATCTTTAAAAAGATTGTGGATGCATTTTCAGCCAAACATTTCATCTCAGACCTTTCATCTTGCACATATAAGTCATCTGCCAATATAGGAAGACCCCTATCAGTTTTGAGGTCACAAGGTCAAAGGTGAAGGTCACAGGAGCCATCTGTCCAAAAATAGTTCCTGGATGATAATTCCTGCTTTTATTGATGTATGGATTTCAAACTTGACTTGTATGTGTCCCATTGGAAAAGCAAGACCAAAATTGAATTTTGGGTCATGAGGTCAAAGGTCAAGGTCACAGGACATCTTTAAAAAGATGTGGATGCATTTTAAGCCAAACTATCATCCCAGGTCTTCCATCTTGAATATATAGCTCACTTGCCAGTAGTGGATAATCCATATAAATTTTGGGGTCACAATGTCAAAGGTCAAGGCCACAGGAGCTATCTGTCCAAAAATTAGTTTCTGGATGATAATTCCTTCTTTTATTGATGTATGGATTTCAAACTTGACTTGTATTTGACCCATTGGAAAAGCAAGACCTGAATTGATTTTGGGGTCATGAGGTCAAAGGTCAAGGTCACAGGAAACCTCTTTAAAAAGCTTGTGGATGCAATTTCAGCCAAACAATTCATCTCATATCTTTCATCTTGCACATATAGTTCACCTGCCAAGAGTGGAAGACCCCTATCAGTTTTGAGGTCACAAGGTCAAAGGTGAAGGTCACAGGAGCCATCTGTCCAAAAATTAGTTTCTGGATGATAATTCCTGCTTTTATTGATGTATGGATTTCAAACTTGTATATGTCCCATTGGAAAAGCAAGACCTTTATTGATTTTGGGGTCATGAGGTCAAAGGTCAAGGTCACAGGAAACCTCTTTAAAAAGCTTGTGGATGCAATTTCAGCCAAACAATTCATCTCAGATCTTTCATCTTGCACATATAGTTCACCTGCCAAGAGTGGAAGAACCCTATCAGTTTTGAGGTCACAAGGTCAAAGGTGAAGGTCACAGGAGCCATCTGTCCAAAAATTAGTTTCTGGATGATAATTCCTGCTTTTATTGATGTATGGATTTCAAACTTGACTTGTATATGTCCCATTGGAAAAGCAAGACCTGAATTGATTTTGGGGTCATGAGGTCAAAGGTCAAGGTCACAGGAAACCTCTTTAAAAAGCTTGTGGATGCATTTTCAGCCAAATATTTCATCTCAGATCTTTCATCTTGCCCATATAGTTCACCTGCCAAGAGTGGAAGAACCCTATCAGTTTTGAGGTCACAAGGTCAAAGGTGAAGGTCACAGGAGCCATCTGTCCAAAAATTAGTTTCTGGATGATAATTCCTGCTTTTATTGATGTATGGATTTCAAACTTGACTTGTATATGTCCCATTGGAAAAGCAAGACCTGAATTGATTTTTGGGTCATGAGGTCAAAGGTCAAGGTCACAGGAAACCTCTTAATAAAGATTGTGGATGCTTATCTGAATAACGGACAATAGGGGTATCTGTGATGAAACACCAAGAAACACTGGTGTAAATTTAAATTTGAAGCCAAAAACTGGCATTAATGGACGTGTAGATGTGTACAAACTAACAGCTTTTATTCCACTAACATCTTTTCTGATTCTACATTTTATCCCCTTTTGTAACATTATTATATGTCTGTTTTACTTGACATAAAAATAAAATGAAGTCATGAAAATATATTATAAACTGATTGGTTTAAAATGATAACTGTCTGTAATTTCTGTACAAAATAACTTCACGTCACCCAGGTTACGTCCTTGAAGCATCAGCTGTACTGGATGACTTATGACATCGTTGCACCGAGAGACCTTCCTGAAAGGTAAACAAATATATCAATACTGACAATAGTATTATTGTAATGTACTATACACTACAGATGAATAAGTATCTGTAGGAAATGTCAATACAGTATTTTTCCAATATTTAGTGAAATAACAGTATGGGTGGTTTGTACACCCAACATTACTTTTCAAGTGCTTGGCTTGTGCCACAAGGGGGCAGCGTCATAGCCAGCATAAATGGCTGCCGTGTCTGCCAGTGAAAAGACGGCATATTAGTGTGATAAAATATGGCATTGATATATTCAACAGATCATTATACAAGGTTTTGTTGTGATCATGAGTTGACATTCCTGACACAAGTTACATCCATACAACTTCGTGGACGAGTGAACCAGTAATGTATCTGCAGGCGCCCATACAAACTAGGAGTGAAATGACCAAAAACAAGTCTTATTTGGTGTATGTAATACACAAAAAAGGTCAAATATTGCTACAATAAATATCATAAAATACATAACTTTAGTTTGTACTTGGAAACTCACTTGAGTCCTCTGATCCACCAGCATTGTACACATAAACGAAGAACTCATGTATGGGGTTAAGCACTATAAGTGACAAGATAATACGGTAGGCATGTCTGGTATTCTAGGTAATTATTATAAATACTGCATTATATGAAGATGTTATTTGGCCACCAAAATGTCATATATCATTTGGTCTTTCCATCCTAGTAGGAACTGATCCAGGACCTCAAGACCATTTATTTACTCTCTGTCATCTGCTCCTTTAGACCACAAAGTATTAGCAAGCCTTCCATAAGCAGTTGGTGTTATGTTGCTAGCAATGATTTTGAACATGAATTTTTTTTTGTTTGAAGTGGATTAAAAACTCAGAACATCTTATTGAGACACTAAGGGTGGACCTGCCAGACTAAGACTGAGAACATCATTTTTAGAGATCAACAGTAGACCTGATTGACCAAAACTGAGACCATCATATTTAGAGATAAAGAGCGGATCTGCCAGACCAAGAATGAAACCAGCTTATTGAGAGATCAAGAGTGGACCAGCAAGACCAAGACTGACCATCTTATTGAGAGAACAAGAGTGCTCCTGCCAGACCAAGACTGAGACCATCTTATTTAGAGATCAAGAGTTGACCTGCCAGACCAAGACTGAGACCATCATATTTAGAGATAAAGAGAGGATCTGCCAGACCAAGAATAAAACCAGCTTATTGAGAGATCAAGAGTGGACCAGCAAGACCAAAACTGAAACCATCTTATCATGATCAAGAGTAGACCTGCCAGACCAAGACTGAGACCATCATATTTAGAGATAAAGAGCAGATCTGCCAGACCAAGATGTAAACCAGCTTATTGAGAGATCAAGAGTGGACCAGCAAGACCTAGACTGAGACCATCTTCTTTAGAGATAGAGAGTGGATCTGCAAGACCAAGATAGAAACCAGCTTATTGAGGGATCAAGAATGCACCTGCCAGATGAAAACTGAGAACATCTTATTGAGAGATCAAGAGTGCACCTGCCAGACCAAGACTGTGACCATCTTATTTAGAGATCAAGAGTGGACTTGCCAGACCAAGACTTAGATCAGCTTATTTAGAGTTCAAGAGTGGACCTGCTAGACCAAGACTGAGACCAGCTTATTTAGAGATCAAGAGTGGACCTGCTAGACCAAGACTGAGACCATCTTACTTAGATATCAAGAGTGGACCTGCCAGACCAAGACTGAGACCATCTTATTTAGAGATAAAGAATGGACCTGCCAGACCAAGATTGAAACCATCTTATTTAGAGATCAAGAGTGGACTTGCCAGACCAAGACTTAGACCAGCTTATTTAGAGATCAAAAGTGGACCTGCTTGACCAAGATTGAGACCATCTTATTTAGAGATCAAGAGTGGACCTGCCAGACCAAGACTGAGACAATCTTATTTAGATATCAAGAGTGGACCAGCAAAACCAAGACTGAGACCATCTTGTTAAGAGATCAAGAGTGGACCTGCCATTCCAAGACTGAGATCATCTTGTTTAGACCTCAAGAGTAGACCTGCCAGACCAGTCTTGAGGCCTATATCATTACTGACTTGCTTAAACTAGGGCCCCTGCACCTGTGGTCATACAAATGCAGTGTTTCAGTATTTTGTTATACATGTAAGCATAGAAATCTAAGGACTCATTCTCTAATGATCATCAGTACATCAACATGTAGATTAATCCCCTGTAATTAGATGTAATGTGCATTTGTAAATGCTTCTATATCCCAATATCTTCTTAGTTGTACCTCTCTCTGATCTGCCCCTGATCAGAATTATCCTTGTATCTAGGCATAATCTGTTGGTATATGGTTTTGTGATCAATCAAATGTGGGACAAACTGGCTATAATTCTTGTGAAAAATGCACAAAATGATTAATTTATTATATATTTTACAAATTTATTATTGTGGGACTCTGTATTTTAGAAGGCCTGACATGAGTTGAAAATACATCAGCTTTGTTTTAGCTCAGTATGATTAACCTAGTCTGAGCATGTTGACTGAGAGCTGATTTTCATGCTTCAAGGTTTCATTCTTTACATGTAAAACCATATAAGCTCTTAGTTTTTTGTCTGCTGTTCACAAGGATCACAGTTTTTTTTAAAACACCAACAGCTGTAGTTTTTGCCTTGTCTATAATTTCAGGTAATTGGCAATGAAGCGTGCTGCTTCTGTGGATGGACACCAGGCAGCAGCACGGGTCACAAAACAGAGGAAGGTAGCGACACCTGGTGTCAGAAGAGCAGGGCCATATCTAATAGGTACCAGTAACACATAACTCTGTCCATTATTCAGGAACTTGTCAGCCAATAACAGAAATGTCTAGCAAGGTGAACAATAACCACAACATTTTCTTGTTTATTACCTCTGCAAAAGCAGGTTGCAGGGGGTTATGTGAGCAGCCATGTTAGTGTGTGTGTAGCTGTGTGTGTCCAAGCCATACCTTCAAAAGTTCTGTTGAATTCTGATGAAATTTTGTGAAATGATGGGCCTTGGGCTTAAAAAAAATCAAAAATTATTTTTGGGATGAATCAGTGGATGTAGTATGTGGATCTTTCAATTTGATTTTGATTTATGAGGAATGCTGTAGACAGGGAATATAATTTATCATTCATGGGTACCTTCAACATTTATAGTGAGTAACAGATGACAGATCTTGTCTTGTCTTGTCTTGGTGATATCTGGGGCATAGAAGTTCGGTTACTTGACAATGCCATCAAAATAATTTCTGCTAACTAGCTGTGTGTCTTTGGATGGACTTTCTAGGTTGTGTTGCCCTCTGTGTTTTTAGGCAAAATCAGTTTACTTTAAATAACAATAGATTCCAAGCATCTGATAGTAAAAGGAGCTTTGATATAATATTCTGAACAAACTTTGTCAAAACTGGATTATAAGAGAACAATTTTAAGTTAGTATTGTCATACATGCTTCTGTCACGTAGGACTCAAAAACGGGAGAATTTGAGTTTGAATCTCAGCCATAGCAATGAAATTTTTCATTGTAGACCCCCACCCAGAGTGCGCATTTCAGGGGTTCTTCGTTGGTATGACACACCCAAAGCCCGCAGGTGCAGTAGTCACCAGGATATAACATGAGAGGAAGCTTGTGATACTGCCCTGTCACCTAGTCCAAAATTGGAATGGAATTCTGCAGATATACATATACTGTGGAATTGGTTTTGTTAGCAGGGTATAAATTGTATCTGCCAGTGCAAAGTTTTGCGGATACTATGTTTTTGACCCAGTTCTGCTGCTGCCGTATTGGTTTCAAGAAAACTCTGAGACTACTGGAACAATTTTTAGCTCAGCTGACTGTAAGTCATCTGAGCTATAGTTGTGGTCCATTGTTCGTTGTCCATCCGGCCGTCCGGCCGTTAACAGGGCACTTTTTGAAACCGTTGGACCTACTATTAAAAAATTTTGCATACCATTAGATGTCCCCAAAATCTCCTACCATACCGAAAATTGGGTCATTAGAACTTCGTTCCTTCAAGATATTGAGGAAAAACCTCCGTTTTCCATAAAAAAGCCATTGTTACACTTCAAGGCTGCTTAATATCAAAACCACTGATCTGTTTTTGATCATATTTAGTATTCATATTCTTCCATACATTTTCTATGAACATTAAAAAAATTAGATCAGTGTTGTGTATTATTTTGGGCCAAAATATAATGCAATTTTTAAAAAATCAAGAAATATATTTACTCACTTAACATGAGAATTGCTGAAGCTAGAGACTTTTTTTCAGGAATATAACTTTATTAAACAAGATTCAATTGTTTACCCTAAATTAGATCTGAATTTTGCAAATTTTTCAAGTTATTAGCATAAATAAAAAATCAGTACCTTAAATTTTGTCCAACTTTGGCAATGGCACGTTTTTCCCTGTAAGCACTATTGATTTAATTTTCACAGCATATATACATAAGGACTTAATCTTTTAAAATCTGAAATATCAAAGGAATTGATTGAAAAGAGTAGCTTTTATTCAAGTTTTCATACACCATGTCAAGTGCAGAAATGTAACCCACCCCAGGCAGCTTGCCTTGGCACAGCTTGGCCACTACCAGCAGGCTTTCCCTCTGCCCTGCATAATATGACCCAATATGAGCTACACTCTGGATATATAATGATTGCAACTTTTACAACAATTCTAATATTTTAACTTATATTTTCAGTTATTTTACTCTGGATATATAATGATTGCAACTTTTGCAACAATTCTAATATTTTAACTTATATTTTCATTTTTTTTATTAAAAATTTATAAAACTTGTAAAAAAATGATTTAGATAAAAACTTTTAATGGAAAAGTGGTAATGTTAAAAAAGGCTTATATATAAACTTAAATGCATTATTCCCTTGAAAGTGAAATAAAGGTATAAGTCCATTCTGTTTACTTGCCTGTCCATCTGTAATTTTATATGCATCACAGTATCTCAAAACTTTTACTGTTTTTCTTCATGACAGTCTTGTCAGAGTATTAGTTTGCAATCATATATTTAGAACTTTACTATTACCAAGTAGGAGGGCCCCTTTCCTCTTAACTTCTCATATTCTTATATAAATGAAAAACATTACAGTAGAATATTTTGCATATTTTGCAATTGCAAAAATTTCAAACTTCAGCTGAGCGCCGTGACCCATGGGTCCCTTGTTCTGAAACTTAACCCAACTATCGGGTCACATGTGACCTGGTGCCTAACCATTTTGAGTTGACCTCTGACCTTTCCTCAATGCAGTGTGTCCATCTGTGCGTCTGTGTTTATACATTTACCAACATATCTTTGGATTTGTTTGACCTATCAGGCTATAATTTTGCACCAGTGTAGCTCAAACTGTGCTAATGCTGTAAAATGAAAAAAAAAACATGGAAATTCATAAAAAATTAACTACTTCCACAGAATTTAGGTTAGCTAGCATTAAAAAAATGAGGCTGTAACCTCCAACAACAAAAAATATAAAAAAAAAGAAAAGAAAAAGTTACGACTGTCATATCATGTGTAGGGACATATCACATGGTAAAATGCTCTCTGTAACAACATGCTCTCTCTCTAACTAATGCAGCAGCAGATTTGCTTATTTTCACCAAAAAAATTGTCTCTTTCAGAAGTATCGGATACTTAGTGTCTGACGCTATACATCTGGTAAACTATACCATTGGTGTGTTAACATCAAAGTGAGCTTTAAGATAATTGTGTTTCCGTTTCCTTGACCAGGGCCCAGGCTAGGAGCTTCTCCAGTCAAGAGTATTGTACAATGTTTGGCCAGAAAGGAAGGCACCGATGACTTCTATACACTCAAGGTGGGTTGCTTCAGCTGTCCCCAAATCCCTGTTCCACACAGTGAAATTAAAAAGATTGATCTGAAGATATATAATACCAGTAAAGGTTGTGAAGAGGAATAACCAGGTTTAAATGATGTATAGTTCATGGGTCTCATATTAATTGTATCTGCCAAAACAGTTTTGTGGATACGATGTTTTTGACCAGGTTCCGCCAACTCTACCTGAAATTTTGTATATGTAAAAATCTCACATAGCTCTTAATCATACACAACACTGATGGTGCCACCCGCAACCATTTTTGCATAGCATCCTGTTTGTCTCTCTGGGATAAAAATCACTCATATCCTAGTAGTAGTTTGACTTATCTGTCTAAAATTTTGCAGGGTTATACATCTTGGATAGCTTTCTCAATTTTATGGCAGGTGGCGCCACCTACATCAATGACCCTGCAGACATCCATGCTAATATCTCAGGACTGGTTTGACGTATCAGCCTGAAAGTTTGCATGAATATAGATCTTGCATAGCTTTACAGCTTTAACAAATTTGCTGGCCCAGCTTACAACCATTTTTGCATTGTGTCCATCTGTTCATCTGCCTAGGGTAAAAATCACTCATATCTCAACAGTGGTTTGACTTATCCACCTGAAATTTTGCATATGTATACATCTTGGATAGCTTTCTCTCATTTTTAATTTTTAACTTTTTTTCAGTGTGCATAGGGTTGGCAACTGGATTACACTATTACACTCTATTGTTACCAGTATTTAAAGCCAGGCTAAAGGGGGACCTGTGCACTTAAATTGTAAGCAAATGTCCAGAAGTAGATACCAGAGAGTTAAGTGGTGGGTATGAAGGGGATTTTACAGTAACCATTGTACAGTTGAAATATCTCCTGTCAGGCTGTCATGACTAGCTAGCCCCAATGTCAGTTCTATGTCAATACACCTTATCTACCGTAAATCCTGTTTTTATCGCTGCGGCTTTTAAAACAATCTCAAGATCGAAAATCTCGACTTTTTTTCTGAACTCGGGATGCGACCATAAATAGATGGTTAATCAGAAATGAACTGTGAGAAGAACTCTCTCCCGGACATGGCACTTCTTTGGGCGATAATAGGGGATCAAGCACACCACAGAGGAAATACTTTTTGTAGTCACAGATTTATTGTATAAAATTGTATAGTCTAAATGTTCATATAAAATATAATAATTATTTGCAATCAATTGAACAATAACAATAAACATTGAACAATAACAACACTTATTACGAGATTAAAATGAATGAGATTATTCATGGTGAGGACTAGTGGTGACGTCTGTCAGAAAAAATCGGTATTACCGGTCATACCTTTGACGGAGCCGGATTGCCTTGGAATTTATGTTGTTTATAAAAAGAATTCAGAAAATCAAAATATGTAATTTAGAACACTATAAAACCTCTATAAAAATTCAAATTTAGCAGGTTACTTACTGACACTTTTAATAATGTCTGATACATGTACCTCAATATTGAATAGTCCATCTTCTCGCCCATGTCATGTTTTTGGAAAACCTTCATCCTTGAATGCATATAGCCCGGTCATTTACTTCTGTTTAATCTTTGTTTTTTTTTTATACAATCACGAATATATTGTATGAATGGAAACAGTGTTAGAGGGGAAACCCACTTGTAGATATAAATGGTAGAACATGTCACTACAGCTGATGGAATTTGGTGAATATACAGATTTTACATGCCGTGCCGTATTCTTGTTTGCTACTGATTTTCCAATATATTTGTATAGAAATATTCTGCTGATCCATTTAAAGTCACTGTATATTTAAATTCTAAAAGTAATATTTTGAAATCTTAATCTATGATGAAAATTCCATTTCTTGAATTACTAAGAAGATTCGAATCATTTTCATACCGGTAACTTCGGTATTATCATCGTCACATTGTTCGTTGACATCGCTGCATGTCACAATTTGCCGATGCGTTTGAAAACATCGCTGGCCAACTTAACTAAATATCAAAATAACTGAAGTTACCTTGTCGAGATACGCACGTATAGCAAACATGACGCGTGAAAACGAGTGATTTTAAAGTGAAATTAAAATGGCCGGTCGAGGTAAGCAAGTTTTTTCCTCAAGAAAGTTTCCGTGTGGGGAGCCATCTTGTCAAGGTAGCGTTTGCCCAAGGCACACTGGGACGGAATAGGTGGCTGTTCTGTTTACTACCCATACCCACCGCGTACAGCCGTTTGAAATATTCTTAGCAGAACACCAGGGCGTTTCAGCACATGGCGGCACTCAAACTTGATTTTAAAACAATCGTCAGCCATTGTGCGACTCTTTACAATGTCAGCTTTTTATTCATTATACTTTCTAAACAAATAATCGTTGCTCAATAATGCTGCAAATGAGTTTAAAGTAGGCATTTATTTCAATGTTGCTTGACCATGCCCAACGAAGTGGGCCGCTGTGTTACAGCAGGGGTGTTTTAAATGTATTATTTGGTGACAATTACCAAGATCTTTTATAACAAGTTATATATAGCACGAAAGATATACATGTCAAGGTTCTACTTTAAAATTTTTATATGTATACCACGAGCCCTGATTAAGTTCCTGCAGGTTGAAAATCTGACAGTTTCAGCAGTCTTAGCCATCATGTCAACCCCCTGAACGCTACTGCGTGATGGTACATAATATCGGATAGTATTTAGGCTTTTTGCTTCAATAAATGTACATATAAACTTCAATTCAGTGTTCATATTATGGTCTTTGACAATCGA
The DNA here is from genome assembly GCA_026874595.1 of Sipunculus nudus. NCBI lineage: Eukaryota > Metazoa > Annelida > Sipuncula > Golfingiida > Sipunculidae > Sipunculus > Sipunculus nudus. The sequence goes on along the minus strand of CM049311.1, from coordinate 63,848,282 downwards.
CGTACATGCAAAGAAGCGTTTTGATGCATACAAGAATCGTTTTGCGTAACCACCATTCAAACTAAACGATCGTTCGGGGAATCTTTCTTTTTCTGATAAATGCCTGCCAATCCATGTGCAAAAGTCGTTAGTAACATACAAATATTTTGTCCCTATCTCGAGCGTTAAATATATTTAATATACATAATCTGGCAACATATTTAACCTCTGTAATTAATACTTTTTATTCTAGTCTTCATTAAAGCAGCTATGTCGTGATTTATTTTGCTACGTGCAGCTAATAATCTTACCCTCAGGCCAGAGACGGAGTCTAGGTGCGGCCTTTAAGGGGGGTTTTGGGTATTTGGCCCTCCGTGGGAGCTCCTTTAAGAGACCTTGCAAACTCAGGGTGCGGCTATAAATACACGTGCGGCCATAAAAACAAGATTTACGGTAGTTATCAGTGCTGATTTGGACAGCATTGCACATTGAAGTAGGACACACTGACTGGGTCAAAGAGGGCCTCCAAGCTGATGTATTCCAAAGGGCTCTGATAAGGAACTCTGACATGGAACATTGACACTGTTTCATCTAAATTTACTTTTATCCATAGTTATTGACTTTAATCTTTACAATTCAATCCCATTGTAAACAGTGATATTAAAATTGAAATGTATTACAGGATATGGTATATTACACTTGTTAATACTTAGGAATTTATAAATAACACAAAAAATTTTAAAAAATATATCATATTGCCCATTAAACCCCCATGTGCCCAACCCGGGTATTATCCAACCGGGTTTACCTGGCTTGGTATTGCCGGCCCACCCCTGCTCACAGGTCATCTAGTGATGTCTGTTTGAAAGATGTACAGGATACCTCCCATTCATAACCACATCATGCTTGATGGGAAAAAACCTGGTTTCATGGTTTTAGTTTAATACAGCAGTTAAAAACTAAGAAATATGGTATATTATGTAGATTGTACTATATTGTTTATGTTTGTATCCTTATTATTTTATAGTAGTACTTCACACTGTGTTGTTATGTATATCATTTTGTTACTCTTAACTTGAAATATGATTCATGTTATTATTTATTTCATTGTATTGGTAAGATCAGTTGGTCATTGATTGTCATGTCATACTGAGAATATTTGTCATCCAGTCATACAGATCTTGACACTTAGTGTTGGTAACATTATTATGCATATCATCATCTTAAATATTGGTGTGTCATTTAATCAGTTAATTAATTTTTCTCATTTCCTTTCATGATCAATTATTAAATTGGTTACATTTTTGCTAAATTATTAACAAATGATTATGTATGTATATAAATACAAGTCATATTAACCAGAAAAAAATATCCTTACCCAATCAGAGAGATAAGAGGGATGGGACACAAAGCAACAAACAGCATTAAAACTGAACCTAATAGACCTGAGCACTACATATTGTTAATGTTATTATGTATAAATTAATATTATACAGATCCTGACACTTGGAAATGGGAAGCAGGAGAATCAGGATGAGAGGCAGGGGAAGATGCTGCTGCACACAGAGTACTCCCTCTTATCTCTTCTCCATCACCAGGACGGCATCATCCATCACCATGGGCTGTTCAAGGTAACTCTTCAGACTCATACAAATGATTAACAAAATAACAACATCCAGCAGAGGGAAACATTTTTTAACAGTTTTTGTGAAGATAATGCTCGTTTGCTGACATGTTTACTCACTATATTCAAAGCGCTCAGCAAGAAATGCAGCAATACCCTTCAACAAGTATCTGAAAAAAGTACTTAGGTTATATATTATATCTTGCAATCTGTACTCGTTCAGTGTCAAACTTTATTTTGATGACTGATCTGGGAAAAGGTTATGAATTAGTTATCCCAGAAAGAAATATGGACACATATTCAAACTAAAAGGCATACATTAGAGCTAATAACTGTGCCAAAAAAAAAGATTTAGGCCCCTGATATAAAATACCTGTAACCAGATGTAAATTCAGATCACTATAGAAAAAAACTGAGAAAAGAATGAGGAAAGGAGGGAAGAAGAAAGGAGAGAGGGGAAAATTATTGCCCAATTTGATCTGAATCATTACAAAACTAAAATAACACTCTTACAAACTTTCATGAAATTGTGTTGGTAACTCTTTAGCCCTCAGCCCTTAGGCTGATGGGCTATTGTTGTCAACCAAGCTGTCTGTCCTTCCGTCCGGTGTCCGTTAACTTTTACCTTGTGAGTAGTAAAAGGATTCACCATAGGAATTTTATTGCTTCGGTGAAGATGTATATCGACAAAATCTCGGTCAAGTTCGAAGATGGGTGACCTTGACCTATTTTTCTTTGTTTAAGAGCTGATTTTAGAAAAAACACTTAGAAGCTTATTTATCAAGAACCATGGGGTTGATTTTTACAAAACTTACTATAGTCATTGGGACTTATGGTCTCTACTTGCTGCACAAGTTTGATAGCGTCACCTACAATTTCTGATTTTTAATGAATTTTTATCAGATTTTTTAACTTTGGCCTTGTGAGTTGGATATCTCTTAAAGGATTAACCATAGGAATTGTATTTCTTTGGGGAAGATATATATCTACAATAACTGGGTCAAGTTCAAGATGGGTGACCTTGACCTATTTTTCTACATTTAAGACCTGATTTTAGAAAAACACCTAAAAGCTTATTTGTCAAGAACCATTGGGTGGATTTTCACAGAACTTACTATGGTCATTGGGAATTATGGTCTGTAATTGCTGCACAAGTTTGGTAGAACAACCTACAATTTCTGATTTTTAATGATTTTTTATCGGATTTTTCAACATAGCATTGTGAGCAGGATATCTTCTATAAGTATTTGATGGATTGTTATGAAACATGGTACATACCTCTCCAGTTTGAATTTATAACTGAGACATGTACAGATATACGTCCATGAGAGAACAAATATATTGTACTTGTTACTGTTACCACCTATAAACACTGTTCTTTTGGCTGAGGGCTTTTGTCAGCATCTGCTGATATTCTAGTTGAGTTCTTTTGCCAGCAGACAAACAAACAAATGTCAAAACATTATCTCCTGGCAGAGGTAGAAATTATTTTACAGTTTTTTAAATGGTTTATGATCACACTGTTCCTCATGAATTATAGTTCATTTGTGGACAGAGCAGGACACAACTGACCAGCGATGAAGGTTATAGAACCGGTCAGTAGAGACCTACGTTTGTCCATGTATTGAAACCCTTGAATATTATCATTTGTAGGATGAGGCCCTGGAGGAAAGAGATGTATTGTGGCCGGGTGGAAAAGTTGAATACACAGGGCGAGTCCAGCGACGGATATGTCTGGTTCTGGACTGTCTGACCCCACATGACTTCAGTAACAAAACAGCAGATCTCATCAACTTGCAGCATTATGTCATCAAAGAGAAGAAACTGAATGAGAAACAGGCCATAGTCATTTTCTGTGACATTGTCAGGGTTGTAGAAATGCTTCATGAGGTATGTAATCAGTGATTTCCCAATGATTGATTATAATTGTATCCACCAAACCAGGGTTTTGCAGATATTATGTTTTCAATGGGTTCCGCCCTTGCATTGTTTCCAGAGAAACAGAACTTGGACAGATTTTTCTGAAACCCAGCATAGTTATTCCCTCACCTATGAAGTTATGCCTTACAAATCTCTCCATCTTGTACTAGAGACTGGTGGCACAACCTACAACGATTTTCACATGGCTTCCATCTGTGCATTTCCCATCTGTTCTTCTTGGTGATTGGTTCAATGTATTGGGCTGAAATTGTGCATGTCCATAGATCTTGGATATCTCCATCTTGTACTCAAGACTGTTGGCACCATCTGCAGTCCTTTCCGCTTGACATCCATTTGTGCATTTTTGTGGGTGAAAATTGCTCATATCTTAGGTGAAATTCAATGTATTGGTCTGAAATTTGGCATGTCCATCCATCTCGGAGAGTAATCTCTTAGACCAGACAGGTGGCATCACCTTCCTTCCTGATTTTGCAGAATACATTAATGCTCTTTTCTCATAAGTGGTTTTCTGTATTGGCCTGAAATTGTGCATATCCATAGATCTTGGACTCCTCCATCTCATACTCAAGACTGGTGGTGCCATCTGCAATGGTCTTGCCAAGGCCATCTGTACATGTGCTTTAGGTGAAAATTGCTCATATTTCCGGAATGGTTCAAGGTATTGGTCTTAAATTTGGCATGTCTATCAGCTTGGAAAATTTCTCGTAAACAAGACAGGTGGTGCCACCTACCTTTCCATTTCCGTAGAATGAATTAATGCTCTTTTCATAGGAGTGGTGTGCCATATTGGTTTGAAACTGTGCCTGTCCATAGATCTTTATGCATGTCCATAGATATTCATAGATGCCATTTTTAGCTCAGCTGACTATAAGTCATCTGAGCTATAGTCGTGGTCCATTGTCCGTCATCTGTCCGTCTGTCCGTCCGTCCGTCTGTCCGTCCGTCTGTCCGTCTGGATGTCCGTCCGTAAGACTGGCACGTTTTGACACCATTCGACCTACAAATCTGAAATTCGGCATACAGTTAGATGTCCCCAAAATCTCCTACCATGCCAAAAATTGGGTCAATATGACTTAGTTCTTTCGAGATATTAAGGAAAAACCTCAATTTTTTATAAGAAATCTATTTTCACACTTCAGGACTGCCTAATATCAAAACCACTCATCTGGTTTTCTTCATTTTTACCATAAATATTCCTCTATATGGTTCCTATGTACATGCCAGAAATTAAGTCAGTATTATTTAATTTAAAAAAAGTTATGGGCCCAAATATTATAAAAAAATGAGGAAAGATATTTTGTCACTTAAGAACAAAAGTGTTAAAGGTAGGAATTTTTTTTTCAGTAATACTACTTTAAATAATCAAAATTGAATTGTATACCAAAAATTAGATCAAAATCTGTTAAATTTTTTTAAATATTGGCAAAAATATAAAATTGGTACCTTAAATTTTGCCCAAGTTTGACCATGGCACGTTTTTTTCGTGTAACTGCTGTGGATTTAATTTTCAAAGCATGTTTTTGTTACCATTTCAACTGTTAAAACAAAAAATTTGAAACCAGTTGATCAAAAACTGTAGATTTTATTCAAGTTTTAAAGCACCATGTCATATATTGTTTACACCAAGCTAGTGTTATGCAGTTTACTAGAGCTCAGCTCCCCAGCTTCAGCTCTAAGTTCCTTAAATTTTGCATACAGTTAGATGTCCCCCAAATCCTCTACCATACTAAAAGTTTGGTCACTAGGACTGCATTCCTTCGAGATATTAAGAAAAAACTTCATTTTTCCATTAAAACCCCATTGTTACACTTTAAGATTGCCTGATATCAAAACCACTGATCTGACTTTGATAATATATAATATACATATTTTTCTATACATTAGCTATGCATATGCCAGTATTGTGTAATTGTTTTAAGTTCTAGGCCCAACCATAATGCACTTTGTAAAAAATCAAGAAATATATTTACTCTCTTAACATGAAAATTGCTGAAGGTAGACATTTTTTGCCAGGAATATAACATTATTTAAAAAAGATTCAATTGTATTCCCAAAATTAGTTCTGAATTTTTCAAATTTTATAAGTTTATTAGCATAAATATAAAATCAGTACCTTAAATTTTGCCCAACTTTGGCCATGGCATGTTTTTTCCCTGTAAGCACTGTTGATTTAATTATCATATCTTGCACTGGTAAGGATTTGAGCTTCTAAATTCTGAAGTTATAAAAGGAATTGGTCAAAAACTAGCTTTTATGAAAGTTTTTATGAGACCATATCACACCTTGGCTGTACTGGAGCTCCTCTTTTATGTCCCCACATTGACCTTTCAGGCCAATTATGCATGCTTGAAGCCAGGCACTCTGCAGCCAGCCAGCTCTTGGGTGGCTTCAACTGGATCTAACTGTCCAACCCCCTCCACTAGTATTTGTTTAGGCCATAAACATAACAATAAATTTTTTTTTAATATTTGGTTTATGATAAGAACTTAAAAAAATAAATGGAAAAGGAATTTATAGTTAATAAGTTACAGGGGATTACCTTGCAATTACTGATCATTTATGGATCTTCCATGGATGGCCAACATTGTATTTCAAATAACACCATGCAGTCACCATTGGGTTTTTTTCATTTCAACCATAAAAATGAAAAATAAATAATTAAAATAAATTGTTGTTTACTATTAGGGATTATATGAAGCAAGATAATGATAGACAAGGATGCAGTTAGTTATATATAATTAATCTAAATTTCCAGGTCTTTTCCAGGTCTTTAACTTGTTGGTTTATGTTTATTACAAAATTAAAATAATAAATAAATATTTCAAAAATTTAAAATATTACTCAGACAAGTGTTCATTAAAGATTTTAATTTGTTTGACTTATAACTCATGGTTGTATCAGTTGTTACATGAGACTGGCTAAATAATCAAAATTTATATTGCTGGTCCTTTATTTCAGTTCATAAAATTAAACATTCCCAACTCCAGTTTGCTCCTGGTATGATATATTGGGTGTTTTGATCCTTGGATTAATTTTAACACATGTATTAGTTTTATAGCTGAGAATACTTTTCTTGTTTTCCGGATACCATTTAAAAAAATATAAATATTCAAATTTTTCCTGTGGATATAATTTTCACAGCATGTACACATTAACATTTTATGTTAAAATCTGAAATTTGAAACCAATTGATCAAAAACTGTAGATTTTATTCAAGTTTCCAGGTACCATGTCTTCATTGTTTGCATCAGATCAGTATAAATGCAGTGTACTTGGCAGTTACATAACACCTTCAGGTCTGACCTACTGCCACTGTGAGTGTCTGGGTCAGGCTGGGTCAGGCAGTAATTACCAGAGAGCCTCTCTTTCTCTCTCTCCCTGGCAGCCTAGGTCTCTCTTTCTCTTTCTCTCCTCTGCTTTTTCTCTTTCTTTCTCCATCTTTCTTTCTCTCTTTCTCTCTCTCTCTCTCTCTCTCCCTAATTGCCTCCCTTGCTCCCTCCATCCCATTCTGTTGACAGGTACTATAAACTAGATACATTAGCTATAAATGTTGATGCAATATAGAAATGTGAATCAACTGAAATATTCACAATCACATGTATGTTATACTGTAAATTTATAGTAACATCCGAAAACTTGGATTAAAATTATGTAATGAAAAAAAGACTAAATGCAAATATTGTTATTTTTTTCTTGGCTCAGTAGAATGGGGAAAAAAATTATTTGCTTTGTTTCTCCATCTTTCTTTCTGTTTTAAATATTTAATGTTCATGAATAAACTTTTTTTTATAAGCACTGTTGAATTAAATTTCATATCCTGTATGTATATGCAAGGGTGTTGTAACTCTCACCATCCCCTTCTTCATCCCACTGAGGCTTTGCTCCTTGGCACTGTGAACAATAGCTCTATGGCTATAGCATAAAATTTAATAATTAAAGAAAATATCTACAGAGAGACAGAGGCATTGTAACTCTGATCATAACACAACACCCCTCCCCCCCCCCCCCCTATCAAGTCATTGCACCTGTGGAATGAGGACGTTATGGCAACTGTATACATATCATAAAATTGATAAAAAAGGTTTACCAAATAAATTGGATCTCATCAGACAAATGTGTAAACTGTTGAACTGTCAACAGCTTATCAAAAAGGTAACCAATGGAAAGGCATGGTCAGGTCTCAAATATTATTTGCAACATTTTCTTCAATCATATAAACCAACCATGGCCCAGATTACCTCTTCCTCTCAAACATTATCTACATTTCATCATATTTTTAAGATTTTAACCTTCCAGGTGGTTCAGTACTGTTGACCATTTGTCCATAGGTACCTATGTACATGCCAGAAATTATGTCAATATTATGTAATATGTAGACGTGAGGGGCATCAAAATAATGCACCTTGTCAAGACCGATCTTGTCAAGATATTATGTCATACAGTCACAAATTCATAAATCCCCTCATCAGTATAGTTAATCATAACCTTTTATCTGTCAAATTGAACTCTTGCAGTTTTCCATACACTATAGATCCTTCAACAAATAGCCTTATCATCATTATACCACTGCTTAGCATACTGTCATTGCATTCATATTTGCTCAAATAAATTGCTTTTTTCGACTCCTCCCAAATAAATAAAAAATAAACCACTATATTTTACTCCATATTAATCCATCAGTCAGGTTATTTCATATATCATTTACTCACATATTACATTATATTCCTTTATAAAACCCAACATGACCATGATATTCTAAGCTTTATCTACTCAATATAGTATCACAATGGTGATACATTTATTGTCCAATCAGGATCAGCTGAGCGCCGTGACCTATGGGTCCCTTGTTTTGGTGTGGTGTCCAACTGTACATTTGTTATTGGTGAAAATTGCTCATATCTGAGGAGTCCTTCAATGTGTTGGTCTCCAATTTAGCATGTACATCAAGCTTGGAGATTTTTCCCACCAACCAGACAGGTGGCGCCACCTACCTTACCATTTGTATAGTATAAATTAATCCCCTTTTCTCAAGAGTGATTCACCATGTTGGCCCCCATATTTGGTGAAAAATATTGTTCTCAAGTTGTAGACTGGAAGAAACCATAGTTGCTTGCCAAGTGTCAGTATATGCTGCTGAAGATGGGGGGGGGGGCTTTTCTTAAAAGGGGGGGGGGGGGGTAATTGTCTACAGATACTATGGCACCAATATCTAGTTGCTTTGGTTTTTTTTTTGCAAAAAGTTTTCACCCTGGTGACCCTGTTGTCTTACAACAAGATGATAAATCTTTAACAAATTATCTGCAGGTGGCAGTCCCAGCAGGTAACTGACACTGTGATGATATTTCATTCATTTACAAAATAGCCCAGTCAATGATATTTTAGAACTTTTGCCATATACATTGTCTTGTTGATGGAGCTAAGTATTGTGAGCTTGTATTTTAAACAAATACATTTATGACATCTAGGAAGTACTCTGTTTTTCCTGCCTGTGAGTGGTTTTTATTCTGGTTTGAGAAATTGTTATGTACATGGTTGATTTTGACAAAATATTATGCATAGGGCCAAAAAATAAAAGGTATGGTTTTTAAATATTTTTGATTTTCAATAGTAACTTACCAATTTTGAGCTCCAGCCACCCAGACATTTGTTTCAAGAAGAAAGAATAATACAATTTCGATAAAATTTCCTTTGTTTTGTTGTGCTTTTACTTTTTAGCAAGAAAATCTGTTATTATCATGCTTTTCTTTGAACATAAAAAAAAGATGGATTTCTGATAAAAAAAAAAGTGCCTGAGAACCAAACCTCTCTTTTTTTCATAGCTCATCTGGTTGTTTCCTGAAATATTGATACTTGAGTCTGTGTCAGTATATGTATTGTCAGAGTGTGTTTGCTGTACAGTGATACATCAGTTCATCAATGAATCACCAGTGCTTGTAGTTAAATTTATTATTTAATTACCTTTCAGAGTAATATTGTTCATCGAGATCTTAAGCTTGGAAACATGGTGCTAAACAAGAGGAACAAGAGGGTAACAATCACTAACTTTTGTCTTGGTAAGCATCTAGTCAGCGAAACGGACCTCCTTAAGGATCAGCGTGGAAGTCCAGCGTACATCAGCCCAGATGTACTCAGTGGTATGTACATGTTATAAATATAAACTTATTTATTTTACATAGATTTTACAAATACATGTAGTTATTATAACTATTCGCTGCTCTCTCCATGGCTCAGATGCCGGCATTAGGTAGTGTGTAGGGGTGAAGTAAACTGGAGAAAACCACCACTCTTGGACAGGGAACTACAACCCACTCTCAAAGCCATGATAGGGATCGCACATGGGTGGCTAGCAGAAAGAGCCGAGCATTTTCGTCCTTTTATTGTCCAGCAACTATGTGGCACATTTCTATAAATATAAGTCGCACTGTTATTTTAAAATTCCTCATATAAGATTGGTAAAAAGCATACATTGGGGTACTTAATGGAAACCCATAAAATATTAGTGTCACTATTGAACACTATATGAATTAAAATACACCTCATCCATTTTCTTCAGAATAATTTCCCCCTACATTCTTATTAGTAATCATCTTAATAACCAGATGGCTGCCATATTGACCTTCAGTAATTTCTTAAATTTCTTCTTTTGTTTCAGGGAAACCATATTTGGGCAAGCCGTCAGACATGTGGGCCCTGGGAGTGGTGTTGTTCACCATGCTGTATGGACAGTTCCCGTTCTATGACAGTCGTCCACAAGAGCTATTCCGCAAAATAAAGGCAGCAGAATTTACCATCCCAAAGTAAGAGATGTAATTACTATGATATGATTTATAGATGTCTTATATTTTCTTTGCAGATGGCACATTGCTCATTAGTCCCCTGCTGTAATAAGGAAGGACTACTAAAATGTTATTGTCTGTCTGTCGTTCTCAGATGTCCATCTGACTGCCCATCCTTCTGTTTGTTCAACCGTCCATCCCGCCCCATCGCTGATGCCACACTTTCCTAGTTAAACATATGGTGGGGGACTATTTGTGTCCTTAGGCCCTTGTTAAACTGTTAAATACTTACATTGAAAGGTTTCAAACCATGCAGTCATATGTCCACCTTTGTTTCCGGCTGTTTAATTCCACTGAAGAGAATCGTTTTTGATATAGGTGAGCTCGGGATATTCAGAATAGAATTCTGGATGAGATCAGTTTTGTTCCTGCTACAGTTCACCTATCCATGAACCCTATGTGACCTTTATCGCATATTCATTCAATGAATACTTATGAGCAGAGCAGTTGTGAGTAATCAATCAAGTTACCATTTGCAAAGTAATCGGTCAATTATCCCACAAGCAAAAAATTTGCTTATTTGGGTGTCTCTCCCAAACAGAACACATGTAGTCTGTATGAGTAGCCGTGTCGGCATGTTTTCCAGAATATTTTTATACAAACGAGACAGTATAAAAAGTTCTAGGCCAAAGGTTGCAGGAGTCATTCTGCCGACTACCGAGTGAATAATAATGTCTTACCTGTAACCTAATTTGTATGAGACCAACAATTCAAAATATGGCCAAACATTTCACAGTGACTGAGATATATTCATCACTGGAGAACAGAGGTATGGCAATTCCAGCTGAGGACGTCAGTCAATATGACATCATATATCATCAAGCTATGTGAAATCACTATTTATTGTGTTATATGAGCTCTCACAACCATGGGCATGGAAGGCCTTCTGTGTGGGAGGGTATTTGGGGCTCATTAGCATAATTAGGTTGAAAGGGTTGAGCATAAGGCATTTGGTTGTTAGGTCAATTTTATCAATAGGAGATTATTGCATATGGTTAGCTTGGATATTGTAAACATGTGATACAGAAAGCTTTAACCAAACACACTTTATTGAATGCTTGGGGATCTGATGCATTCAGGGATTATCAGGTGCATTTAAACATAATATTTCTTCAGTTAACATCACTTCCCATCTCGGTCATTGAACCTGTTTGTTGTATGAGATTTCCTACATGATTAAAGCTTAATTTGTGTTTGTACAGTAGAAATTGCCATGGTTTATTATAAGTGTCATGTAGGTTTTATGCTTGAAAATATTCTTTACGATATATTTTCAGTAAATTTACTGAACATTTTATGTTTTATGCATATGTTATTCCTTCCCTTTGCATTTATAATTCCTCTGTGAATTTCCATTAACATTCTCACTGTGAACAATTCCTTCTGGGAAGTTCTGGTTCACAATGCGAGCAATAGGTGGTGCGGATAACCAAAAACTGTGCCATTTATCATAATAGTGCAACAGTACCGCCTTGAAATGTGATATTGGTGAAATTCAAAATAATTTTTATTTTATTATATTTCTTCATAATTTTACAGTGATGGTCGAGTGTCAGAGGCAACAACAATGTTAATACATCAGCTGCTTGTCCTTAATCCTAAGGCTCGTCTGACCGCGTCACAAGTCATGGTCTCACTGAGAACCATCATCGCCGCATGGTATGTAATATAAAGAATACCAACTGTCAAGACGACTTCAGACATTCTAAATTCACTGGACACCACAATATAATGTGTAAAGCATGGTGGCCAGTTGCTACTAGTGGTAGAATTTGTTGCAAATTCATGTTCGATGATAGAAAGCAAACCTGACTGATGATTGATTATTAATTGATTATTCTATGTATCTTCTCTATCGCCATGGAAATAGCTGTATACACTTTTTCCTCAATTATATACCGAATAAATGCAGTCAACTTGTACATCATGCTGAAAAGTAAATGTAAAGGTCACCCTTTTGTGTCACGTCTATCATATATCCCTGACAAGATTAGGATATATTTTTCTGAATAACTGACTTCTTTGCATGTGCATACATAATTGTTTGTGATCATTTATGTAAAAATGCAACCAGTTTAATCAGTAATGAAAGAAAACAACCAATCATCAATATAATTGGTTGGTTGGTACACCACAAGTTGCTGCTCATGTTGGTGTATATCTTTGTGCATATAACATAGTATAACAGATATGGTAAATCTGATGACCTGCTGTGGTAAAGCTGTGATGATAACTTCATATCATCTCAAGCAGAAGTCACTTTACTATGAGTGGCAGTTTTCTAAATTGTCTTGCTCATGATCCAGGATAATACAGTCATTTTCATGGTTGCATACAACTGTTTTATAGCTTAGATACAAGTCTGGCAGTAGCTTAAAATGTCTCATGTTGAGCTATTCATACAAATTGGAAGAGATTTAGGCCAGTTCCACTTTTCCTGGCTGTCTTAACAGTATTACATTATGATGATCACTTTGATGATGATGATCTCCTCCACCAGGGGTCTCTCATTATATATTATATATTATATATTATATATCATATATATATATATATATATACAGTAAAACCTCAGAATTATGATGACCAGCGGGACAAAGATTAAGTGGTCACATTTCCGAGGTGATCCCCTAAGTGTGGTTTGACTATCAAGGGTCTCACAACAGCTCATCGGGCAGGACGTTGCTAACTGAAGTAGTAATTATTGATAATTTGCAATTACTGGTTTAATTTTCAGCCTAAATCTGCATTATTGACAGGAAATTGAACATTAAGGTGTTGTATAATTTTATTATAAATACTAAAAAATTGAGAAAACTTAAACAAATAAAGATTCATATACAAACGCATCCCAGAGAAAACACAACTTCTAATATTAACACTATATCAGTATATACAGTGAATGCGTGTACAATATCTATACTTGATATATAATAAACAAATCTTCAGCCCATACAGACTTATTTATTTGGGGCTATGACAAAGTCTGTTTTCTGAGAAACTGACCCATAAAGAGTCGCCTATCAGTCTGACAGCAATTCGATACATGATAAAGAGTCACTGCCTAGCTGTGAAATGTGCACATCATCACCAGGTACGATTTTACATCCCTGAGTTAACTTCAGTCTCTTTCCCATTTCAACATTTTGGTCAAATGGTGAGTTTAATATGAACCAATCATAAATTTAGTTGACCTGTGAAATATTCAAAGCTAGAGATCTATGTATCACGCATATAATGAACGATAGGCTTCATAAAAAGTAATGAATCCATGACGCAAACATATCTGGCCTTGTGTGATCATTCATGAACTTAATGTTCTCTGTTTGTTTCATCTTCTGCCCTTTACTAATTAGGGATGTAATGCATTGATTTGCGCCCAACCCTAAGCTACGACTGGCTAGGCAATATTTACTCTGTACCTGCTGGGACCAAAATAGTGGTTGTAAAACGGAAAACCAGATGCCCACTCATCTGAGGTTTAAACATATGATATAAAGAGCAAAAAAAATTGGGACCATGAAAAAGTGGTGATGATTTTGAGGTGGTCACTATACTGAGGTGGCGTTAGGGGAGGTTTTACTGTATATTTTTTACATACACATCTTTCATTTTCAAAAACCTTTAATGTTTATTTTTATGTACTATGATGTACATTAATTTAGAACTTATAGCTACATAAATAACACAAACACTGATACTGTTATGGCTGAGGCATTTATATAATTAAAAATCTGATACTTTGGTTTCAGGCGATCTCTCACTTCATATATAGGCCCTGTACAGGTTGTGCCAGATATTGACGATGAATCTGAAGAATCATCATCCAATAGTAAAGAAGGTCAAGACATCAGCGATTTTGAACGTAAACTCCACCAGGCCCATGCTGAAGGGGACAAGACAGGGGTCAGCTCAGACAGGAAAGCTGCTGTACCAAGGAGAAGGTTTAACCAGCCTCCGATAAGGAGGATGAACCAGGATGCTCGGCCACTGTCACGAGCAGAGCTTCTGGCTCACAGACATGTATTCCAGATCCGCACTTTGCTTCAGCCTCACTAGCATTATTGTCTAACACAGGCTTTTGGTCATCTTAATTTTAGTTTAGCTGACTTATGTCTTGCTAAGCTTTATTAATCACTTGTCATGTGTTGTCAATAGTATGGCCATCCATTGACCATCTGTTGTAGAAGAGACATAATGAAGATAATGTGCAATAATATTTCTGTCAGTAGAGGCAGGGATAGAAATGAGGCTTCACTGTGGCCTGGTAAATATTCTCTTACATCTTTGTGGTAACTTGGTTAGAACCCAAGGCCATTAGTATGGAAATCTGCTGCCATTGGTAATTCAATAAGCAACGTCTCATGCCCACACCCCATCACAAAAAAAAAAATTCATGTAATTGGGCAGAACAGGCCATTGGAATTTATGTCATATATGGTTGATGCATGATGTTAATTGGGTATTGTTGATCTGATGTAGCTTGGGATGTTGTCATGTTATCTGTACAGGTTTGTTACATATTATGATATATGATTCTCTGGCCAGAAAAGTAAGCCCACATGCCATGGTATTGTTTCATGTAAAGACAGTTCTGGCTTAATAACTGACAGTTGTCACATAACTGACTGTTGTTGCATAGTTTTCAATTGTACACTGTTTCACAGTGTATCATTTCACATTAAGTAGTTTTGGAGTTTGTCCTTTCAAAGTCTGCTAATCTCCTATACCTTTTCTATGGAAATCATGTGAGTTATGACTTACTTTTGAGTACATTTTAATGAACTCTTAGTAATAACTGTTCAGAAAATTTCTTATAATGCCTATGTTATATGTATGAGCTTGTATACAACAGTGTTAACCAAAGGAAAGATCATGTGACCAAAGGTGGTTGGCTGCGTATATGCAGAAGCTGAAAGGTCACTGGTTGCAAAATGCCCTTGGAAAAACCTTATTTCTTCTGATTAGACACCAGTTCAGTATATGAAGGCAGCCTGTGGAACACATTAACTGTCTGTGGTTTTATGTCAGTAAATAAAGGATGCTATAGTTAAAGGTCTCTGTACCATAGGGTTTCCTCCACCCTTCCTGACTACAGAGAGCCAACATCAAAGCCATGGAGAGTGCCTCGTATCAGTTATTATAACTAGTTGTACAATCCATGAAAATTAAAGTTTTTATATAGAATATACAGTCTCATTAAGGCACGTTAATACAGTGGAACCTGTCTTAAAGACTACCAGTCTAATAAGACCTCCTGTCACCCTTGAGTGTACTAATTCACATTGGTTATAACTGATCTGTTTAATAAGACCACCTGTGAATTATGACAACTTTTGACCAGTCCAACGGGTGGTCTTATCAGACCAGTTTCACCTTGGTATACGTTTTTCCATAATATTATCTACAGGTAAGCTTGGCCAGGAGACATGTACATGTTCTGAATCTAAACATGTTATCCACATTGAGTTAGACTCAGCCTTTGGATTTTGCACAGTAAGTTAGTTGAATTCTGCATATCTGTTGAATATAAAAAAAATATCTGTAATGCATCTGAATATTAAGGGAAAACCCTCTGAAACCTGAAACAGTATTTGCAGATACTGAGACCCCTTAATACAGAACAATGAGGATAAAATGGTACCATATAGTTATTATAAGTAATTAGTGTCACTATCATGCATGTTACAGGGTCAGTTATTTTTTAGGAGATGTTGCCTAAGAATAAGGTTTACAGTGTTCAAAGCACTGTTTATGTCAAGACTTATACAGGGAGCTATGTATTATATGACTAGAAAATATTTAAAAGTACTGAATCCATGAGTTGTGATTAATATATGCATAATCAAATATTTGTATTTAGATATATCTGTCATTGTTGAAATCTTTTGCAGTTAATATTCATTGACATATTTATGTAAGGAATCTCTTTGCCTATGGAAGTGTGTCAACTGCATCTTTGAAAAGTCTAGAGAATGCTGGTACATGTTTCACACTACAAGTGCTTGAGTTACTTCCATACACTGCCACGTTGCTATATTATTATTAAATACTAATATTTGCATGTATGTATAGTGTAAATATATCAACTTTTTTAACAAATAAAAAAAAAATTAATATTCAAATTAAGGAGGATGCATTTTTAGCTCGGCTGACTATTAGTCATCTGAGCTATAGTTTTGGTCCTTTGTCCGTTGGCTGGCTGTCCGTCCCTCTGTCTGCCCGTTAAACAGGCACGCTTTGAAACTGTAAGTCCTGGGAATACTAAATTCAGCATAATGTTAGATGTCCCCAAGATCTCCTACCAAGCCGAAAACTGGGTCTTTGCGACTTTGTTCCTTTGAGAAATTAAGGAAAAACCTCAATTTTATATTAAAACCTATTTTCACACTTCAGGACTGCCTAATATCAAAACCTCTCATCGGTTTTTCCTAATATTTACCATAAATATTCCTCTATATAGTTCTTATGTACATGCCAGAAATTAGGTCTGTATTATATAATTTAAAAAAAAGTTATGGGCCCAAACATTATGCATTTTGTAAAAAACCAGGAAAGATATTTGATCACTTAACACAAAACATGTTAAAGCTAAGGACTTTTTTCCAGTAATATAACCTTAATCAAAATTTAATTGTATACCCTAAATTAGATCAGAATCTTTTAAATTTTTTAAATTATTAGTAAAAATAATAAATTGGTACCTGAAATTTGGCCCAACTTTGACCATGGCACATTGTAACTGCTGTCTATTTAATTTTCACAGCATGTTTTTGGTAGCATTTCATCTGTTAACACCAAAACTTTAAAACCAGTTGATCAACAACTGTAGATTTTGTTAATGTTTTCAAGCACCATGTTGCATATTTTTTACATCAAGTTAGTTTTATGCAGTTTGCTAGAGCTCAGCTCCCCAGCTTCAGCTCTCAGTTCCTAAAATTTGGCATACAGTTAGATGTCTCCAAAATCCCCTTCCATGCCAAGAATTTGGCTACTAGGAATTAATTCCTTTGAGATATTAATGATAAACTTCATTTTTCCATTAAAAACCCATTGTTACACAAGATGGCCTAATATCAAAACCACTGATCTTACTTTGATCATATATTATATACATATTTTTCTATACATTCGCTATGCACATGCCAGAAATGATGTCAGTATTGCGTAATTGTTTTAAGTTATGGGCCCAAACATAATGCACTTTGTAAAAAAAATAAAGAAATATATTTACTCCCTTAACAAGAGGATTGCTGAAGCTAGAGATTTTTTGTAAGGCAAGTAACATTATTTAATCAAGATTCAATTGAATAATCAAAATTAGTTCTGGATTTTTAAAATTTTTTAAGTTATTATATAAATATAAAATTAGTACCTTAAATTTTGACCATTGCACTTTTGTTTCCTGTGAGCACTGTTGATATAATTTTCATATCATGCACACATAAGAATTTCAGCTTTTTAGTTTAGACAGCTGAAAGAAATTGGCCAAAAATTGTAGCTTTTATTAATGTTTTTATGAGACCATGTCAGACCCAGGCTCTCCCCAGCCCCTCTTCACTCACCTGTATAGTGACCTATTTTTTAGCTCAGCTGACTGTAAGTCATCTGAGCTATAGCGATCACTCTTTGTCCGTCTGTTCATTAACCAGGCACAAGTCGTAACAGCTGGACCTAGAATCTTGTAACTTGACATTCTGAGAGGTCAAAAAAAAACTTCCTTGGAAACCAGATATTAGGTCTGTGTTACCCATATCCTTCAAGCTATGGGGCCCGAAAGTACCCCCCAGAATACTAAAAAATTTCATACAAAAACTTCAATGTCTCATTAACTACATGACTGATGGTCATGATTTTTGGCATACATATTGATCATGAATAGTTCCATCAGTTCCTGCAGACTGTTGGCGTCACCTGTATTTTTCAATTTTTTACGAATTTGTTTCTCTGTTTTGAGACCTTAAAAAATGTGAACATCTGTTAACAGGGCACAAATCGTAAAGACTGAACCTAGAATCTTTATCCTTGACACACTGTGAGACCTATGAAAAGTCTCCCCATGGAAACCAGAAATTAGGTCTCTGTTACCCATATCCTTTGAGCTATGGCACTCCAAAGTACAGCTTAGAATAATGGAAAATTTGATAAAAACAAATTGCAACATCTCAATAACTACAACACTGATGGTCATGATTTTTGGCATTCTTTTTGATCAAGAGGTGCTCCATCAGTTCCTGCAGACTGCAGGCGCAACATGTATTTTTTTTTCACATTTTTCAATTTTTTTTCTCTATTTTTTAGACCTTTAAGGATGTAGTTATCTGTCAACAGGGTACAAATCGTAGCGACTGGACCTAGAATCTTCATTCTTGACACACAGGGAGACCCATGAAAAGTCTCCATGGAAGCCTTAAATTAGGTCTCTGTTACCCATATCCTTTAAGCTGTATGGCTCCAAAAATACTCCCCAGAATAATGAAAAATTTGATACAAAAACTGCAGTATCTCAATAACTACAACACTGTTGGTCATGATTTTTGGCATACATATTGATCATGAGGTGTTCCATCAGTTTCTGCAGACCGGGTGCGCCACCTCTATTTTTTTCAAATTTTTACGATTTTTTTTTCTCTATTTTTAGACGTTTAAAGATGTGGTTATCTGTAAACAAGGTACAAATCGTAACAACTGGACCTAGAATCTTCATTCTTGTCATGCAAGGAGGCCCATGAAAAGTGTCTGTGGAAACCTGAAATAAGGTCTCTGTTTCCCATATCCTTCAAGCTATAGGACTCCGAAGTATCCCTCAGAATAATGGACAATTTGTTACAAAAGCTGAAGTAACTGAACAACTAATGCAGATATCACCATGATTATTGCATGGATATTGACCATTAAGTGTTTTTATCAGTTTCTGCAGACTGGTGGAGCCACCAGTATTTTTTTAAGTTCTCTAAGTATTTCTCTATTTTTGAGATATATAAATACAGACACAATCTTGGCCTGCTGGTTAATCTGTTTGATGCTTCAGTTGAATGGGTAAATACTACCATTCAGTTGATAAAATTTCCTTTTGCGAATCTCTTCCCAGTCAGCTGAGCGTCATGACCCATGGGTCACTTGTTTATATAAATAAAAGCCATAAAACAAGGTACTTATGATCATTATTTAAATTTGTGAATTTCGTATATTCTGGATTCTCAACATCATTGTTTGGCTAAAACTGAATAAACACCAGACCTGGTGCGAATACTTTGCAAATGTATATGAATACGAACATGAATCATTATAAAATTTCTTGCATAAGAATGGGAATTCAGGTAAAGATGAAAGTATTTGAATATCACACAAAACCAGTATGTGCCTCATTTCTAAATCATTTTTTTTTATCATATATAACAGCTGAGCGCCATGAACCATGGGTCCCTTGTTAACTTCTAGCCTAGTATCACAAGCATGGTAGAAGAAAAAAAAATTTTCTTTAGGGACATTCGTGATTATGTGTTTGTGGCTGCTATAACACAGTTTGAAGTACAACTACAGGATGTAAGAGGAAGTTTCAGTGTGTTGAGATACTGTATACAGTAACTTATAGTTACACTAATTCCCAAGTACATAGGGATTGATTTGTCACAGGGCTTCAGCATTTGAAAATCTCTACTTTTTGTCTGTGACTGAAAACTTTGAAAACTTGTTTTGTGCTCTTAGGAAAACTAGTTCGGATTGACTCAAAGGACAAGATAGTAGTTTGAGATTTCACATTTTCATCAATCTCAAATATATATGTATAAATATTTAATGAATCACTTAGGTTTTATTCATGAAAAAAAGTATTGACGTCTAGTGTATGAACACTTCTATATTTTTTGCTCTGGTAGCCTTTACTATATGCCTAATTACAAGACACATACCTGCCCCAACCCATGAAATTTATAGCATACATATATATGTTGCAAATTCATGCTTGGCCGCCCATCAACAAGTGAGATGGTGTACTTGAACTTGTCTGTCAGAAAGCAAATTAATTATGAACACCTGTCACCTTATACTGCACGTTTGTTTCTTTAATTGCCAGGGATTTGTGTATAATGTCTTAATGTAAACACCCCTCCAACACCATATCTCTCAGTTATGTAATAATCACTAAGCCAAAACATACAACCCCTGCAGCCCTGTTACATATTTTGTCATCATTAATTCCTCATACTGTTAATTGTAAGTGGATTAAAAGGGGTCATATCTTCACATTTGTATTGACTCTTGTTATGTATATTATATATTTACAAAAAAATCCCACAGTGTGTGGCTTGTACTAGGTGTGATGTAATATCTCACGCCCATTGATTCTGCCAGACCACGCATTCTTCAGATACCATTTTGCTTGAATTTAAGCCAGCTATTCACCTACCTTCTGTATAGTATAGTATAGTATATATATATAAATATATATATATATATATATATATATATATATATATATATAGTTAGGAAAAGTTCTCATAATGGATATATGAGCTTGTTTATCTATAAGCTGTTTGTAAATAAAGCAATGTTTACAAAAGAGAACCACGTAAACTAAGGTGGTTGATAGCAAACATGCAGAAGTTGAATGATCAGTGGTTGCAAAAATATCCTTAGTTGCAAAACTCGGATAGTCTGACTTGCTGTCCTTGTTGAATTGTTGGGGTTATATTTCCAAACCCCCGACATGTTATAAACTCATGGATATAAACAAAAGAACGTTTTCAGGACTATTTTTATAAAATGTTCAAGGGATTTTCTTTAGTTATTAGATGTCAAAAATTGGAATAGGCCCCTGTAAGATAACCAATGTTGTCTGCGTGGATTCCTTTGTTTATATGTTATGAATATTCATGAATTACCCTTTTTATGATTATGTGCAAAAAGCCAGCAGTCTTTCGATTTAGCAGTTATACAGAGAAAGGTATCACAAAGCTTGTGATATGAGAATAGTCTAGGTAGTTTCACAAAATCTTTAGCCAGATGGCTAATGCTATATTTAAAGTGTATGTAAATAATGTACGACCTATGTAGGTAATAATCTCAATGAGATAATATAGTAATCAGGGGAAAAAAAGGAAAATAATGCAGCAGATAATGTTTTTGTCAGTTGTCAGACCTCTACAGTGGATATGTTGGTTGATTTTATCTTGTTTTATTTTTTTAATTTGTGTAACACATTGGTATTAAAACAAATTAAGTGCATTTGAATGCAAAAGCTAGTTTTTGTGTATATTGTTGAAATGTTAAATTTGATTTGACTGATAAAGCATGTTATACTGTTTTGGTTATGACAGGTGAACATGATTTAATAGGTATGTTGTATGCCAGAGAAACCAGTTCAGTTGATGCCCAGCATTTTGAATCTGATCTAATGTTAGTAAATGTTGCGAAATGAAGTAAGAGGTGCAATCCTTTCTTGTAACTGCCAAATACTGGTTTGAATATATTTGTATATGTATTGTTCAGCAAGATCTCTTTTTGTATTGGCTCCCAGATAAACGTTGATAATAAAATGCACATCTACATCATCAATGTATCCATTGTCATTTAATTCCTGACACTGCTAGTGATGGAAACATCGGCGTAGATCCCAGGGGGGGGGGTATATATACCCCCCAATATTTGACAAGGGGGGTATGGCCCATTGTATTATACCCCCCAATGTTTTGACTGTGTGTAGAATAAAATGGGGATTTTCAGTTTTTTTCACACTTTAAAACCCTGCCACAGAATTCATGAATAAAATGGGATGTCTTCAGTTTTTGCTATCAAAATGCTTGGAATTTTAAACAGTGGAAGAGGAAAACCCACAAATATGCTGAAGAAACATCAATCAATAAGTTACCACATTAGTCACCTTTGGCTTAACAGCGCCTTTGCCTGAACTAAATCAAAGAACGAAACCAATTATTTTGTAAATCTTTTAACCCTTTGGATGCCGGTGATCATTATCATAGACAAATTGTAAACCCATCATCTAATAAGCAAACATAAAAGATCACATGCTTTACAAGATCATAAGTAGAGAAAATCTGCTTACTTAATTATTGTAGCATATTTCTTCCTAAGATATGTATTCAACAAATTTAAAAAATGACTCGATGTATACAACTTCACAAAACATCCTCCTTTTGTTTATATTCATCTGCTTGAACTGGAAGAATGAATTTAACAAACTGAAAAGTTAACATCAATTGCCCATAATTCAAATAGGTTTCCTAATGAATTTTCTTAGATAATATGGAAGTGATGCGAAAAATCTTGATACTAGATATATTTTGCAATGTCTTATGGGTTTACCAAAAATGAGAAAGCATAATTTTGGTGACAGAATTATTTGGATAGCATAGGAATTATCTGGTACCAATAGGCTAAGGTATGCACTTCTGTCCTCAGATCTTGTACCTAGGTATATATATGTTGACTTACTTTTAATGAGGAACTAATTGGTCGCGAAAAACTCACGATATAGCAAGGAACTTTTTCAACTTTGTATGTTCTGTAAATTTGAAAAAAACATCCAGAGTGACACATCCGGGGAGGACAACAGGTTGAGTTTTGTGAAAAGGAACATCACGAAACCAGTGCTAAGGTAAGTAAAGGAAAGTTTTCTTTATCTAAGTAAAGTTAAAATTTGGGTTGAAGTTAATAATATCGAATCCAGAAAAAGATGGAAAATTTGTACTCACTTTTAGTGATGTTAGTGAGAAGGTCAGAAAAAGTCGCTTAGCGTCAAGCGACTTGGTAGTACAACATCGGCTTCACATGCGCATTATATCGCATTCCATCAAGTTTTGCAGCGTGCAGGTTTGTGCAGGCACGCAAACGGTAGGCTCAAATTTCTACTAGGGGAAAAATTAAGCTTACCTCCTAGTCCTAGCTAGATAATTTGGTTTGGCCGAAATTATTCTGAACGAGTAGCTATGGCGACTGCTATCAATCACCATACAGAATAGCTCAGGAAAGGAATTATTTCAGGGAGTTGGAGGCAGGCCTACAGGCCTATTATATGCATGGTAAATATGGACAGATTCTTGGGTCACACTTAGTCGTGTAGCCCTTAACCCGAGATAAAAAAATTTAATGCATGGGGTATTCATTTCACTTTTATTACACCATAGGAAAGGTTTCATAAGATGTAGGCCTATGTGCGAATGTTATTATCTCTTGTTCATTGTGTTATAGGTGCTCCTTTTATTGTGTGACACGGGCGTAACTCGTGTAGTTTAATCCGTACCGGTTGAACTCTCGTCATGTGAGCCTTCGGTTTTCACGCCTGGTCGTGGGTCACGTAATGAGCCTGGTGTGTGGAGATACACAGCGATGTCTTTCTAGAGAATTCCTGAAGCGCGTGTTTACTGTGATTGGGCAAGAACATATAGACTGTTCGAGAAGTGGAAGATTCTAGGTTAGGGGTGTAAAGTTTTATAAAGGGGCTGTTGTTTAGAGACAGAGACAGAGGCAGAGACAGCAGAGCAGATTCCAGCGGACGCAGAAGCGTATGTCAGATTCTAAGACCTTATCCGACGAATGCGGCAATTATAAATTTTCAAAGACTTTCTCCTGGATTTTATGCATTTGGACTTCAGTTTGCTTTCTGGATGGTGCAAGAACTTTCCACAGGACTGTCATTCTCCGAGAGTTTACATTTAAAGACTTATCGTTGTGAAGGTGTTGGTATCCAGGTACTGTACCATTATCTTTCTTTGTGATTGTATTGACTTGTTGCTATAACACTGTTTTACTGTATAATTGTATTGATTTAGTGTATTGTATTGTTAGGGCTGTTTTAGGAATAAATTACAGTTATTTGTTAACAAAAAACCTCTGACTTCTTTATTCACTCCCCTAGACATTTCCTATCTCCTTACAAAATTTGTGTTCATTACGCATACGTGATCTGTTTATATTAGGTTCCGTAACAATTGTTGTTTGTCCATTTCAGATGTCCATTCCCCACGGAAAAGGGCCGGATCAACATCTACAGCTGATAACCAACCGAGTATGTTAAAATACTTTTAAAAAAAAACAACGAACATCATCATATATAGTGTCTATCTTCACTTTTGTCTGGGACATATTTTACAGTGTACTGTATCATTTTGTTTGTGTCTGTTCGGCTCCAACATGTCAAAATAAATAAACGGAACTGCTATAACTGTCTTTACTTTATTAATTGCTGCTTTTTAATGTTTCTAACTCTATGAAGCCATGTTTATGCCAATGGGAATAAGAACAAAGCAAAAAAGGCACTAAGAGGCTTATCGTTCGTATCTGAGCAGATGTATTTAAAAGTATGAAAATAAGGTGAGTAAATAAATGCTGTAAAATATTATTTCATTATCCTACAAAGATGTCATATTCAATGGTAACCGTACGTTCATTTTAATCAAAATTTCACTTAAAGTATTCATCAAATTGCACCTAATCACTTTGAAAAAACCCAAAAACTTCCAGCTTCTGAGGGGGGAACTCCCCCCCCCCCCGACCCCCCCCCCCCCTAGCGCATACCCCCAATGAAAAAAACTTTTCTACGCCACTGGATGGAAATGTTTCAATATTTAAGCTGAGCTGACTGCAAGTCAACTGAGCTATAGGATTCAGTCAGCATCTGTCCGTCTGTAAGACTGGCACGTTTTGACACCATTGGTCACATAACTCATGTTTGAAATTGAGGTTTTTGTGGCGCATCCTACATCGACCTGTTTTTATGGGCAGATACCTGGTAATTTAGCCTCTTTCAGCTTCCACATTGAAATTGTTACTGTCTTACCAAATGGTTTAATTTTTCACAAGAATTATTTTAGAGCAAGGTTCTCTCAATTGTATAAGAGCTGATCGCGTTCGTTGATTTTTCGTAGAGTTATGGGAAGCTGAAGTTTGTCTTGTGGCCAAATAAGCCAGTATCAAAATGAACGCTGCAATAGTCATCTTTGGCGGAACTCTTGTCATAAATTCTGTAACTTTGCACAAACATTATTTTTATGTAGCCTCTTTCAAGTTTACTTAAATGATTTTTGCCTGAAATATTGGCCCTTTAGCAATGAATGGACTGTGAGAAGCTAGTAGATTTACTGTATTAACAGACTGAGCTCTTAGGGTATATAAGCAGAGTGGAAAAGAAACATAATAACGAAAAATAACATTAAAAATAAAAATAAAATATCCAGCTTATGTTTTAGATAAAATCATGTATAAAATATTTATGTATTCTGACTGCAGGCACCACATTTATTTATTCTATATTTCATACATTTTCCCTCTATTTCTGAGACCGTCACTGACAGCAATTGTATTAGTTTCTCATGCGGGGTTTTATTTAGTGTTTTCACTATTTTTGAGACCTTCAAATGAAGCGGTTGTCCGTCAACAGGGCTAGAATCTTCTAAGTTAACATCCAGTGAGGTCCATAGAAAATCTCCTTGGAAACCTGAAATTATGTCTCTGTTACCCATAACCTACGAGCTATGACGCTCGTAAGTAACCAACCCCCCCCCCCCCCCCCGAATATTCAAAAAAATGATACAAAAGCTCAAGTATCTGGATAACTAATACATTGATCGCCATGATTCTTTGCATGCATATTGTTCATGGAATGTTTCATCAGATTCTGTAGATAAGTGGCGCCACCTGTATTTTTTATATTTTTATTATGTAAATTTTTCTCTGTTTTTGAAACCTCCAAAAGAAGCGTTCATCCGCTAACAAGGCACAAAATGTAACTGACCTAGAATCCTCTAAATGTTCTAAGAAAATCTCCTTGGAAACTTTAAATTAGGTTATTGTGACCTATGTTCTGCAAGATATATGAAAGAACAAGATTTGAGCACCCCTATAGAACATATTTGCATGATTGGTTACAGTTGGACCTAGAAACTTCTAATTTGTTTAAGATCCAGGGAAGTTCCTGTATAAATTTCTTGGATACCTGAAAAAATTTCACTGTGACCTATATTCTGCAACATGATTTTTACACTATAAGTCAGACGGGCAAAATGATCTAAGGTCTATTGGCCAAATGCATGGTTTTGAGCACATTTGGAGTCATGTTTTCCATAGTTTAAGGTTCCTTAAATTCAGCTGAGCGTCATGGCAAATGGGCCACTTGTTAGTTTAGCTGACTATAAGTCATTTGAGTTGTATAACGATGGTTCTTTGTCCGTCGTCAGTGTGGCGTGCCATCCGGCCGTCCGTTAACAGGGCAAGTTTCGAAACTGTTTTTCTTACGAATCTGTAATTCTAAATACAGTCAGATGTCTTGAAGATCTTCTAACAAACCCAAACTGGGTGACCCCCATTTTCCAGTAAATCCGCTGGTTGTTACACTTCAAGGGTTCCTTACATTAAAACCACCTTTGTTGTTTTGTTTATATTTTGCATAAATATTCCATATATATATTTTCTGTGTACATGCCAAAAATTAAGTCAGAATTGTTTACCATGTCAAAACATCAGGAAATATATTTATTCACTTCACATGGTAACTGTAAAAGATTGTGACTTTTTTTCTAGGATTAAACCTAATTTGCATAAGGTTTTATCCTAGAAAAAGGAATTAGAACAGAATTTTGTATTTTTTTTAAATTAGCATAAATGTAAAATCGATACTTTAATTTTTTTCCCAACTTTGACCATGGCACGTTTTATCCCTGTAAGCACCATTGGTTTAATTTTTGCAGCATATACACAAACGGGTTTACTCTTTTAAAATTTGAACTTTGCCAGGAATTTCAAAACCATGTCAAGGATTGTTTAAATCAAGCCAACCCAGCACAGTGGTTTTCAGCTCACAGGTCCCGTTTGTTTAGTATTTAAGAAAATGGACAGCAGATATGACAATTATTTCCACCAAATGAACCTGCAGGTCATTACATTTGTTACAGACAGCTGATTTGCAGCGACCATGTGTGGCCCACAGCATGAATCCGCAGGGGCGGATCTAGGATTTGGGAAAAGGGGGCTCCAACCCAGGATGACTAATGAAAACCCTTAAAAAAAGGTCCCCAGGTCTGGAAAAAAAGGGGGGGTCGAGGCCGCAAAATTATTCCTCAAGCCCTAAAATAAAGTTGTTTCTGATGAAAAAGGGGGGTCCGGAACCCCCCCCCCCCCCCCGGATCCGCTTCTGAATCCGCCTTGGATGCAGAGCCTTATCACAAGAAGCAGACTTATTGCCGGTTCAACAGACCGTTGTAGTTTTGGCTTAAAAGTTGAAATGGGCTAGATGTCACAATGACATGCAGTCTTCCCTTGTTATTTCCCGACTGGTCGCTTGTAGCCATTCCTTGCGCAGCTGAAATCAAGCCGCTGTGGTCCTTCGCTATGACCTCCCAAGGCCCCCGAAGTTCCCATATATATACTGAGAAAGCCTGACTAACCAAAGGAGAGCATGAGGAACATGCATTGGCAGGCACGGATCCAGAGGGCGGGGGGGGGGGGTATTTGGGGTCGAGACACCCCCCCCCCCCCCCCCGCTCTTAACCAATGACCTTTTTTTTAAACAGATGTTATGCCTGACGGGGGGGTTTAGGGGGGTCGAGACCCCCTATCCTCAACCAACGACCTATTTTTAGACATTTTTTTTATGCATGACACCCGTTGACCCCTCCCTGCAAAAAAATTCTGGATCCGGGCCTGATAGGACCTAAACACTTATGTTTGGAGATAACAGTTCGGGACATTTCAACTGGAGTGTGCCGAGATCTTTGTATGCATAACTTGTTAATTACACTCGTACATTACGCAGTGCCGTAAATTTTTAATGGGCCTTGTTTTTTGAAAAAAATGTGAGGGGGATAACCGCCCCCCCCCCCCCCATTACACACCGGGCAAACGTTCCCCTTATTACACAGAGGATAATAGCTGTCCTCATACAGTAATTTTTTTGCGATGAAAAGGTTCTTGGGTGATCCAAAGACGGGGACTTGTTTGTATGGAAAATGTACAGGAAAATATATTTACTTGGTTTTAGCTTGTTATGTAGTAAGATTTTTTTTATTTTCTTTCCGTTCTGTGCAGTATCGGTAGGGGTTTCCGCACAAGGTATGAGCTAGTGTGATATTGTGTCGACCTTGTTTGAAAAATATCCATATCACATCTGCAACCATTAATGGACTGATCTTCTCAGCCTTCCAGTTCAATGGTAGACATGGGAACGCCCGGTACTCGGTGGCAGGTATGAATATGACTTCGTGGCTTAAACTTGTCTATCGGTTATTTCCCTTTAGTCGAGCGAATGCCAAGGACACGGCTGATCACGAAACAATGTCTTCTGCTTTTGCCAATAATTTTTTTATCGACTTCGGATCTTGAGTTATCGAGGCAACTGTTTAAATAGTTGTTCTCTCCGCTTCTGATATATGGTCCTATTGAAATCTCATATAACAATAGAGGCACATGGACTCAGCGTGACAGCTTCACAGATACAAAGCTGGTAAATTCTTATTGCTTACCTTAAGCAGAATCAATCTGCATGTTAAGACAAGTCCTAACACCTAGTTAAAGGGAACTGTCCTTTCCTTACCAAGTGGGTCAAGGAGGGGTCGTCTTGCGTTGATCCTTTACCCCGCTGTATTTATATTAATATATATATATATATATATATATATATATATATATATATATATATAATGGGGATCCTGAGAGACCTAGATATAATATCCCCCTCATGGACGAGCTGGTTTGATCGAAAAGTGATTTTTTGTCAAGATGGTTTACCAGAACCAAGTCTTATTTAGTTTTTTCATTAAAACTGCTTGATTCAACATACTATAATATACCAATATTTTAGCCACGCATTCCTAATATGATACATTTAGGCCTTACATTTCTATTATGACACTCAAAGAATTTAGGATGCATTAAGATAAAAATGCAAAATCACACAAACCACGTGTCTTTGAGTTTATTGGCCTTCAGATGCACTTGTTGAATATGCAAACTTCCACACCCGGAGCAAGGGGATTATTTAACAGCAAGATTATTGTTAAATATATGACATATAAAGCATATTGAGTGTAACCACAATACAAAATAATATTGACACTGACAATTTAACACAATGAAAGATGCGCCCCATATATTAAGACCGGAATGCCCCTTTATAGACAATAAATAAAAGGATACCACATATATACCAGTTCTAGAGTATATGTATGCATATGCAGAGATGTAGAAACTAATGAAATGTGTGAATACATATCTCACGACAGATTTCTTGCTGGCTCTAAATTCTATTTAAGAAAACCTTTTACAGCAAGCCGATCGTTAACTGTCTACACCATATATAAAGGGATATAACACACACATAATACTGATTGTATCAAACTTTTTTAGGCGCAGATCCGCCCCCCCCCCCCCCCCCCCCGCCTCTCAACCATCAATATTTTTTAGACCAATTTTAAACCATGACAGGTAAATTGCTCTGAATAATCACGCCATGTTTATCTACACTAGCGTTGACCCCCCCCCCCCCCCCCCCCCCCCCCTTTGCAAATAAACATGGATCCGCGCCTGAACTGTTGCTACCTTTAAGAACCTAATTTACCCATAATAAGCACCTAATTACAGACCAGGCAAATACAATCACGTAACACTATGGTAAGGCATTAATTTTACATACAAATGATGTCCCAAGTAAAACAATTTATCTAACAGTACTTTTTTCTGCAGGAGATGATTGAACTGTCACATTGTCCGTTCAATGTCACTTCCCTGTCACTTGTAGAACCTTTCACACTAATTTGTAATGTATGTATACATTTATTTTCCCCAGTGTTTCCCATGACAAAAAAGGCACAACTGCAGATTTGAAGACCATAGAGAAACTTCAGTCAGCAGGGGTTTTTTTGTGACACAAGACCACGATTGTTTGGCTGTGTTATAATATCAGGTGGTCCGTGAATCAGCAGTTGTATCAAACGTAGCACACTTCTGTCCTTGTATACGAATCATGTCTCCGAGAGCTTCTTCAGTGCATCCTCAAGTATCGTCATGTCACCTGAAATAAAACAAATAATACAAATAGTTTACACAATACAAATATAATATCATAAAACAAATAATAATAATTTTTATTATAATATAATATTATTATTATTACAATACAAAAATTTATAAAATTATTATTATTATAATTATTATTATTAAAAGACATGAATTAAAAATATATATCATTATTGTTATTATCATAATTATTATTATTATTATTATTATTATTATAATTATTGAAATCATGATTAATATTATAATAAACAATCAGTATTGACGTATTTTTAGAACATATGACACCAAAAAAACTTTGAAAACAAAAGAAACCAGAGTCGAGCATTATACATATTAAATACTGGTATTTGGTTACATTTGCCAGATGTCACTGCCTGTAGTGGAAACGAGGCTGTATAATGTTAACACTTTGTGACGTTCCGTTCTGCATCATTCGCAGTTAAACGTATTTAAAACGACAAAACGAAGTCATTAAGGTCATAAATACTGGTCTAACAGAACACCGATTTCTTCAGAAAGAGTTTAAACACCAATCACACCATACTCGTATAGATATTAAAGAAAACGGAAATAGTTTAGAAGGATAACGGTATACCCGTAATCCAGAAAGGGCAGGGAACAAATGTTCACATTAGGGTAATACATTGTCAATGCACTCTGGTTCCTTAATGGTTAACCTCAACACTGTCACATTAATGTCATAAATGTTGACTTACTCCTGACGTCACGTGCGAACCTGGTGACCTGGTGGAGGTTGTCCAGGACCTCCACGCTCTGGGTGTAGGCGTTGTACCGGACCTGGAACCCGCGGGGAATGGTGGCAGCGTAGGACCTACAAAACGGGCAAGGTGTCACTCACAGTGTACATTTGCATTTTATCTTATTCCACTGCCTGATAAAGTCTGCTGATTTTGTATCTGCTAATGATGTGTTACATTCATGTACTTTGATATAGATCAAAATATAAAGTAAATCTTTGATCCACTCGTTTCAGTATCTATGGTATGTTTACATCCTTCTATATATGAAAGGCATATTTGTACTAGATAATGACGCTTTAGTTCGTTGTAGATGACCGGGGGAGGAGGGAGGGGGGGCATGTCAGCATAGCGTCAGGTAGAACCGAATATTCAAGTAATTACTTTTGATCAATAATATTTATTTTCCTGTAACATATATTTCCAAAACGGGTTACTATAAAACAACGACTTGCATTAAAGTGAAAGTAGTAATAAGTGCTCAACAGGGGGCGTCTTGTTGCGAAAACCACAACTGTGATTCGTTTATTATGGCCAACCAGGCCGTGTAATAGTAAAAAAAAAACTCGTGTTGGCGTAAAACGTCTTGGGACGAGACAAGGGGCATTTAAGGGGCGCTCCTCTTTAAATCTGCCTTTATTGTTAGATCCTATATGAATCCTTTCTTCACAGATGAAGTTTGCCCTAAGAGAACAGTATATTATATATTTTCCAGAGGAAAACATACACTTACGCCATTTTTTCCTTAGCGTCTTCGAAACTTTCCGCCACGTAGTAAATTGGCTGGAACCTTGTGATTGGGTACTCCTGTTCACCGGTCACGATCGGGTCAAAGGTCCTGACCTCTGGCTCGTCAGTTAAACAGTACTGAAAAGTAGTGGTGGACCTTAAGTACATTTACTTAGAAAGACGGTGCATGGGCAAGCCAATAGTAAAATTAACAAATTAAATCTGCTGATTGTAAAATTCCGAGAAATTGACTTCAGCTTTAAGAAAAATCATTCAAATGAAGTTAAACCTTCATGTTTATGAACACATGTTCCTGAAATTTCCAATTTTTTTAGCTGTAAGTCAACTGAGGTATAGGAATGGCGCTTTGTCCGTCGTCCGTCTTACTGTCCGATCGTCCGTAAGCAGGGCACAAATCCTAACTGCTTGTTTTGGAAACTTAAAAGTGAATATCCAGTGAAGTCAATAAAAAATCTCTTGAAATTAGGTCACCGTGAACTATATATGCTCCGAACTATGAGGCTTGAAAGCACCCCCTCCCCCAAAATAATAAAAGAAATGATACAAATTCTGCAATATCTTGATATTAATGCAACGATTGTCATGAACCTTGCCTTAAATATTGACCATGGCTGGTTTTGTCAGTTCCTGAAAAGTGGTGGCGCCACCTGCATTTTTTTTTATTTTAACGAATATTTTTCTATTATTTTTACTACAAAATGACAACATTCATGTCAGTTTCTCAGCTGTGATTACATCAAGTGTCACGAAATCTGGTGTGTTTATTAATCACAAGTGGATTGCCTATAATAATCACCCTGTCTGTCTGTCTGATTTGAAACTTCACTTACATATGGCCCACCACTAAAGCAAGAACCTGTATGATTATTTGGGTCATGAGGTCAAAGGTCAAGATCACAGGACTCACTTATTTAAAAGATTTGGCCAAAATAAAAAAAGGTATGGTTCTCAGACACTTTTTTTCAGAAATCAATGCGGGTGTTTTTTTTTTTTTTTTATTTTTTTTTTTTTTTTGTGTTTCGATAAAAATGTCAAATGATAAGGAAAAAGCATGATAATAACAGATTTATTTTGCTAAACAGGTAAAAGTACTACATAACAAAGAAAATTGTATGATTTTATCTTCTTGAAAGAAATTTCCGAGCGACTGCTGCTCAAAATTGGTAAGTTTCTATTGAAAATCAAAATAGAAATTTTTGATGCGGGGGTTTCAAATTGATGGTGGTGCTGAGCACCATACCTTTTATTTTATTTTATTTTTTTTTGCCATATTGCTGCATTTGAAGCCAAGCTTTTCATCCAAAACCTTCCATCTTGCGCATTAAGCGGACTTGCCAGTAGGGAGAGAGCATAAATGAACTGGGGTCACAAGGTCAAAGGTAAAGGTCTCAGGAGACATCTGTTCACAAATTATTTTTTAGATGATAACTCCAGTTTAGTTTTTAGGTTTTAAACTTAACTTATATATGGCTCACTACTAAAGTAAGAAACCTGTCGATTTTGGGGTCCAATGGTCAAAGGTCAAGGTTACAGGGCTCATTTCTTTAAAAAGAATGTGTATGCATTTCTAGGCAAACGTTTGATCACAAAGTCATTGGTTAAGGTTAGAGGACTGTCATTCTGAAAAGTTTAAAGATTGTTACAATAATCTAAATGCTGCAAGTTCAAGGTCACAATCTCATTTTGGACCATCACTCTTAAGAATTTCTTGAAAAATATCCTTAAAGACAAATTAAGTCCCTCATTAATTAACAAAGGATCAGTTTCTTAATATTATGAGCCCGAGGGTGTAAGCGTTTCAGCAAGGCATCAAATTTCACCTGTAGTTCTCCAAATGACGATAAGAGACCTGCTCCATACGCCTTTAGCTGGCCTTGTTGTCGACACAGACCGAATTCCACCGTGAACCAGTAGCACTGTCAAAAGTGAATAAAATCATTTTATCATACAGGATGTTAAGACATGTTGAAAAATAAATATATGAATATCTTCCGATATACATTCATAAACAACGACCTGGAAGTGAAATAAGTGGCGAACCAAAGTTGTGTTGTGTGTTGTGTTTGGGGTCGAAGAAACACAGGCTTCAGTAACCCAATGGTTTATCAACTATCGAACGAGAAGATGAAATTTAAACAGTGCCAGAAGACTCTTCAATAGTTAGTGTGTGTGTTCATTCCACCTCCGAGCTCGGAGGTCACTCTCCATGCAGTGGACCGCATTTGACTGAATTAGGTATTGTGTTTTTCGTGCGACAGCATTTGATATTTCAGGAGAGTAAATTTTCCTTTGAAATTCTGTGACGTAAAGGGTATTATTGATAAATCTTTAATGACTAACTGTGGCAAGCTTCTTCACGTATTCATCTGGGGCTCCAAGGCTCGCCAGACCGATCTCCTGCGAAAACTGGGCGAACTCGGGGTCGGCAAACAAGGGCACGTGACCAAGGAGTTCGTGACAAACATCTCTGTAATGCAATAAAACTGTCAGGTTAAATAATCTAGGTATAAATTGGATTGTGTAGCTCATGAAAGACGGTTTTAGCTGAATTTAACATCTATTCCTGTACATTTTCTCCCACTGGTCGATAATTTCTTTCTTAATATTCTTACTAATGTATTTTCAGTAATTAACACTGCATTAGACTATAAAAAGGGGATGGGAATACTTTTTTTATAAAAGCAATATGATCGTATTATAAAACATAACTTATTAAACTTTAAAATGCATTTAAATAAAAATAGTGAAACACTTTACCCTTTTTTATAAGAGGTATTCATTGAACTTACGGTTCTGGTGTGTACATGGGTTTTGAGTGGTGGCGGATGTATTGGGTTGAGTGGAAGACACGGAAGGCAAGTCCCGCCAAGAAATCCCGAGAAGACAGCAAACCAGCCACGGGCCTCAAGGTGAACCCTGTACAGTCTGAAAGACAAAGTAGAAGTAACTATATATACACTCATTTATATTTTGTTAATGAATACAGGGTAAAATGTCATCAGTTTAACAAGATGATTGTTCGCATCATGCAGCGTATGTCTCTATGTAAAGATGCCCATTCATCTACCTTTTGAAACAGAATTTATGTGATTTCTGGCTTTCTTTGTGTATATATTAATGATCTTAGGGTAATTTTGGTTGGGAAAAGTTCTTATTAGGCCTTTATGAAGGATGTATGAACTTCTTTATCAACAACATGTTGTAAACACAGCAAAAAACGCGAAAAACATGTAACCTAGGATGGTAGGTTGCATATATGCGGAGTTAGAAAGGTCACTTTTTGCAAAATGCCATTTGCAAAGATCTGGCTTATCTGACTTGCTGCCAGATGCCCTTGTTGAATTTGTTTTGATTAATATGGCGGACACTCATATATTATAAACACACTGATATGAACAAATCTAGCCACCTGTGTTCGGTGATATCCACGTGTTCTGGCCTATTTTATATAAGCTCCAAGGGATTACCTTTAGTTTATAAATGTCAGATAGGTGATTGGGCCCTTTTTAAAAATTAATATCAGAAAATATAAATATATTTTTGTGATATATCAATATTGACAATATTGACAGAACTCCAAAGGTCACATTTTGGATGTTAAAAAATACGAGAAAGCTCAGTCGATTCGGGAACATACTGCAAAAGTGCATGTTGGTACTGATTCAAGAATTATATGTGCTGCAGCATGTTTCAAGAAAAAGGTGGCGGAACATATTGCGCAAAATATTCCCATCCTTTTGCTTTTACAACCTGTCACGACCGCCTTTTTCACTTGGCCACTATAGAGCAGACGACAAGCACTCAGACCGTTCTTAGTTAAATTAAAAAAAAAATGATTTTTTTGTCGTAAGGATTTCCATATAGAATAAAAGGGGAAAGTCATGGATTTGTAAGTTTCTACCATTAATGCATTTAAAGACAAAGTACTCGAATAATCAAATAATTAACCAAGTTACATTATAACGTATCATGCACCGTATTGTTTCACGCAATTTATGAATTCACAGTATTTTACGAAAACAGACAATTTTACCTTTAAGGAAGTCGGAAATATCTTGGAGCTGCGGGATATTGTCTTCTCGATAGCCACAGTTGTCTATCAGCAGAGGGAAGATGTGATTAAACTCACGGCAGGCGTGGGTCGGGTACAGGTCAGTCAGCTTCTTGAACACTGTGCGCCTATCAAGGAGAAGACTTTTTTAAATAAGAATAGGTATTTATTTAATAAATGCTACCTCAAAAGCATGCATATTTTTCAGTTATTTTTATGTTAGCAAGTAAATATGATATGATTAATATATTTGGTGATATATATCGTAGATCCTTTCGATTCTTGATTTTGTCGAGTATATACCGTAACTTGCCAATTTTGGGTTAATGATTACACACGTGTTTTTGGGGATATTTAGGTGTTACCCAAAGTTTAGAACGATGCATAGCCATCACAATGTGTGTCAAGACAGGGAACAAATCATAAATTATTTTAACCTTATAACTTTGTCAAGTAGAACTGAATTTCATATGATTAAATTTGAAAATATATATAAAATAATCAATCACACAAAACAGCAGTGTCGGATGATGAGCTTTAGATTAGTGCTGTTTATCGGATGTATTTCAGAACAGAATAGCATTATATGACTAATTAAGACTCACCATGTTTCAATTTCTTGTTCGTTGTACTGGACCCTTGGAATGGGTGTGCCACTGTAGAAAAAGACAAACTCTGTGTAAAGAAGAAAATATTCAAACAAGTAAAGTCCCCTATAGTCATTGACTAATTATATATATATATATAACTTACCGTTTATGGTCAGACCCTTATTTAGGATAGGAACTGATTAAAAAGCACTATTCTTCTAGATTTTGCACATGTTATCTTGTATTTTGAAGATGATAAAACAAGTGAATATAAAATTAACAAGCACTTACTGTCTGTAATTGTAAGCAATGTCTGCGAATGTCTTCCTCCTCTTGCGGTATTCTTGATCTGTGAATCCCTGTTATAATAATAATAATAATAATAATAATAATAATAATAATTATTATTATTATTATTATGTTATTAATAGTAATTATAATAAGTAATCATAATAATTCTAATAGGTATTGCTGGTATAATGCGTAGGATTTATTATATATTATTTATGTAATATGTTATAATCATTATTTCAAGTTACATTTATAAGAACAATTTAATACACCGGCCCCGAATTTATTTTTTGATAATTTTCAGCTGAGCCAATCTCTCGTCAAACATGGGTTGACTGTTAGTATAGAGCTGGGAACCTAAAACACAACATATTGCAATGCTCCCGCTCAGCCAGCTCAACTCAACCTAAACACGCTGTAAAACGGCACTTTTGTTCCACCAAAAAGAAACATGGTAATCTCTTGTCCCATTAAACCATTCAACACAACCGTGATTTATTTATCGTTTTCTAATTTTATATTTCTTAAGGCTTTTCCTTCCAGAATGAGATTCATAATTATATAAATAATTCACTAAATTATGAGAGCTTAAACATTAAACATTGCAGTCGGACAAAGGTTTTTTAGCTATGTTCGCCAATGAACAGTAAAAGTACCACGGTTTCACCATTCGACCATGTTGTATTTAAAATATGCCTACATAACCATAAATATTACAAGTGTCAAGTCCAGTGCACATTATTTGGATTCCTCATGACGTCATAAATGGGTCTGAATCTCTGAATATGGCGTGACATCACGCTTGGCCGGGTACCTGATCACCTGACCAGTTTCAGTTACTACGACGACCTTTCAAACCT
Organism: Sipunculus nudus; assembly: GCA_026874595.1. Classification (NCBI taxonomy): domain Eukaryota; kingdom Metazoa; phylum Annelida; class Sipuncula; order Golfingiida; family Sipunculidae; genus Sipunculus; species Sipunculus nudus. Next base: position 63,810,577 of record CM049311.1, on the reverse strand, counting down.
GAACACGCCCCCTTTGTAGCGACACACCCCCTTAAAACGAAGGTCGGTTATATCACAGTCACTCGAACCCCTGTTTTAGGGGGAAATGGGAACAGAGCATATTATACCTCTATACTATAGTGATACATACCATCACCGAATTACTACGTAAGGCAACACTATATACTCATATAGTGCACAGTTTCGTCCATTTCAAAATTAAAAACAACCACAAATAGGGATTTGAGTGACTTTGGTTATATATATATATATATATATATATATGTTCATATATGTCTGTGTCGGCTTATAACCGTGATATTATTTGCCTAACGTCTTTATTGTACACTTTCTCTATTCTCCAGTTTCAAAGTTTATTTTTTAATACATAGGTTTTACTTTGTACTTTTAAATACTAGTATAATGCATGCGAAAAGGATATTATTCCCGGTGTAAACAGATATAATTCTTGGACGTGAATATTCGTTGATCCAACTTTCATTTTACTGCATTTGACCATTAATTTCATGTTTATATAACAATTAACCTCCCTAATTGTATAAATGAAAACACAAGACCGACGAACCCTATAAAAATCAAGTCCCCTCGAAAATCTGCAGGGTTTGAAATAACCTGCTGACTTACCGGATGATCGGCATCAAGTTCTGACCCGTAACTCAAGATTTGGTTGGCGAATCTGTCCAAGTCCTTGATCTTGCCGGGAAACCAGGGGACTGTAATCAGAAGAAAGGACTTTACAAAGCGGAATCCATGAAAGAGTGTGTGGGCAAAGACGTACACTTGTTGCACTAATCACACATACACTGTGAAAAAGATATGCCCTGACCCAACTTGTGAATGTTGTATTTCCTAAGATTTTCAGTAAATACATGTATCTCCTGATTTCTCACATTCACTGTAACATACATATATATATAAAAATATAAGTGTGTAGACGCCTCCAAATCCCAAAGTATGATGAAAAACGAAATGGAAACTGTGTTTCCATGAACTTTTGGTCAAATCAGAAATTGTATACATCTGCATGTTATCGATAAACTTTTGGTTTTTTTTATTTATAACACATCGATAACTGGGTTAATGTTATTGTTATGTTATGTTATTATTATCCAGTTATATTATATTTTATAATTATTTTAGAAAAATCATCACAGCATTTTCATTTTTTTAACAGGAACAAGAGAAACAAATATAATGTGAAAGATAATTTAGTTTTCAAATAATGCTTGCTGTAATAAGTACACTGAATACAAGAAGCAAAGCGTATAACAGAAAACGAAATTTCAAAATTTTCCCCTCAAGAATTATCATAACTATGTTTATTAAATTTATTCCTTTTTTATTAGTGCTTTCAGAGCACGCTATATAACAATAAACGTCTCGATTTTATAGTTGTCGTCATTTACCCAATATGTTATGGTTCATTACTCGCATGTGTACTGATAAATTTTCATTTACAAGTATTTAATATGCCGTAATGAAAAGTCTCATTTCAACAAGCCATGCATGCATTGGAAGAAACATGAAAAATAACAGTAATTAAAAGCACAGATTTTAATTATGCATGCATTTCAGACATTAAAAGCCAAACAAGCATCTGAAGTCTTTATACTACCAGCATAAACGATGTCACACCAACAAACATATTGTTAACAGTGACATTTAGATGACCACATACAAGAAAGGCAACTTTATATCAACAGACATATCTGTTAGCTGTCTGTTATTTTAACCTGAATATAATTTTTATTATCATTCCATGCTCAATAGACAACACAGTCCATAAATGGATGCTTAACATGAACACTTACATTCTTCCTCTTCATTTCCTATCAAAGGAAATTTCAAAATTTTGAAATCATAAATAAAAGCTAAGCTTGAGTTCAATGTAGAACTGCATGGATGTCAGGGACTGATGTAAAATATACATTTTTTCTGAGGTGGTACAAAAACTATTGAAATTGGCACATCATTGCTTGCAGAGACATATCTCATAAATCTTTCCTGATAAAATATATTCATCTGGAATATGTTCGTATTCACACTATCCAGGCCTGCACACGGGGGATGTACATAAAAGAATCCAGCAATACTGCATGAGACACAACTGGTTAAGAATAAAGAAGGAATGCAGACCTTTGAACCCTGACTCATAATGTACGTTTGAATATGAAATGTGGAGAATAATTGATGAATAATTGTATACGTAAGAAATTGACAATAGAGAAGAATTTGACCTACTTGTCTTTTTCTGATTGTCCTCCTCCGCGTTCCGGGACAACACGTGCAGATGTTTAGCTTTCTCTCTCAGGTCAACTATGGCCTCTGGCAGCCCTCCCTTGGTATTGTCACAGGCCACGAAGAACTCGTAGTCTGAGTCAGCTTCTTTAGATGGTCGAGACTCAATGTGGATCAGGTTCACATGGTATTTCTACGGCAAAAGTGTTTAATACAATGCAAAACTTGAATGCGCTAAAAAGCATAAACACAGAGTTGCACAGAAATAGCTAGACTTTAGTATACGAGGACTAAATGTCGATACCTTTCAATATAGAGGCAGCGTACAGCATATTGAATTATAGACCGGTCAGGCAATTAATAATTACATTTGTCATTAAAATATGTAAAACATGACGTCGTCCAATGTCTGGATGCACTTCTGCAGCTGCTGATACGAACCCTGCAGCTGTTTGTTTATAAGAGGATTCGTGTAATTTTCTTTCCTATCGTTGCAAACAAACAACCTATTCTTTAGCTTATATTAACTCAATAATTTACTTTAAAGATAGGAATTTGTTCAACTAAGTGTGTCCAAAAATATGAGTTATTTATACCGTAACTGACACGTTAATAATTACTTTTTCCGTTTAGAAAAAAATTAGAATTTTGCATATTCTGCTGACACCTGTATTAGTATTCATGGCAGTCGTAACTATATTATCTTTAGTGCCTTTAGGTAATCACCAAATAGCATACGGCATATATCTTTATCATACATGTTCTTGAGCTTATCGTGCCCTTACAGGGCCCCACCTCGAAGATCTTGAGGGCCTTGGCTAGAGCGCCGACCTCCTCATTCATGGCGAACACCAGGCTGGTACTGCCTTCGTTGTCGTGCAGCCCGTGCATGTAGCCAGGAGTCTTTTTCTCCTTCTGCGTATAGATTACAAAAAAAAATGAGTTCTGCATGAACGACAGAGTATATTTGTGCAGCTTCAAATGGATATAAATCTGGATTTGTTTGTTTCTAAAGCTTTGTTCTTGTCACAGACCGAAAAAAAGTTTAATTGATCACTTGTATTAAAACTATATACCATGTAATAGGCTCTGGTTTGAATTTGCAGACAATGTTATATTCAATACGCAGGGAACTATTTCTTTGTGAATAACATTTTTTTTTTAATCTCTATTTGAACAGGGAAAATGTATGCTTCATTCAATAACATCTAATTCGCAGTCATGCCTTTTATTAACGACTACATCGTATATTATTTAATCTGTTTCTTTTTTCCGTGCTTCTCCCAGTGATATATACGAATCATTTATTTTATATGTACATAGATACTGTGACACTGTGATAAATCATAAATTATGCATGGATATATATATGTATGTGTGTATGTGTGTCTATAGTAACATGGTAAATCAAAAGAAAGAGTAAGAATTCAGCTACTCGGGAATTGAAAAAAGTGCACAATTAGGTATAATTAAAATGGGTGTTTTCAGAATACAACAACACATGATTTGGGCATTTTATTTGGCTGTTAAAGGTCATGATACTTCAGTGTTTTAAGGACTCCATGTTCATTTCCTATACATTCAGAGGAGAGTATTTCCAAATGCTCCATTTTGTCTAACATGTATATATTTTTATAATTCCCTTATTATGGAAGGAGGCACTCGAGCTTTGTTTCTATGTGAACATATATGCGTGAAAATCGCTCATATGGTTTTGTAACTGTGGTGTTTCCATGTGGCCGTCAGCGTATATATATATGCCCGTGTGTGGAGAGAGAGAGAGAGAGAGAGAGAGAGAGAGAGCTTTCGAAGAGTATGACCGTCCACTTTGTTAAGATTTGGCTGTTTTAAAGGTATTGAGAATTTACTATCGAAATGCTCTGTGCCAAAATTAGTGTTACTCAAAGAGTATATGCTTGAGCGAACTTGAACTATATGTTTTGACACATTTTTCATTTTATTAACAAGAGCAAATCTATTTTTTATCGATACGGGTAAACAGTGCTAGAGTTTAGTTTGATGTCACCAATAGTAAAACATTTGAGAGGGAGCGATGTTTGGGCGTACAATCAGTATTATTGTATTGAAAACAGTGGAGACATGCGACAAAACGACCTTCCCTTTAAAGTAGGCTTACTTTTTTCGGGGTTTTTTTTTCATGTAACATTACTTTTACCTATCATAGAAAATGATTGTTAAAAACCCAAGTTTAGTTTAAAAGTTTATGCAAGCATATATGCATCAAAACTTTGTATGGTCAAAATCGTTGGGAGCGCCGATCCCTTGTTTCAGTCGAAACCAAAACACGCCCAACAAGGACATCCATCAGACGAACCAGAATTTGCAAATGATAAAGGAATTTTCGTATATTCTCACTACTCGCATCTTGTGACCACATGTGCAGTCAAGCACTCCTCGGGTTACATGCTTTTTCAGTTTTGTCAACGCGGACACATGTACTTTGTTTAATTACTAACAGCTTGTAGATAAACTAGTTCATGCCACCGTCACAGGTGCGTTTTTAGAACCTTTCTTAGCAGGAATGACCTATAGAGTTCATAAATATGTACGCAGACTATGCCAAAATTATATCACATAAAGTCTACAAATAATTAAGACAAGTGAAAAGCTGGCTAAAGAGATATGATTCATGACAGGTCGATCTCCTCAGATCATCATTAAGTTCTCTTTAGAAGAACTGTCGCCCACCGAGTTGGGAGGGCTGACTTACACCGCTAGCTAGCGTTTTTATTGTTTTGGGTGTCACTTTAGTTATATATCACATCATGTGGTTATTCTTTCAATCCTCCTTGACTTGTATGTATGCGTGAAGTAGGACGCTCAGATTAAGAACTAAAAAATAACTTTTTTTACAACGGTGTGTGTTTGTAAATTTTAGGGACAATGAGAGAGCGACATTTATTACTTATAAAGTCACCTATAGAGTTGTATCTTTGGCAAACATGACTCAAGGACATTCCGGGGGGACTCGCAATTGTTTGTGTTTGTGCAGAAACTGTGAACAAAGTCATTTTGGGTTTGAGGACACACTTAGGCAATTCGGCCAGGAGCCAAAAATGCGACTTGTGAACTGTACAAACGTAGAACTGTATACTTGACGTGCGGTCAAAATAAGGTCATCTGAGGTCATGTACGACAACAGGAAAATGGGCACTGAAGTCTGGTCCGGATAAATCCTGAAGGAAAATTTACTCATTCCGTGCGCAATTTTTTTTGTAATTTTAGTTATATATTTGTACATAATTTTCTTTCATATAGAAAAAAGTTTGCATGTACAAATAAAATGGTAAAACAACGTTGCACGTTGCCTGTTTACAAACACGTTTTGATGTTTTAATACAAATAACTATCTAGGTGAAGGTGCTTCAAACACCGTTATACATTCTGCGCATATAGGTCACCCATATACTATATATAGTACCTAATAAATACCATGTTTTTGATAATATGAACGGAATATCTGTAAAGATGACGCTTGTTTAAATTAGAAATGGAAGTACTTGGGGGAAAAAAAGATAAATTGTATCTGGAGCGTAAACAAGAATCAAGGATGCATAAAATCTTTGCATTGCATATGTTTATGTTATTATATAAATATGCCAGGGGCGGACCCAGTAATTCGGAAAAAGAGGGAGTCCAACCTAGGAGGACTAATGAAAAACCTTAAAACAGGTCTCCATGTCAGGAAAAATTTGTCTGAAACGCTTTAAATGGTTTTGGATGAAAAATGGGGGGTCTGGACCGACTGGATCCGCTTCTGTATACTCATTATATACATCATCAAACTGCCGTATTAGTTCAGCTCCATATGAACACTATACGCATCTCATTATCGTTGTGTTTACAAAATCTTTTAATGGCTTTACTTTGGGGAAATTTAAATGCTTTATTCTGAGATATTGGGTAAAAGGCATGACTGTTGGTAGCCTAATGGTCTTATCAAAACTTTTATTTTTTTACTTTTCTTGGCCATATTCTTAGAACTTATGAGTTTTATGATATTCTCTTATAGTTTTCAGAGATATAATCTTTATGAAAACTTTAAAGTTCAGGTGTACATGATAGATGTATGATAGATAAATAAGACATAAAAAAAAGGTATGGTTCTCAGGCACCGCCCGCGTCAATTTAAACCCCCGCATCAAACATTTTTATTTTTATTTTCATCTCTCAAGAGGATAAAATGATACAATTTGATAAGATTTCCTTTGTTATGTAGTGCTTTTATCTGTTTAGCAAAAAAAATCTTATATTATCATGATTTTCCTTGATCATATGACATTTTTATCGAAACATACAAAGAAAAGGTGAAAAAAATCGCCCGCCCGCACTGATTAAAAAAAAGTGCCTGAGTAGAATCCCATTTTTGGCCTTGTGTGGTTTGATAGAATTAAAATCAAAGTGAACTTTGTGACAGTGGGAGGAGGGACAAGGAAATCCCTGTATTATCTATTTGAAAGGAAAAGCGCTATTTATATTTTTTCTGACATTGCAACATGTTAGAACAATTTTTTGCAACGTTGCAGCGTTTTTTTTATTTAATTCGCAATGATTTAACTCACTGATTTCAAAATACCTTGTTTGTAAAATATAATTCTGTTACTGACAAAATATCTTTCACATGCAGACATTTTTAATCCTCCGTATCAACTACTTAAAACCAAATCAAATATTTAAGCTGTTATAAACACATCCAATAAGTGCTTACAGGATCAGCAATGACTGAATTTAGGTTTGAAATTTATTACCGAATCTATAGTCTGTATTAAGTAATTGCTTACTGGATCTCAACTGAGATAAAAAAAAAATCATTAGAAATTTGAATTCAAAATCCTTGTAGTATATCAGTGAAAAGCTTACCTTAATTATTCCATGGCCTATAAACGTTATGATAAAATGTAATAAATTCCTTAGTGCATTTTGTAAAGTGATGTAATGGAGCACCATGTTTCAAATGTTATGCATTGTGTTTTTTTAGTAAAAATTACTCGTATAGCTCAGGTCTGAAATTTTCCAATTAAGAACAAGTTATTGAATGTGATTTCCAGTGTAGATGGGTGACTTTTTCTCTAAGAATCGTGAAATATTGAGTCGGATTCCCTGGAGACGTTTCCAATGTTTACTGGAAAAATAATCATTTCTTATTTTCACTTTCTATGTTGCCATGAATCCGAAATACAGTCAACAACAATGTTAGGGCAAGATACCTGATACGTTATTAGGATTCGTGTTATATTATTAGAGTAGGTATAAGGCATAAAGGGTTAAATGTTTGAACAGCATTTCAGGTAATTTCATAAATTCAAATCTGAAGAAAAAAAATATAATTTAAATAAACAATCTGATTCAAAACTATTACATTTTATTTATATATTATATTTTATTTATTTTTATGTTACTATATAGTGTGCATCACTTGTTCTTTAGTTGAATTTTGTTGATAAAAAAATCCCACCTGGAGAGAAACCACAGACATTTCTGAATCATTGGTGTGTAGGCAACAATAAATTGTTGTATTAAATGGTTGATCTACTACGATTTAATCATTTGGATGTTATGGAAACCAGTTCTGTTTGATGTTCATGAACAGAATAGTGTTGAATACAAACATCGCATCAGATTTTTTTCTTCCTTATGTCAACACTGAAACGTTCAATTATTTAAAAATATTATTACTGAAATGTATTTTAATTGAATTAAACATTAATTACATAGAGATTATGAAAGAAAAAGAGTTTAAGGCATATCATATACAAAGGTTGTTAAGATTTAGAAGAAAGCACTACATGTTAATAGATAAACGTTTGGGAATAAGAAGTTTTAAAACTGCAAATACATATCATAAAAATTCTTTAGAGGGACGAAATGTTCACGATTAGATGGAACTTACCCCATGTCCGTTAACGACAGTGTCTGTCTTCAGCCCAGCATCCATGATGATGATTGTGATGAAGGATAACTTCTCCTACGTCTTACTTTTTAGGGAATTCACTCTCAAGTGATGCGCTTGTTAAAACGAGGTTCCTCAAATATTTGGCACCTGACCAAAAAGTTGACGGCGTCTGTCAGGGATGACCTCCGACGCAGCCATGCGTGATGTCATCGTTGTAGCTGACCTTTACATACAAACTTGATTGATAGAGTCATTACCAGCTAGTTCAGCTTTGTATGTGTATTTGTGTACATAATTAAACCTATCCTGATTGCATCAGAATACAAATACTGTCGGTTTTACACAGGACACAAATCAAATGGTAATACCTGCAGGGTGACGCCCCCAAATGGACATCTCGTGCGCCATACAGATGCATTTTAAATGAACCGAAACCTGATGAAACCTATAAACAGGGGGGTGTTACCAACTCGTTCAAAACTACGAGCTCTAATGACCCCAGCATTCACACACTGTCATATGTGAGAAGCTGTATGGTGTTGTACTAGCGGATGTAATTTTAATACAGCGTAATTGTAAGTTATTTACACAATATAAAACATTCTCTGTTGTCCTAACCATTTCAACACGGTACGACTGTCTTCTCTGTCTTCAGGGACGGATACAGGATTTTAGAAGGGGGGGGGGGGGTCGCAGAGGGTGAATTGATTGAGTGGGCGCCCTCTCCCATACTGTAGAAAGCTTCATGAAAGTATAGGCTGTAATGGAGCTTTTAATTTTAAAAGCATCATTTTGCAAAATCTGCATGGCTCTGTTTTTCGGTATTAATCGCTTTTTTCTATTTCCAGATATTTTTGACATTTTACATTTTGCGGTAAATTAGAGTTTGACAAAATCGTATATGAAATCTGTTTGTATATTGTGTCAGAACAGAAAAGGGCCATTGAATATTTAAGGGTATCCTAAGACGACTTTGAATTAAAATTAAGAACAAAAATTCACAACTCATCAGGATGCTCCCAAAACCGTGTTTGCATTCACTTATAAGCAAATAATCCAAGGTTAATTCGTTCATAAGTGCTTATACATTTGTGAACATTCCTTGATGTTCCTGAATCCGGATCATGATCCGGGTCCACACCAAGGTCTAATCGATTCTTCAATAGGCTATTTCCGAAATGCCCTAAACATTTCATAAGATTTCGTTCATGATTGCGTAATGTTGTATACAACAATGAAGAAACACACACAACCACCACCCCAAACAAACACACTTGAACGCCGATGAACGCATACCCTACTGGCGGAGGCAACGGTATATGACTGTGCTAATTAGTTGAAATCTATATGGAGTCAAAGCAAACATTGATAAAATACAGAGTAACAAGACAGGAGAGTTGTGTGCAATATATGATAGTTATGAATCAAATTATTACATAGTGAAAATATCGTTTGATGAAATTGAGAAGGTAATCAAACTTTTTAAGAACAATAAAGCTACTGGGCTTGACGGTGGCCAAATGAAGCTATAAAAAGAACCACTTTAATTAATATTTACATATAATATTTGATTTTTGTTTCAGTAATAGTATCGTGCCTTCGGTTTGGACAAAAGCTACTACTGTCCCGGTTCTTGAAGCTGATAAATCCTTATGCACCTCTAAGTTACTGAGGAATAAGTCTCCTGACTTGTATTGGTAAAGTTTATACATCAGTCCTTAAGAGCAGACTTGTGACATATTGTGATATGTTAAATATAATTGCAGTTGAAAAAATGGATTAAGGAAAGATCGTTCTTTTTGAGATCATAATTTTTCTTTCACTTGTAATATAAGAAATATTCTTGCTCAGCGAAAAGACGTATTATTTTACTGGTTGACATGGAAAAGGCATTTGATTGGATAAAGAGGTCTCTCTTACTTTATCGTCTTCTGTCAAGTAATATATAACTATAGATGGAATAATGTATAATGCCATAAAATCTCTATATAAGCATACTCGAGCATTAAATTTATTAGAATCAATTAATCTCTTAATACTGATTGGTTTTATGTGCCCCGTGGTGTCAGTAAAGGAGATCCTTTATATCCACCCTTTTCTATATTTTCTTTATAAATGACTTGGTGGATAATCTGAAAATGTTAGATATTGGAGTAAGAATTAATTGCTAAACTTTGTACATTTTTGTATGCAGACGATATTTCTTTAATCGTAGAATAAATTTGGTGAAAATGTTGGCTCCTGAAAGTAAATTTTAATAAAACCAATGTTATGTATATCAGGAACAGAGGACAAAAGCGTACACTGAATTTAAGTTAATGCATGATAGTCAGCCACTAGATGAGGTATATGAATATAAATATTTAAGATTTTGGTTGAATGAATTTTTGGATTTTGATCATAATGCAATGAAATTTTGTGATGCTAATTCGAGGGCTCTTGAATCAATAATATCTCAATATAAAAATATAACATTAGACGCAATTGGTAAGTTATACAACGCTAGTGTTGCCCTAGTAATTGAATATGCACGTGGTATATGGGGATATTCAAAAACAGTCATGTGACAAAATACAACAGAGAGCAATGCGTTAATTTATTAGGTGTACACAAATTTTGTCCTGTACCAGCTCTTTATGGAGAAATGGGTGGTACGATTCTAGGATCGGTCGCCTTATAAATATGGTAAAATATTGGAATAGGGTACTAAGTATGTCAGATGATAGATTAACCAAAAAATTTGTTTGCATCGAGAGCGACATGTCAAATTGGAGAAGTAGAACAAGCACTTTTTGAAAACTGCGATAAAGTTTAAATTGAAAAGTGTAGAAAAAAAGCCAAAACTATGAACCAATAAGCTATTTAAGATTTCTATTAAGACTGAAGAGTATTTGAATGTTTATATGAAACGTCGATGCCGGTCAATAATGGCTCAATCAAGATTTGGCATACTTTCACTTAATATTGAAAAACTTCGATTTAGGAACACAAGAGATCCTCAAACAGGTCGCTTTATAAAAACACAAGAAGAACGTATCTGTAAAATTTGCGATTTAAATAAAATAGAAGATGAATTCCATTCTGTAGGTGAACGTAACGCTTAAATGATTGCAAACAGACTTAGTATTGAACGAAAACATACAGGTAACATGCATGCCCATACTTTGCTTCTGTATTTGACTTAAGTATTTATATCTTTACACATGAATGTAAATAAATATCACGGTATATATTAGACATATGGTCAATCCGTTCGCAGATTATAATCTATAGTGGAACTCCACTTGCACATTAATTGCTTTCTATGTGCATGGTGACATATAAACCCATGAGGGCTGGGTACCAAATATCTATGTGTTAATATATTCTGATATTGTATGTACATGTCACGTCTTTCATTATTCGTATTTGGAAACAGGATTAAGCTAAATATTCACCCACTTCCATTGTTTCAATGAAGTCGACCATGAGCTTTTTATACGCCCGTCTAAGAGCGGCCGTACTACAGTATTGGGAGCGTCTGCCCGTAACTTTTAGTGTCGCCGCGATAACTTTCCAACAAGGGATAGAATAGATTTTGAAGAAATCAACACATAAATGTTCACAAATTTGTGTGTATTTAATTAGGTCAGAGCTCACAACATACACAACGGGCGTATTATGCACCTTTGCGACGTTTGGTTTGAGACAAGTCTGGTTTAAACTGGCGTTCACTTTGTTATAGACCTTAATCTTTATGAATGACGCACTGTTATAGTGGCGAGGTACAAAGGACTTCAAGGGTCTACCGGTGACTGTTACGTCTAGATATATTTATTTTTGAACAGGTGAGACTGTCATAAATCATTTCGATACGGGGATGATGAACTAAGATCATAGGGCTCTAAAACTGTCTTTCTTGCCAGAAAGTGTAAAACAAGGGACCCATGGGTCACGGAGCTCAGCTGTTATATATGATAAAAAAATATGATTTAGAAATGAGGCACATGCTGGTTTTGTGTGGTAATAAATATAAGCTGTATTATGAGTTGTTGGTATTTAGCTTATGTATTATTTTGATAGTATCTTTGAGGACAGGGAAGAGGATTGATTACATTTATTTGATTAACAAATGGAGAGCTATTGTCACGCAGATTTTGACTTGGCCATATAACTTATAAGCAGAAGAGGATCATATGATATTTTTTAATAAAATATATCTGAAATGATTATTAAAAAAATATAATAGAATATATTCATGAATGCATTCATGAATACATTTTGAAAGTATTTGCACTGGTATTCAAATACTTTCATTTTTACCTGAATTCCCATTCTTATGCAAGAAATTTTATAATGGAGTACATATTCATATTCGTATCCAAATACATTTGCAAAGTATTTGCACCATGTCTGGTATTTATTCAGTTTTAGCCAAACAATGATGTTGAGAATCCAGAATATACAAAATTCACAAATTTAAATAATGATCATAAGTACCTGGTTTTATCGATTTTATTAAATTAAAAAAATAAATGTAATTCATAATATTCACTTTGGACTACTTTAACATCAATCTACACACTAGACACAGTAGGAATCTCGATTAATATATTCAACTGCATCTTTGCTTATCATTAATTTCCTTTATTTGATCCCTTATGATTAGTAATGAATAGTATGATTTATTTTTTATCATTAAAATTGAATTGAAAAATACCATAGGTGACAGCATGGTGTTATTTGGAATACGTGTCATTCTATCCATCCATACAAGATTCTTACATTATCAGTAACTGCAAGTTAATTTCCTATTACTCATCAACTAACAAATTCCTTTTCTATTAATTTTTCTTTAATTTGTTATTATAAACCAATAAAAATTTATGAATTTATTGTTATGTTGTTGGTCAAAATAGCTACTAGAAGAGTTGGGTTGGACACCTGGATCAACTGTGGCTGGCCATAAGCTGCCTGGCTGCCCCAGTGTATAACCTCGCCTCAAGCGTGCATAATTTGCTGAAAGGTCAACAAGGTCAACATATAGGTTACTGAAGAGGGGCTGGGGAGAGCCTGGAACTGACATGGTCTCATAAAAACATTAATAAAAGATACATTTTTTGGCCAATTTCTTTCAGCTTTCTAAACTAAAAAGCTGAAATCCTTATGTGTGCATGATATGAAAATTATATCAACAGTGCTCACAGGAAACAAACCTGCTATGGTCAAAATTAGGCAAAATTTAAGGTACTAATTTTATATTTATACTGATAACTTATAAAATTAAAAAAATTCAAAACTAATTTTGGGTATTCAAATGAATCTTGATTAAATCATGTTACATCCCTGACAAAAAAAAACCTCTAGCTTCAGCAGTCCTCTTGTTAGGGGAGTAAATATATTTCTAGATTTTTTACAAAGTGCATTATGTTTGGGCCCATAACTTAAAGCAGTTACCCAATACTGACATCATTTCTGGCATGTGCATAGCGAATGTGTAGAAAAATATGTACCGATATATTATATATGATCAAAGTCAGATCAGTGGTTTTGATATAAGGCAGTCTTGAAGTGTAACAATGGGTTTTTAATGGAAAAAAATGAAGTTTTTCATTTATATCTTGAAGGAATTAAGTCCTAGTGACCGAATTCTTGGCATGGTAGGGGATTTTGGAAACATCTAACTGTTTGCCATATTTCAGGAACTGAGAGCAGAAGCTGGGGAGCTGAGCTCTAGCAAACTGCATAACACTAGCTTGATGTAAACAACGTGTGACATGGTGCTTAAAACTTGAATAAAATCTACAGTTTTTGATCAACTGGTTTCAAATTTTTGGTGTTAACAGATGAAATGCTAACAAAAACATGCTGTGAAAATTAAATCCACAGCAGTTACAGGAAAAAAAACGTGCCATGGTCAAAATTGGGCAAATTTAAGGTACCAATTTTTTATTTTTGCTAATATTTTAAAAATTTAAAAGATTTTGATCTAATTTTGGGTATACAATTAAATTTTGATTAATTAAAGTTATATTACTGGAAAAAAGTCCTTAGCTTTTACATGTTTTGTGTTAAGTGATCAAATATCTTTCCTGATTTTTTTCAAAAATGCATTATGTTTGGGCCCATAACTTTTTTAGATTAGGTAATACAGACCTAATTTCTGGCATGTACATAGGAACTATATAGAATATTTATGGTAAATAGGAGGAAAAACAGATGAGTGGTTTTGATATAAGCCAGTCCTGAAGTGTGAAAATAAGTTTTTAATAAAAAATTGAGGTTTTTCCTTAATTTCTCAAAGGAACAAAACCGCAATGACCCAGTTTTCGGCTTGGTAGGAGATCTTGGGGACATCTAACATTATGCCGAATTTTGGATTCCTATGTCTTACGGTTTCAAAACGTGTCACATCTACAGACGGACGACGGACAATGGACCACGACTATAGCTAAGATGACTTATAGTCAGCTGAGCTAAAAACGTGCCATTCCAGAGAGGTATTTAAGAAGGGCCTGGGAGTGCCCATGGTCAGGAGTCCTGTCTCCGTTTTTCACTTCCTGTCATTTTCAGATGACATATTGTGTGTCATCAATGTTTCAAAAATACAAAAAAAAAGTCCAATTTGATGAAGTCATGTTGGATGAGGTTTACAAAAGAGGTTTTAAGTCCTGCGGTTGCTTTTCTTCAAATGTCTGGTTTTCTTTGTGGAAAGCCAGTCGCAAGGCACCATGGTCAGTGGGGGGGGGGGGGGGTTACATTAAAAGTTCATCATCAACCTATCTCAGGAGAGCACTTCTGTAAGTCTTACTATACTCCTTAAGCATGTCATTCCAAATTACAGGTGATTCACCAATGGCCTGGCCTGGTTGATCCACACTAAGGCGGGCATCACATCTTTGAGGTCCAGAACCCATTCAGCTCCCCTTTTCACCAAATTTAAACAGCATAGGCAGCTGAAACTATGAAGGTGCAAACACTTCACTTCGCTCCTACACTAACCAAATTCACACCACCCTTGTGTTCACATGTCGCAGTGTACACACCAACAACAGGAAAATAAAACACGACGCACTGTTTGGTTATTACAAATTGAATCAATATTTACATACAGTATAACAATGTCTGAATGTGGGACAAAGTCTATATTCCTGCCAGTTCTAACATGATACTGACCGCAAATGCTTAGGCCTGATTAAATTTTCATAAATATAATGCCATTCACAGAGAATTTATGTTATCTATGGCATTCCTGAGTATAGGAAATGGGATCTCTTCCCCCACTGATGATCACTGAAACAGCAAATTAAGGCATTTGATAAAGGAAAATATATACTAAATTACCTACAGTACTTCAACCTAAAACACTTGGAGAGTGTCCAAATTATGTAAAGAATAAAGCCTAAAAAAGTGTTGACAATTAATGATTTAACAGAGATGTCATAAAGTCAAAATTTTACAAATGTGGCACCACCTTGTCCCTTGGCTCTGTCCTGTGTGTCCAAGTCTTCCAAATAGCTCTCAGCAACACATGCAGTACAGAGTTCTCAACTGACGTTTATCACTTGATTGCAGGATATACCTTATTCAAGCCAAATTCAAGTGGACCTTTGCCATTTTGGTTAATCACTGAATGACACCCATAATGGAAAAGTACAATTTTTATCAGTAACGCAATAACACTTGCCATTTTGTTTTTGGAGATACTGATGCATTGCAAATGGCTCTGAAATATAGTTTAAATTGATTTTAATGTTCAGATTAATTTCAGCATTGGTCAAATCAGTAATCAGACATGTAAAACCATGTTTCATAAAATATGCAGGACACTTGCGCAGATGTTATTTATTTATTTTTTTCTTTACTTTTGGGCTTGCAGCTTCACAAAAGAGACTTGAGTGACCCATTTAAAGTTACTACTTGTAGTTTACCTGAAGGTGCCCCCATCTAAAGAATTTGTGCAAATTGTGCAAGAATATTTGCACAAGTAATGTCTGATGCAATTTTGGTATGCTCAATGCATTTGCTATGATATAATGGTATGCTTAAATGCATTAACCTTAAAAACATGGCATTATTTTATTTATTTCTCATATGGCAGATGAAATTTTATGAATATGCAATGCTGACCGTTTTGATTAACATAATACCCAGTGCCTTACTGCTATTCTGACAGGTGTTCTGTACTGCAGGGTCTGTTGGACACTGGCGGGTACAGCAGTTAACTATTGTGCTCTTTTTAAAACACACTGGCAATGGCTTCCATACCTGGTGAACCTAAGGTTCTATGGCTGATTTCAAAGGAAAGCAAAGTCCAAAGTGAGTGTAATATGTCATGATACTGTGTCATTTCACAGGTTTAGACTGCAGTGACTGCCTCTCAGCTCAGAGAGATTTGGTGGTTTGGGAAACTCATATATTTAAGTGTTGTGTGTTTATTTTATTCTGCTTAATCTGCAGACGTTACTGGCTTCACAGTCACTCCTCTCCTGATCTGTCCCCAACCAATCAACCTGCAAATGAAAGGAGTAATATACTAATAGGTATCTGCATTTTTAAAACACATTTCAAAAGAAATTTACCATGAAACACTCATATTTGAACCATATTTTTTGTTAATATACCCCACCATTTATGTGTATCCACATTCAAAAACATTACTTTATTAAAATACTAAATCATTAAAGCTAATAGTGATTTTAATCGGAACCAGTGTGCATGTTACTTAAAGTGTATAAATTTTTATTTATTATGTTAAACATACAGCAAAAGAAATATATATATATAAATGACTTAACCCTACCTCCAATGTTTTTCCACTCGCCGACTGAGAGCAATCTTTTCACCTATTTCTGTGCATACTGGGCTGGTCAGCTGGACCTTGGCTAAATCAGCTTTAACTGCTTGTACCCGTCCTCCACTTGATAATGAACCAATGTTGACCATAAGGATCTCGTTCTTAGACAGCTTCTGAACCTGAACGCAAAAATACCAAAAATTAATCACAGATATGTAATAATGCAGTGGAACAACATATTGCAACCACCCCACAATTACGACCACTTTTCTTTGTCCCAAATATATGATCCAGGTAACTTAGAATTTAAACAAGGGACCTATGGGTCACGGCGCTCAGCTGTTATATATGATAAAAAATATGATTTAGAAATGAGGCACATGCTGGATTTGTGTGGTAATAAATATAAGCTGTATTATGAGTTGTTGTTGTTTAGCTTATGTATGATTTTGATAGTACCTTTGGAGACAGGGAAGAGGATTGATTTCATTTATTTTATAAACAAATGGAGTACCAATGTAACACAGATTTTGACTTGGCCATATAACTTATAAGCAGAACATATAATATAAGAGTTTAACTTTTTATTAAAAAAAATTACAAATATTGTCCCAAATATAATTTTTATTAAAAAATAAGAGAATCGTATGATTTTTTTAAAATGAAATATAACTGAAATAATTATTAAAATAATATTAAAGAATATATTCATGAATGCATTCATGAATACATTTTGAAAGTATTTGCACTGGTATTCATATACTTTCATTTTTACCTGAATTCCCATTCTTTATGCAAGAAATTTTATAATGGAGTACATATTCATATTCGTATTTGAATACAATTGCAAAGTATTCGCACCATGTCTGGTATTTATATAGTTTTCACCACACAATGATGTTGAGAATCCAGAATATACAAAATTTACACATTTAAATAATGATCATAAGTACCTGGTTTTATGGCTTTTATTTATATTAAAAAAAAATAAATGTAATATATTCATTTTTGACTTATTTCACATCAATGTACACACTAGACACAGTAGGAATCTAGATTAATATTATCAACTGCATCTTTGTCTATCATTAATTTCCTTCATATGATCCCTAATGATTAGTAATGAATTATATGATTTACTTTTTTTTATCATTGAAATTGAACTGAAAAATACTGCATGGTGTTTATTTGGAATATTTGACATTCTATCCATCGATACAAGATTCTTATATCATCAGTAACTGCAAGTTAATTTCCTGTTATTATAAACTAACAAATACCTTTTCTATTTTTTCTTTAAATTGTTATTAAAAACCAATAAAAATTTATTTATTGTTTATTGTTATGTTGTTGGTTAAAACTACTTGATGAGTTGGGTTGGACACCTGGATCAACTGTGGCTGGCCATTAGCTGCCTGGCTGCCCTAGTGAATGCCTCACCTCAAGCATGCATAATTTGCTGAAAGTTCAACAAGGTCAACATACAGGTGACTCAAAAGGGGCTGGAGAGAGCCAAGGTCTGACATGTTCTCATAAAAACATTAATAAAAGCTACAATTTTTGGCCAATTTCTTTCAGCTTTCTAAACTAAAAAGCTGAAATCCTTATGTGTGCATGATATGAAAATTATATCAACAGTGCTCACAGGAAACAAACGTGCCATGGTCAAAGTTAGGCAAAATTTAAGGTACTAATTTTATATTTATACTAATAACTTATAAAATTTGAAAAATTCAGAACTAATTTTGTGTATTCAATTGAATCTTGATAAAATAATGTTACATCCCTGACAAACAAAATCTCTAGATTCAGCAATCCCCTTGTTAAGGGAGTAAATATATTTCTTGATTTTTTACAAAGTGCATTTTGTTTGGGCCCATAACTTAAAACAGTTACGCAATACTGACATCATTTCTGGCATGTGCATAGAGAATGTATAGAAAAATATATATATTATATATGATTAAAGTCAGATCAATGGTTTTGATATAAGGCAGTCTTGCAGTGTAACAATGGATTTTTAATGGAAAAATGAAGTTTTTCATTAATATCTCAAAGGAATTAATTCCTAGTGGCCAAATTCTTGGCATGGTAGGGGATTTTGGAGACATCTAATTGTATGCCAAATTTTAGGAACTGAGAGCTGAAACTGGGGAGCTGAGCTCTTGCAAACTGCATAACACTAGCTTGATGTAAACAATATGTTACATGGTGCTTGAAAACTTGAATAAATTCTACAGTTTTTGATCAACTGGTTTCAAATTTTTGGTGTTAACAGACAAAATGCTAACATAAACATGCTGTGAAAATTAAATCCACAGTACTAACAGGAAAAAAACGTGCCATGGTCAAAGTTGGGCGAAATTTAAGGTACCAATTTTTAGCTCAGCTGACTATAAGTCATCAGAGCTATAGTTGTGGTCCATTGTCCGTCGTCCGTCCGTCTGTCCGTCTGTCCGGATGTCCGTCCGTAAGACTGGCACATTTTGACACCTTTGGACCTACGAATCTGAAATTCGGCATACAGTTAGATGTCCCCAAAATCTCCTACCATGCCGAAAATTGGGTCAATAGGACTTCGTTCCTTCAAGATATTAAGGAAAAACCTCAATTTTTTATTAGAAATCTATTTTCACACTTCAGGACTGCCTAATATCAAAACCACTCATCTGGTTTTCTTCATATTTACCTTAAATATTCCTCTATATAGTTCCTATGTACATGCCAGATATTAAGTCAGTATTATATAATTTAAAAAAGTTATGGGCCCAAACATAATGGACTTTGTAAAAAATCAGGAAGATATTTGGTCACTTAAGACCAAAAGTGTTAAAGGTAGGGACTTTTTTCCAGTAATACAACTTTAATTAATCAAAATTTAATTGTATACCAAAAATTAGATCAAAATCTGTTGAATTTTTTTAAATATTGGCAAAAATATAAAATTGGTACCTTAAATTTTGCCCAACTTTGACCACGGCATGTTTTTTTCCTGTAAGTACTGTGGATTTAATTTTCACAGCATGTATACATAAGGATTTAATCTGAAATTTGAAAATAAAAGCTGCAAAATTAGGCTAGTTATTGAATTTTTTTGGAGGCTCTTGTTGTATTCCCTTACATTGTCAAGCAGTCCACTTTGATGCCTGTAGGTCATTCAGTGCACATCTCTATGCTCCCCAGGCTGTAAGCATAATTTTAGATGTCCCCAAAATCTCCTACCATACCGAAAATTGGGTATTTAGGACTTCGTTCCTTCAAGATACTAAGGAAAAAAACTCTGTTTTCCATAAAAAAAAGCCATTGTTACACTTCAAGGCTGCCTAATATCAAAACCACTGATCTGTTTTTGATTGTATTTAGTATTCACATTCTTTCATACATTTTCTATGAACATACCAAAAATTAGGTCAGTATTGGGTATTATTTTGAAGTTATGGGCAAAATCATAATGCAATTTTTTAAAAAATCAGGAAATATATTTACTCACCTAACATGAGAATTGCTGAACCTAGATACTTTTTTTCAGGAATATAACTTTATTTAATCAAGATTTAATTGTTTACCCAAAATTAGATCTGAATTTTGCAAGTTATTAGCATAAATAAAAAATCAGTACCTTAAATTTTGTCCAAATATGGCACTGTTGATTTAATTTTCACAGCAAATATACATAAGGATTTAATCTTTTAAAATCTGAAATTTCAAAGAAATTGATTGGAAAGAATAGCTTTTATTCATGTTTTCATACACCATGTCAAGTGTTGTTTACATCTAATCCACCTAGTAGTACAGCCTTCACTTGCATTATGTAACCCACCCCAAGCAGCTTGCCTTGGCCCAGCTTGGCCACTACCAGCAGGCTTCCCCTCTGCTCTGCACTCACCCCCCCCCCCCCCAGCTGGTGCATAAACTAGATGAATGTTATAATTTTCTGTATTTTATTTTATTCTTGGACATGCTACATTTTAGATTTTGTATTGTACCACCAGGGTTACAATGATTAAAGTGTACATTTAATTGTGTCCAATAAGTGGTGTATTGCTATGAAAGTGTGAATGTTCATGAGATAAGTAATTCCTTACTTTAGAAGAGTAAAAACTTCACCAGGTGTGAAATTGACTATTAATTCCAGTAATAAACTAGAATATGGGTAGTTGACAAGCGACTACGTGTATCTGCCTAAATCAGAGTGGAACGGGTGAAGTGAGGCATGGATTGAGTGGCAAGGGGAAATAGAGTGTTGCATATTAGCATGGATGTCTGCAGCCAAATTGTGTATGTAGGTTGCCCCCCCTACCACAAAATCCAGAAAGCCGTCCAAGTTGTATACATATGCAAAATTTAAGGCAGATAAGTCAAACCACTACATGTATATGAGTGATTTTAGCCCGTGGCAGACAAACAGATGGACGCTGAGCAAAAATGGTTGCAGGTGACGCCACCAGTTTTGCGTATGATAAAGAGCTATGTGAGAACTATACACATGCAAAACTTTGGCCGAATCGGTCAAACGGTTCCCAAGATATGAGCTTGGATATCTGCTGCATAAAATAGAATGCAGGTGGCGCCACCTGTCATAAATTCAAGAGAGCTGTTGGGGATGTATAAACCTGCCAAATTTTAGGCAGATATGTCAAACCACTGCCGAGATATGAGTGATTTTATCCCATGGCAGACAAACAGACAGGAGCTGTGCAAAAATGGCTGCAGGTGGCGCCACCAGTTTTGCGTATGATAAAGAGCTATGTGAGATCTATACACATGCAAAATTTTGGCCCAATCGGTCAAACGGTTCCCGAGATATGACCTTGGATGTCTGCAGCGTAAACGTGAATGTAGGTGGCGCCACCTGTCATAAAATCAGAAAAGCTATCCAGGATGTATACGCATGCCGAATTTCAGGTGAATTAGTCAAGTCACTGCAGAGATATGAGTGATTTTAACCCAAGGCAGACAAACAGATGGACACTGTGCAAACATGGTTGCAGGTGGTGCCACCATTTTTTGTGTATGTTATAAAGCTCTCCAAGGGCTACATTTGTGCAAAAAAATTTTCCTGATTGGTCAAACGGTTCCCGAGATATTTGGGTTTATGTGTGGAAACAGACGCACAAACGGACGAGCGCAGAGGAAAGGTCAGAGGTCAAAACAAAATCGGGGCGCAGCAGTTCACATGTGACCCGAACATAATCCCGGGTTTCGTAAAATTCCGGCCAGCGGTTACGGAGGAGTTCTCCGGACACCTACGCGGCCGCGGCGGCAGCAGCGTGCAGCTGAAAACATAGTATCTGCAAAACTCTGTTTTGGCGGATACAATTAAAACTGGGATAGTAATTAGGACAATGATATTGTTTGTCCCTCATTCAACCAACAGTGTGTATACTTTATTTAAAAAGATGTTTTATTTTATCAAATTTACTTTTATTTTATTTTGGTGAATAAAATTAAGCATGTACTGAAAACTCCAATGTGCAAAACTTTTTAATAGTGATTCAAGGAATATTCTTGTAGATGCCATGTTGTGGCATTATTTTCTTTTAAATTCAGTTTAAACATTTATGATTTAAAAATAATAAACTAGAATACGGGTAGTCGACAAGCGACTACGTGTATCCGCCAAAATCAGAGAAGGACGGGTGAAGTGAGGCATGGATTGAGTGGCAAGGGGATATAGAGTTACATATGTAAAATATTAGTATTGGATCTCTGCCACATAAACATGATTGTAGGTGGCGCCACCTGTTATTTGAACGAGAAACTATCCAAGATATATACACATGCAAAATTTCAAGTGGAAAAGTCAAACCACTGCAGAGATATGAGTGATTTTATCCCACAGCAGACAAACAGATGGATGCTGTGCAAACATGGTTGCAGGTGGCGCCACCTTTTGTTGTGTATGTTATAAAGCTATCCCAGGGCTACATTTGTGTAAAATTTTTTTCCGGATCGGTCAAACGGTTCCCGAGATATGAGCTTGGATGTCTGCAGCGTTAACATGAATGTAGGTGGCGCCACCTGTCATAAAATCAAGGAAGCTATCTAGGATGTATACGCATGCCGAATTTTAGGTGAATTAGTCAAACCATTGCAGAGATATGAGTGATTTTAACCCCAGGCAGATGAACAAATGGACACTGTGCAAACATGGTTGCAGGTGGCGCCATCTTTTGTTGTGTATGTTATAAAGCTATCCCAGGGCTACATTTGTGTAAAATTTTTTTCCGGATCGGTCAAACGGTTCCCGAGATATATGGGTTTATGTGAGGAGCGTTGACGTGAATGTAGGTGGCGCCACCTGTCATAAAATCAAGAAAGCTATCTAGGATGTATATGTATGCCGATTTTTAGGTGAATTAGTCAAACCACTGCAGAGATATGAGTGATTTTAACCCCAGGCAGATGAACAAATGGACACCGTGCAAACATGGTTGCAGGTGGCGCCACCTTTTGTTGTGTATGTTATAAAGCTATCCCAGGGCTACATTTGTGTAAAAATTTTTTCCGGATCGGTCAAACCGTTCCCGAGATATATGGGTTTATGTGTGGAGCGTTAACGTGAATGTAGGTGGCGCCACCTGTCATAAAATTGAGAAAGCTATCTAGGATGTATATGCATGCCAAATTTTAGGTGAATTAGTCAAACCACTGCAGAGATATGAGTGATTTTAACCCCAGGCAGATGAACAGATGGACACTGTGCAAACATGGTTGCAGGTGGCGCCACCTTTTGTTGTGTATGTTATAAAGCTATCCCAGGGCTACATTTGTGTAAAAAAATTTTCCGGATCGGTCAAACGGTTCCCGAGATATATGGGTTTATGTGTGTAAACAGACGCACAAACGGACGCTGGGCAGAGACGAAAGGTCAGAGGTCAAGGTCACTTGGTTAGGCACCAGTTCACATGTGACCCGATAATTTGTGTAAGTTTCGGAAAAATCTGTCCAGTAGTCTCAGAGGAGTTCTCCGGAAACGAACGCGGCGGCGGCGGCGGCGGCGGCGGCGGAACCCGGTCAAAAACATAGTATCCGCAAAACTTCGTTTTGGCGGATACAAATATGTGTATGCATAATATGACCCAATATGAGCTACACTCTGGATATATGATGATTGCAACTTTTGCAACAATTCTAATATTTTAACTTATAGTTTCAGTTTTTTACTCTGTATATATAATGATTGCAACTTTTGCAACAATTCTAATATTTTAAATTATATTTTCAGGTTTTTTTATTAAAAATTCATAAAACCTGTAAATAAAAAAATGATTCAGATAAAAACTTCTTAATGGAAAAAGTGGATATGCTTAAAAAAATAGGATTATATATAAACTTAAATGCATTATTCCCTTGAAAGTGAAATAAAGGTATTAGTCCATTGTGTCCACTTGCCTGTCCATCTGTAAATTTTCATATGCATCACAGTATCTCAAAATTTTACTGTTTTTCTTCATGACAGTCTTGTCAGAGTATTAGTTTGCAATCATATATTTAGAACTTTACTATAACGAAGTAGGAGGGCCCTTTTCCTCTTAGCTTTTCATATTCTTATATAAATGAAAAACATTACAATAGAATATTTCTACATCCACCTTCGTGCTGCCCTCACTTTTCCCTTCTCCGAACCCCATCCCAAAGTCAGCCTCAGTAAGCAAGAACAAGATGAATCAAATATATTCATACTTTAATATTTTGTATAACTATTCATCCATAGGTACCTATGTACATGCCAGAAATTATGTCAATATTGTGTAATATGTAGACATAGTGGACATCACAATAATGTACCTTGTCAAGACTAAAGAGATATTGTGTCATACAGTCACAAATTCATAAATCACTTCATCAGCATAGTTAATCATAACATCATATTTGTCAAATTGAAAGCTTGTTGACTACCATACACTTTAGATCCTTCAACAAATAGCCTTATCATCATTCTACTACTGCTTATTACTGCTGTCATTGCATTTATATTTGTTCAAATATATCACAATTTTCAACCCCTCCTAAATAAATAAAAAATAAACCACTATATTTGACTCTTTTAATCCATCAGTCAGGTAATTTCATTTATCATTTACTCACATATTACATTACATTCCTTTATAATAGCCCAACATGTCCATGATATTCATAAGCTTTATCGACTTGATATAGTATCACAGTGGAGAAACATTTATAGTACAATCACGATCAGCTGAGCGCCTTGACCCATAGGTCCCTTGTTTATTTTTGTTAATATTTTTTAAAATTTAAAAGATTTTGATCTTATTTTGTGTATACAATTTAATTTTGATTAATTAAAGTTATATTACTGGAAAAAATTCCATAGTTTTAACACGTTTTGTGTTAAGTGATCAAATATCTTTCCTGATTTTTTTACAAAATGCATTATGTTTGGGCTCATAACTTTTTTAAATTATAAAATACAGACATAATTTCTAGCATGTACATAGGAACTATATAGAGGAATAAGTATGGTAAATATGAGGAAAAACAGATGAGTGGTTTTGATATTAGGCAGTCCTGAAGTGTGAAAATAGGTTTTTAATAAAAAAATTGAGGTTTTCATTAATTTCTCAAAGGAACGAAGTCGCAAAGACCCAGTTTTTGGCTTGGTAGGAGATCTTGGGGACATCTAACATTATGCTGAATTTTGGATTCCTAGGTCTTATGGTTTTAAAACGTGTCACATCTAGAGACGGACGGACAGACGGACGACGGACAATGGACCACGACTATAGCTCAGATGACTTATAGTCAGCTGAGCTAAAAATATGACCATCCACAAATGATAATGATTACATCATGCAGTCCCTGATTATAAGGTGGTCATAATTGTGAGGTTCCTCTGTCCTTTCTTTTATATTATATATTTATTGCAATTCATCAAACGCATTTTGATTTTTATATTAACCTACAAGGGTAGGTAACCTGAAAGGGTTACAGTAAACAACTGAAAACTAGAGCACCGCAAACGTGAATAATACATCCGTCGTGAATCTTGTGACCTCTGACCTCATTAAATATGAGTGAATTTTGTTGAGAAGGTAATTCAGGTGAGAAACTCTATTGGTAAATATGTATAATGAGTTTCATGAAAATCCATAGGATTTTTTGGTAAGTCAACATGGCACCATCAAAGTCTGATCACCTCTGACTTCATTAAATATGCATTGATTTTGCTGGATATGGAACTTATATTAAAGGAGATGCATTATATTAATTGATATTTCTGTTGAGTTGTATCTAAATCCATCATATTCCTGTTATCACAGCAACCACTCTAGTTACCACTGACCTTTATAAATATGCGTGGATACTGCCCATAATCAAAACTCACATACAATATTCTATTGGTAAGTAGTTATGGTGAGTTTCTTGAAATTCCATCAAAGCTCTGGTAAGTTATGACAGCGACACTAAAAGTTAATGAATGGACCGTGGGTTTACCAGAAGACGTCCCGTCATAGACAGGCATATAAAAATAATTACCTTAGCTCCCTTCTTGTCACCTTCAGTGCGGACTCCGAGCAGTCTTCTGAGCAGGAAGTAGGAGATCTCAAGCTCTGTGTAGATATCAGGCAGAGCGTCCAGAGCTCCCAACACATGACCCACCATACGATCAGCTCGACACAATGTGGGGTCAATTTTTGTACCAACACCTAAACAGAAATCATATTATTGATTATAAATTTTAGGCTGCACACACTAAATATCTTTTGAGTTCATAAGCATAGTCATGAAGAGTAACTGTTTGACCAAAGCAAATTTTCAGCAAAAATATAAAATGACAATGAGAGGCACCTGGTGTGTAAGCTGCAAACTAATTTTCAAAAGGACATATACTTATTATAAATTTAAGTCTTTTCTCAAAATATAGATGGCAAATTATGTTAACCCTTTACTGTTTACATTTATTTTAGTTTTCCGACAAATTCTGACACTATTTATATTGACACTAACAGCCATATCTTTTCAAGCTTTTTTTGTAACTTTATCAAATTTTCAACAGTTCCCACTAAGAGGGTTTGCTGAAGTTTATTGAAAATCATTGTAACTTAAAAATAATATCCAATATTTTTGTCCTGGAAGAATCTATACATATCATGGCATTCTAGTTGCCTATTTTGAGTGCTCTTTAGTGGCTTGTAAACAGTAAAGGGTTAAAGAATTTTGGAGATAAATATATAACGTTAAAGCAATACTCATGTTGGTAGTATGTAAATTAAAGTGACTAAACAAAATGTACAAGTGTGTTTTGAAACATCATTGTAAAAGCAGGATATCAGTCTTGAAGGTCCAAAGTATATAAAATTGGGAAAAAACATCATTAGATGACTCAGTAAGAAATATCACTGTCTGAGATAAAATCACTCCAAGTATATCCTGAAACTGATTTATTTCTACACCAAGATTCTCCAACACTTGAAAATGAATCTCCTAAAATGTGCATTGAGATGCTGTTATTTAAAAGTGATAAGTTTGGATACTCTAAGTAAAGCTGCTACTGACATGAATACTGCTATGGTAGTGCAAATGTAATAACCGTCTTTTTTGGGTAAGACAATTACTGTAGATGACTAACACTTGAACACACAAACCTATCAAGCCTCCTGGCACAGCATACTGAAGGTCATTTTGCTCAGCAAACAATGACACAATCTTTGACCTGATGGGTTTACACGTCAATTTCCCTTCTGCATCTTTTGATACAATACCAGGCCGAACCTCAAGCTCCATACCAACCTAAAATTAATTAAGGGTGTTAAAGGGAGAAAAAAAGTGAGTAACCTGTTAATTTATACCCTATGGTAATTTAAGTTCTCCTAAGCAAACTGGTAAATGATAATTTTGACAAAGCTTATGATTAGTCATTCTTTGATGTGATTAATGAACACACATGCTTCACAATGATATACAGGTTTAAGAACATATTCAGAGATATATAAAATCTAATTAATCTATTTAAAATTCATGCGTTAATGTGTGCCACTTAACTTTTTTTGTGGCATGACTGTAATGTGAAAGTAACTGTCACATATATTATAAAATAACTGGATGACAAGTTTATTAATATATAATTATAGAGAGTTTTTATATAGCACCAATTCTCAAATAGTCAGATTCATGGTGCAATTCACAAACACACACACACACTTTTTCAAAGAAACATACTTCCTCTGCCTTTCCCTTAGCCCTCTTTCTTTCTCACCTCTCATGTGTTTATTGAGTGTAACTGACTTCAGAAAAACAAATGATACATATTAATGACCAACAGCTTGCTGAGAGAGATACGTTATAAATCTTTCGACCACCTTTCATATTACACTTGGGTACTTTAAGAGGTTTAACTGACCTTCAAAACACCCTTGAGAATACTGCCACCAGCTACACCACCTTTCAAGTCGTCCACTTCACACCCAGGCTTGTTCACGTCAAATGACCTGATAACTGGAAAATTGGAAAATATCTGTTAAAGTTATGTTGAAGGTTATCACTAAAAAAATATATCACATTACGAACACACAAAGGTCAATATTACTGTCAACGATCCTTGTCACAAAATCTAGTGCTGTGTAACACATATAGTTTTGGATGTTTAATAATTTATTCTCTGATAAATAATCTCTGATCAAGCTGTGCATATTAAACTTACTCAGATAATATAAGCATATCTCATGTAACACTATAGCCTTCCTTACTATAAACTTCTATGGTGAGTCTTGACGCATGTGACTGCGGATTGGCTAAATCCCAAAGCTTGATCAATTTTTGACAAAAAGCCATGTCTCAATCTGTTTGTCTGTATAGTTCAAATATTACAGTCCATTTTCTATAGCTAGTATGCCAAACCAAAAAAGAAGACATTTTTATATTTTTTACATCATTGGGAAAATGTCTGATATATCCTTACAGGCATTATCTGAGTCACAAGGATACCAGAATTATGTCAGTCAAAACAGCTCAAACGTTTTGTGTTTTTTATTTGCTCAGAAATTCTTTATGTCCTTACCTTAAACAGAGTATCAAATATTAAGCATGTCACGTCTAGCCAAGAATAAAGGCTCATTGGCATTTGTGTTAAGGAAGAACAATATCAGATATTGTTTCCAGACATAGGAAACAATCCCGCTCATAATGTTTCTGACTTTCAATAGCTTCTAGGAACTATGGTTCCGATTTTTGAACAGCAGAAGCTATTTACAATTGTGTTTCCACACAATGGGCTAACAGGTTTATAGCAAAACAGTATACATGAGACTGATCATGTCTAGCTAGGCGAGGACATTTCCATGGCTGATAACAGATTGAACAAAGCTAGAGGAAATGACAGAAGGATACAGGACGAAAGGGTACAAGAGCTCTGCTATTGATTAATACTTCTGAAAATGAAACCCTGCCTTGAGGTTGAGAGTTCTGGGTGCAGTTTAAAAGGGGGGGGGGGGGGGGTCTTGGTATTGACTGTCTAGTGGGAAGTCTAGGTGCTATTTTAAATAGACATGGAATTTAAAATAAAAGAAATATGGTACTTGTAAATGTACACAGAGTCAAATATGACGTGCACATTACTTTAAATGAACATATCTAAAATTGAAATGTAATATTGACAGGATTGATCTAAAACTAATTTTTTTTTAAATGCAAAATTCATAAAAAATACAAATTATGCCAATTATCATATGAAAGAATTTCAATGAAATATTCAGTTAACATCTTACCAATTAGCTTAGGTAATGAGGTGAAGTCTCTCATGGGAACAGGAATTTTCTTCACAATGTATTCACACACAGCGTCTATATTATATTTTAACTGGGCTGAGATAGGTATAACAGGTGCTCCCTCTGCAATTGTGCCTAAAAAATGAAAATATTCCAATATAAAAAACAGTAATGAAAAATGAGAAGTATTCAACAGTCACAAATGATCATTTGTTAAATATTCATTAGTAATAAATTAAAAAGTAATTAAGTACTAACCACAGCTGTGGGATAATCCAGTACATGTAACTAGTAATATTACATATTTTTTTATGCCTAAACACAGAATTTCTGTTGAGGATATGACCTCTGCCACTATTGATATTTTTGCAAATTTGCAAGAAATGTGTAAAGTCAATTTAAAGAATTTAAAAAAGTAAAAAACATTTACCAAACAAACTTTTAAACAAGATTCAGGTATATTTGTAGTGTTACAAAAACTAGAGTTATTGTGTGTTCAGTTTTTTGTCAGTTATCAGTAAAACATCAAGCAAAACCTTTACTCATTATAATGCAGAATAATTTTGTGAAACATTGACTTGTCTCTCAGTTAATCCAAATTGTACAAATTAAGCATGGTGAATCTAAAATCATCTAAAATCTGAAAAACATAAAACCTTATAGACATTTAAGGAAAACAACTGAGAGTAATCTTTCAAGAAGACAAAGGTGAAAAGTATATATAAAGTGACAACACTTCTTCTTGTGCCTGATTTAAAGCAGCTTCATCCAAGAACGGTCTACATATCTAGATGTAAAAAGTGTGACCGGGATTGGACAATGCATTGAGATTATTGTATGAAACATTTAGAAAACGTAGTTGGCTGACCTTGGACAAAGCGTAGGATCTGTTCGTGCTGATCCTTGGCCTGGCTCTCCTTGACCAGATCGATCTTATTCTGGAGGATGAGGATGTGTTTCAGCTTCATGATCTCGATGGCTGCCAGGTGCTCTGAGGTCTGTGGCTGAGGACATGACTCGTTACCCGCTGGAATGTACATAAGTTGGATAAAATTAAAGAATGAATAATGGTTCACAGCTGCACATAAAGCATATTCTTTAACAAAATCAAGTAGGACTCCCAGTGAATAAAGACCATGAGCAGTTTGAGAAACTGGGAGAAATAAACCTGTCAGGGTTTGAAAAGGACACAACGTGACACAAAAGTACTGCAAGTACATCACCAAGCCAAGAATCTATCAGTAGTGAGTGTTTGGTGGCAAGGACCATGCTCAAATCAAATTATACAAGGATTCAAAACCAAGACAACAAACAACATGGCATCATGATTCATCAGGGTATTTTAAAGATATTTAAATGTCAGTTAAACAAACTTGGGGTCACCCTAGTTCATTCTGATAGGTCTGGTGTTGTTTTTATCAGCTGAAGGGATCAGAAACTTTATAAAAACAGCAAGCAACATCAGTATTACATAAACTTGTACTGACCTACTAATAAAAGTGCTGCATCCATAACTGCTGCACCGTTCAACATTGTAGCCATAAGGATATCGTGACCAGGACAATCCACAAATGAAACATGCCTGTGAAAACATAAGAGAGAAAAGATTATAAATACAAAATGGTGTCTCCAAAATGATATACTGACAGAATTACACTAGTGTGTAATAGTGTTCCTACCATGCTATGTATCCTTAAAATTAGCAGATCTTGACCCACTGTCTCTTCATGTTAAAACAAAAGAACACTGATGAGAAACTAACACCCACATAGTAATGAGTTTAAAATGAGTTTCCTTGTTCTTATATGTGATTTTTTTTAAATCACTCCCCAAAATCCTAAATAGCCAATTTACATATCATCCACTAGTTTTCTACTGTCCTGGAGGCAAATCGTCATGGGCTGAGGCACCTGTATCTAGTTGATAAAATGCGGCTAGTTGATAACATTTAGTTTCAGAAAAAAGCTAAAAACCACATTAACACTGATTGAATGAAAGTGGCATTCAACCATCATTTCATGAGTTACAAGTTACATTTTATTTTGCTAGGCTGAATACAAACAAAATTCAATTTGGTAAATCAAATTTTTGGTGACATTGTGCTTAACCATTACACAAGGGAGTTTAACAGCCCAGTTCCAGCTGGGAGAGCCAACCCTTAATTTGATACAATCTTAGTGGTGGTATTCTAGTACGCCACTGGTTCCACCAGCAGAGACAAGGTATGCTCATCACACACCCTGTCATCTCCAGTCAAGAATTAAGGTTAGCACAAGCCCAAGAAAAAACGTTTGGCTCATTTAGGATCTCTATAAATATTTTAGATATTGTAAATGTCTGAAATAGGTCAACATCTGCTGGTGTCATATTAAAATGGTAAAACCTGCACCTCTCAGTGATCTGGTTTAGTTATTAAGAATGCTAACTACTAGACCACTGATATGGCTGGTAAATCATTAAACTTTGCTACCAACAGTTAAATAGACAATTTACCCTTTATCGCTTTTTGAAGTACTGGATTGATTCACTTACCTAACAAGTTTAAAGTCATCTTTACTGCCCCCAATATCACATGGAAATGAATCTGGATGGGCACTACCCCTGGAGGTGTAACACTGAGGCCGGCCTACATTTGGATCTTCACATTTATATATCTGCAACAGTAAGTCACTTTTTAAAGAGGTTTGAAGCCCATTTTTTCAATAGAGAATTCACTTCTACTGAGCACCTTGTGAAGAATGCATCAGGCTGTCAGAAATTATCAGGGATGAAGCCAAAACCGGAATTTGGTAAAATGTTCAATGCAACACCTGTCAAAACATTACTGTTATTAGGCCAAAAAAAGTAAAAGGTAAAAGTACTACATAACAAAGGAAATCGTATCAAAATTGTATAATTTTATCTTCTTGAAAGATGAAAAACAAAATAAAAATGTTTGATGCGGGGGGTTAAAATTGATGCGGGCGGTGCCTGAGAACCATACCTTTTATTTTTTGGCCTTAAATTATAAATTCAAGAATATTGGTTATTTTTAAGGAATATGCATAATGAATATTTTCATATTAAAATTGTAAAATGATATATTTAATTCATGAAAATGTTTGATAAATTAACAGATTTCATGCTAACTGGTAAATGCATTCTATGAGATTATAATTGAAAACATATTTCCAGAATGCCAGAAATGATTACTGGTAAATGCATTCTATGAGATTATAATGGAAAACTTATTTCAAGAATTCCAGAAAAAGTTGACAAAAACATTTGTGGAAGAACTACATCTCTTGGGTCTCAAAGCAAAATAATTATTTAACTTAGTACACTAACCTTTGCATTGGCATAACCCAGTTTGATTGTGATATTTCTTTCTAACTCATTTTTGAACCTGACAGTCTGAAAAAAAAGAACAGGAGATCTCAACTGCTTAGGGTATGAATGAAATGTGCTTAACTTCAGAAATGCTGAGCACATGCAATAAAATAGATAACAATGAAAGTCATATATCAGTGACACGATCACTAAACATGAATAATTGTCTGAAATTCAAGTCAAATATTGTGTTTTCATTTATTTTCTGTTAGCGATTTATTTTCCTGTAAGACTTTTATATGGATAGGGTTCACCCAAAGTGACATATACCTCTAGTATTGAACACTTAAGACATTGTGTGTGTATCATTCTCTACTGATTGACAGGTCTGACCAACTACATCTCCCACATCTTGTAACCAGTTATTATTTGAAAAGATGTTGCTCTGACATTATGTATGAAACTAGCTTTGTTATTAGTTAATAATAATAGTAGTTATACCACTGTTCCATCTTGATTCAGCAGGGACTTACCTTTCGCCAAGATTAAGATCTAGATGCTTATTCTTTATAAATAAACAGAATGGACAAATGTAAAGACAACTATCATACCTGAACACCTGATATGGCTTTGACCAATGTAGATTTACCATGGGCCACATGGCCAATAGTGCCTGAAAAAGAAAGATAAGCAAATGCACTTTCAAATCTGGCAGATGATACATGTTTAGATATTATGATGGACAAGTACTGCAAGTAACTGCATCATTTTATTACAAGGCTCATCAAATATAATTGTGATAGCTTTTTTTTTCCTAATTTAGAAGTTAGCATCATGGTTACAAAAGTGTTTAAGAAAGTCCAAAGGATTATTTTATTTTTATCATTTATGCACATTTTGCTCTGAATTAGATGCATGTATACAATTAATGATCAAAATTACTCAGATCTTAGTTGCATAAAAAGATGTAATATTATCTCTGATGCCATGAAGCAATTTTGAAAACCTTCACCTTCATTCAATAATACTAGAAATGCTAGCATTTTCAGTATACCACTGCTTAAACAACTGTACATGGAGCGCAAATTACATAGATATTTGTCCTGTTATCTATTTTTCTCTTACTAGTCTTAGCCTTCTTGTAGTTTGAGCAGTGTGAGCACTGAATAGTCATGTATAATTTTACTTAAAGTTTTCCTATATTGATTGTATTTTGATTTGTATCTAACAAATATAAGCAGGGTTGGCAAGTTTTTAATGTAAAAAACAGGTTTTTACAACCTTGTGTAAAAAAACTGTAAAAAAACCTATGTATGTTTTGACATAAAAAAAATGTCCAGCTGAACAAAAAGGTCTAGAAATGATCAACTGGATATCTTAATCCTACATTTATCAAATGTCAATGGACAACAGACATGACAATTTGGTATTAGTCCAGTTGGCTACTTGGTTCATGATTCCCTAGCCAGCTAGCCACTGGCTTGTACTCTGCAACCAGCCAACCACAGATTGAGTAGCAGTCCCTTTTGTCTTCTATGTTACTCTACTGGCTGTCGTTATGTTCTCAATGGGATTTATCATCACTTTTACATTATGCATCCTCAGCCATCACCTTATTTACTTATGGACATCTACCTGGTCACTTACTGGTCAGTAACCTAACTGCCAGCAACTGTAAAGGAGGAACACTACTGAAGGTTCAGTGGAGGTTGTGACGGAGGATGCCTGCATAACTTTGATATAATGCAGATTTGCATCATGACTGGCTGGTTGTCAAATGGTTCGCCAAGCATGAACTGCAGCTAGTTACAGTTTTTTTTATGTTAATAACTGTTTTTACAGTTATTTAACAGTTTTTACAGTGTAATGTGAAAATAGGTTTTTTGACCAAAAAAAAAAACCCTGCTAATATTAAATGTACTTTTTACTTGTATCTCAGGCATGTGGAAATTAGAAATTTTGCGTCACCCATAAATGGGTTACATAGAATCGAAAACACATGGCCCACTTTTTTTGTGTAACGCATTTCAGAAAATGTTTAAAAAAGTACATAAAATGAAACCTTCATTTGTATATCCTAGCATGGTAGCATTCACCAGTAAAAGGGATATTTGCAGAAGGTAACTGATGTTGTATTATGTCAACCATAAAGTCTATTATAAACATCAACAAATCAGTTGGCAAGTCTGGTAAATTAAAAAGAAACTTAGGCCTAAATACACTTTTAAGAATTTCAGATTATTTTATTGCAAATTTGAAGTTGTAATTCAGTTCCTGATCATAATGCTTAGTAGTTAAAGGAAAATAAACCAAATATAGAACACCTCAGGTTGAAGTACTGTTTTGACGAAGGGCAAACATAACAATAAAAGAAACACCTGGTCAAAATGATTTAAAAGAATGTAGGAATTAAAACTTAAAATGATTGTCTGTTAAAAAGAATATATTTTAGGCACCCTGACAATAAAATTACACTGTAAATGTTTTTCTGTTCCCTTTTCGTTTGTCAAAAACTCTTGTTAAAAAAATTTTTATACGTATACATATGGCCTCCACTTGGGAAAAAAAACTTGTTTCACACTGAGAGATGTGAATGATGATATAAAATTAACTTATCTAGATAGTGTTAAACAGTTTTTTGTGTTGCACAATTTTTGTTAAATGTTAATTTATTCAAATATTTCAAGCATAAATCTTTAAGACTCTTGCATCCTTTGCTGAAATGTTTAAAATTCACAACTTATTTGGAGAAATCCACGATGTGACATCTATAAGGGTACATTCGAATCAAGAACCAATGTTCAGATATACCCATGAAAACAGGTGTGTGGACTGTCATATGCATGAGCGTGTTTGTCAGCTGAGAACCCCGTTATGGGCAACAACTTTTTATTAGGAGTGATAATTTATAGAAAGCGGATAAATATCAAAAGTGTTCCACTGGAGAAATATGCAGCTCGTTTCAAGCTATGAATGTGGCCTCCTCTGCGCAATATTCTGTCTGACAACTGATTTGATATCATTCAAATTTCCCCTAAGCCCTAAGCGTACTATAACATGGTTCAACTGTGTCATCTCGCAGTTTCTTAGGGCAATTGAATGGCTGGCTGCTCATGTTAGGTAAACCTGCCTGATCACCAACTTTAATTATTTCTCAGCGACTGATCATTCCTGGAAAGTTACTTCACTTCACTTTTTATAAGAGACTGAAAAAACATCTATTTCTTCAAGAGAAAAATTACGCGAACTGAAATTCGTTCGTGGCAGTTTCCATTTGCGTAACCTCCGTGTAACCTTAACAATTGTTCACACAATTTCCACATGCCTTGATTGTATTTTTTAGTAACATCTTATCTATATTTACTGTACTTTTTACTTGTATCTTACCTATAATGATCATATTTTTTACTGTATCTTACCTATATTGATTGTAGTTTTTTTGTATCTGACCTAAACTGATAGTGTATTTTACTGTTGCTTTCCTTTATTGACTGTATAATTTATTGTATCTTACCTATATTGATTGTAGCCTGTCTACTGATGACCTCTGGTGTCAGTGGAGTCAACTCGGCAACATCCTGTAAACATGCAATACAAACAATGAATACCCAGATAATCATAATAAATATAAACTGCTTAAGTTTACATTATCTAATGATTAGGCTGTACGCTTTACCTGAACTACAAAAGAATAGTCACAAATACCAACAACTAAATCACAAGATAGTGTTTTGGGTGTTACAGGGGATCAGTGTAAAACTCCTACCCTTGATTCAAAGCTTGAACAATTTATTAATATAACTGAACTACAGATCAAGTACAGCATCAGTGGACTATGGTAGATGGTACGCAACACCATATTTAGTTATTGACAAGAAATGTGTGACAGAGCTCTCAACAGGCTCCTGATATAAATATAGGAATTACATACAAGGTTTAGAACTCAGATGATATTATTAACAGCATGATGTGACATCCAGGTTCCTGTGAGATCATTACCAAGGCACTTCACAAGGTTTGGATGCTACCACACCATCAATCACAACTAGATATTTCTTGGCACCCTGCGGTGCCATAGTATCCCCAGACAATTACCCCCCCCCCCCTCCTTCCCCCAGCCTCGATAAATAGGATCCGATCTTGAATTCAGATGCAGATACTGACACTTGGTTGAACCATACCTGCTTATAATATAAATATTATCAAATTTACAACCTGTTTGATGTCTCATATATATATATATATATATATATATATATATATCCATGGTTCATCGCATCCCCAATAAGTGAGAGTTGTTTATCCTCTTTGGATAAAGACATGAAGTAACATGACGTAACAGTGATCCAATTGCATGAGGAGAATGCAATTCCCACTGTAAACAAGGGTCGACAGTTCTTGATCATTGGTTCCCTAAATATGGGTGCCTCTTTTTTGCATGCATCTGTTATGACATCATCATGTTCCCTGCCATGTGGATCACATAGAATGGTTGAAAGATTTCACTACAGTATACATTAGTTTCTCATGTATGGCATTAAATAGTTTATAGAAAAATGACATAAGGTAGGCTATTATTTCCAAAATAGTTAGTGACGCGTTTTCCTCTT
Source organism: Sipunculus nudus (assembly GCA_026874595.1). NCBI lineage: Eukaryota > Metazoa > Annelida > Sipuncula > Golfingiida > Sipunculidae > Sipunculus > Sipunculus nudus. The sequence goes on along the minus strand of CM049311.1, from coordinate 63,773,002 downwards.
CTTGTCCTAAGCATAAGCTCAAATAGTTTTGGCATTCTTTAACTTGCAAATAAAAACAGATGGATAGGTAGTGGAACAGACTATATATCTATTTAGAGTAAATATAATTAAGCCAGCAATACAAACTTGTTAAAATGGATAATTCCCTATTATCGCCCACTCAAAATTAGATTGAAAACACTTACAACGGGGCTCATTAATATTTTTATTTATGAGTAAACGTCTAGCTTTCAGTGAAACATTAAAATACTTAATCTTAAACATTCCATCTTTTGGTAATTTAATAAAGCCTGTCCCGTTTTTGTCAGTGACTTTTTGCACGCACGTGAGATATACCGGTAAGATGTCGGTGGACAGCGGGATGGATCTAGGGTAATTTCACAAGAAATTTGATACTTACTAGAGTCTCAAGGTCCTGTTTTGCCAAGTGCGGCTGCCTGGAACAAGGATCTTCAATATTTTCATCAGCTGGGGTCGACATGGTAGCTAAAGTTCTTCTGATGCAATAGCGAACAAGGGGACCAAGTGTCAGATCGTTTGGATATCCGCTTCCGGTATCCTGGGCGCTTACACAAATACGAAAAATACGATAAATTTATTATTTCACGGAGATGCATAGCGTCGATAACAATTAACAGCGACGGGTTGCTTCTAGCCCCTTATATTACACCCTTTTCTGGCAACGTGCCATGTATTGAGTAACGTCAGGCCATTAAGCAATGTACTTGTCTGTATTACCAGTATCGATATTCTGATGAAATATTTTAACATATTGAATCCGCATTAAATAAATGGGTGTGTGATACGCTCGTAATTTCCTAGTTTGCTACAGTAACTTCAATATGTATCACTGGACCATAACTGGCATGGTTAGCCTTTTCTTGATAAGGTTCCATGACTACGATGGTCAAATGATGTATATTGCAGCCGGTAAATTCGAATGTTATGTCCCCTTAGAATTATATATAGGCCTATATATGTGTACGAATGTTTACTTTTCACGTATACGCTATAGAGTAAACACATAGCCTACTTTATATTTTTATTTAACGCAATATAAATTGAATGTTACTTAATACTGGTAATCGAATTATTGAAAATATAATGAGTTTAACTTTTTATCTACCACTTTTTGTCTGGATGAAAAAAAGTCCTTGAATAATCACTTCTTTATTCTGATCAAGTACATTTGTTACAGGTGTTATGCAAATTAAGGACCCGAAAGACTTGATTTAATACGTTATATATGATATATATATATATATATATATATATATATATATATATATATATATATATATATATGCGCCTAATGTTTAAAGAATGTTTTCTATGATTTAAATTAAAACTTAATTACATTCTCAGAAATGATTTGTTATAATTTGCCATTTTCTTTGTATCATCGATCCTCGGTAATATATTAATACAGAGGAAGTGACAAATAGTATAGCAAATTATTCTGCAATTTATGATGATTAAAAAGAATTAAATGCATGATATATGTATCAGGCGCATTCATGTACATGCGGCATTAGGGACATATAACCAAGTGTATATGAAGGGAGGGTTTAAAGTTAATTGAATTTTACCGTGATTTTAACCATAGACCATCAAGCAATTATTTTCCATGTGAAGCCAGCTCAATCCACAGGTCTATACAAGGTGTCAAATATACTATAGTATCCTCGGCAAACATGTATAGGATTTATATACATAAAAATATATACAGTTATTAGCGAACCTGTGAGCTTGTGCGATGGCGCGGCGTCCGCTGTCCAGCGTCCGGCGTCCATGGTTGTGAGTAGGTTAAGCTACATATCAACTTTATCGGATTAAGCTTATTTTGTTGGAATCCTGCATTAACCGAAACCATGCTGCCAAATTTTCCGTTCATCTGTCCAAATATTCCTCCCTGGCAAAAAGAACATATCTGAAATATCCGGACTGATACATCCTAGTTTTAAAATGTCCTAGTCCGAAATGTGCATGTCGGAAACGTCCATTTGGCTGATATCATAATGACTAAGGTAGATATGCAGGACATAAGAGGATCAATATTAAATTTGAAAAATAAACCCCCAGTCTGTAGGCCTTGTTTACAAATATTTTCAAATTTCACATTTTCAAAATAAAATCTCGGTCACAAAGCAAGTACTTATACCTGAATTTAGTATATAATATAATATAATATATTAATAGTAATATATAATGTTTTACAGTTTCTAATACTCATATTTGTTCTGTGAATGAATCGATGACCTTTTTCTATAACTCTTAAATTTTATATGCAAACATTAAGGAAACATTGTAAAAAAATAAATAAGCTATGAAATAAAATATACTGACTTTACTGGAAATGGCACAGGTTGATTTATTACCTGTGTAATTTGAGCAAAGAAGAAAGTAGATTATAAATATTTATTATACATTTGTTTTTAAACATTTATTTCTTTTAATTAAAAGCATGGTATATATAAATGCTACATGCAACGTGGTTGATTATAGTTTGGCTTACATTGGACATTAGTTTAACAAATGATAATTTACCAAATATTAAAATGTGTTCTTTTCTAAGCTCATCATATAATGGACAAATTAACAGAAAGTGATTTTCGTTTCCAATATATACTTCACCATGCATGTCTTAAACAGAATTTACAAAATCATTGCTCCCAGGGTATTTGATTATGTCTTCCTATTTCTACCTCTAACCGATGAGCAGAAGTTCTTTATCTGGCAAGAAAATTTCTCGGTCTTCAACTCTTATGTATAGGGTTATAAACCTGTAGAACTCAAGAAATAACCGATAAACCTATATCAAATGTCCTTATACGTGTCCATGTCCAGCGATACATCAAAAGAAAAAAAAAACATGTTTATTACGGTTTAAGTTGTAAATTATTAATACAGACTGTATACTTTATTCGTTCCTTGTTCTTGGGTGGGCTGCAATTACAATACAGTATTAATGGGATGTAGTCTATAGTAAGCCTGTATTTTATTTATTGTTTAATTTATAAGTATTAGTAAATAATGTATATATATATATATATATATATATATATATATATATATATATATATATATAATCTGATATTTTATCATTTTGACGTACCATCTGGACCTGCGATGACAGCCTCTTGAAGCGATACACTGCTTGTAAATTGATTCTGTAGGCCTAATGGTGTTATACATTTATGGCAGTTACACTTATATGGGATATGCGTTAAATACCACCGTTAAATACTTAAGTACCAGGGGCGGAACCTTAGTTTTTGAAAGGGGAGTGTCCATCCACTGTAGTCCGGGTTGGTGGGTCATTCACACGTGTGTGTGTGGTTGGCCGCAAAAAAAAAAAACAATAACAACAATAAACGCTAACCCCCGCCCCCCATCCCCCTTGCATCCGCCACTGAGTACAAAGAAATATAAAGTGATGTCAGTTATGTTTTGACGGCGAACCTTTCTCCAGCATTCTCATATGAGAGACGCTAAGAAGAACAAGGAACACTGGGAAAGACGCCGCCATCTGGTGGGAATTTTAGAAACCATACGAAACGAGTGAAAATTGTTTTAAAAAGTTCCATTTTAAAATTAAATCCTTATCATCTGAATCCAACGGAACCGGAAATTAACTTTTAAATGTATAGTCTTGCTTCTTCTCAAATATAATAAATTGAAATATGCATAACCCGGAAGTAATTTTGCTATTTAAAAAGATAGACTGGTCTCTCCTCATGAAAATGACAATGTTTTTCACAATATTTATAAAGCCCATTTTGGGGCATGAAAGAGGGAAGTTACAAATAAATCAGATCATCAATAATATAATATCATTCAGTAACATGTTGACAGTCAATGCCTATAGTGTTTTGTTTACTGTCAAAATATTTTCTCGAAATAAAAGTACTTTCAGGACTTGGTCTCACATACCCAGAATACAACAGGGTCTGCCGACATGGAGACGCTGTTAGTGTTACTGTGAGAGTGAGTGTTGATGAATTCCACCTAACACATCTTAATAAGAAACTATAGCAATACTGTTTAAGTAAAAGATAATCTACTGCAGCTGTGATGCATGGTGCTAACTTGTTAAGTGAATTTATGATAATTATCCGGATGTGCTAGTCTACTTGTAAGTTTGTTGATCCCATCCACTCCAGATCGATGACAATTAATTTCGCGATAATTTACGGTTACTTTGTAATTTCTAATTCTACATGAATATTTCTATATTCTTGACTAATTTGGAGAAATCTATGTAGTCTCACGTGGAAAACTTAGTTATGAAAAACATATAGCCCCTATTGTCGTAAATAACATGGGTTCTACTTTTACCTGTCAGACAAGTTTGTCTTTAGTCGTTACTTTCAGGCTCGGATACAGGAATTGAGAATAGGGGGGGGGGGGGGGGGCTCACATTGCGAGGCCCGCGAAGTGGTTGAACCGAGGCGCCCCCCGGAAGGGGGGGGGGGATAAGGGGAGGACCCCCCCCCCCCCCCAAGTGTAGAATTTTTTTTTTTAATTTAGGTTGTAATAGTGCAGTCTGGGGTAGTTTAAATACATTCTAAAGCAAGACATACATTGTAACTGGAAGCATGACGATGTACCATGAGGTTTTTTTGCCCCCAATTTTTTTTGAAAGGTCGAAAAAGGGTTGGGCGCGCGTCCTGCGCCCCCCTCAAAGGCCTCAACTAATCCACCCCTGACTTAATCCAATCGCTGACTTTTTCTCTCAGTTTTATTGAAAATGGGTAAAAGTGCAGTATAGGTGACCTTCCGTAAACTGGTATTACTCCTATTTTTTTGTCATTGAAACAAGTTTGATTTTGTATTATTTTTATGTGAATCTTATAAAAATGTGTGCATGTTGATTTTATCATCAAATAGGCCCCATGAGGGAGCAAGAAAATAAGGACAGACCATCAGTAAGGAAGCCAGTTTTAGGCAGGTCACCGGTACTGCACTTTTGCCTGAAACTGTATATATTAAATTAAGATGTTCATGGGAATTTGTTGCAAAATTAGCGTAGAAAACAGAGGCCGATCCATGATATGGGAAAATGAGGGGTCCGCACCGAGAGGACTAATGACAAAAAAAAAAAGTCCCCAGGTCCTGAAAGTGTGTGTGTGCATGTCTGTGTGTGTGTGGGGGGGGGGGGGGTCCAAACAACAACAAAATTGTCTCAAACCCTTAAAAAATGTTGCTGCTGCTGCTGAAAAAAGGGGCCCCCACGGGCCGCTTGTACAAACATATTAAATATCTTTTGAATCTGATTTTTAAATGTTGAGGAATTTCCTTTTTCTATTTAGGATGTGAAAAGTTACTATGACGGTGAACTCAGGGTCAGCTGGGTTTAAATGTAACTCGTGTAGTCACTGTTAGCATATGTTTAAAAAATCCAGTGCAATGTAATTGAATTATATTATCAAACACATGTTCAGTTTGAAACAATCAAATAAAATTACCAAATGCAAATTTATACATTTATAATTTTCACTTGAACACTTAATTTCCTTTATTTGATATTACGATGTATGTGTGTACTGTTTATATTGTAATTACTTTAACATATTTAACCACTGAAACCATTGTTTTTAGATCAAACAAAATACGTCTCTTAATGATTCAGCTGGCTGAAAGTCATCAGAGCTAGACAGATCACTGTTTGTCCGTTCGGCTGGCCATCCGTCCGTCGAGCCGTTCGTCCGTTAAAAAGGCACAAATCGTAACCGTTAAGGCCAAAACATACTGGCATGGGCGGCACGCGGACGGTAAAGCCCAAAACACACTAACGCGCGCCAAGCGTCAAGCGTCAAATCTTGAAAAAGTCGCTCCACTCTATTTATCAATGACAAAACAGACTAACGAGAGCGTCACGCGCGCGTCAAGCGTCAGCAATCGCTCCTGGATCGATTTTTGACGCGTGACGCGCGCTTGCGCGTGGGGATTCCTGCTAATGACATAACTATAGAGAGGGTTTCCCCTTCCAGCACTCGCATTAGATATTAAACTGCGGGTAAAACGTTTGTTATAATTCATTGAACTATAATTATTGAATTGTATTTGGATAAAAAACGTTCAACGAAGCAAAACAAATATATAAATATCGTTAAGAATATAGTGACTGAGTTCTGTCATATTGAAAACATGTTTTTGTCACAAACAGATACATATTTGTATACAATTAACCAATGCTGATTATCAAAATTACTATTTTTACAAACTTAAATAAAAAATTCAATAGGTGCTTGGTTAATACCATCCAATCTGACGCGTGTCGAGCGCGTTGTAGCCGCGTTAGTGTGTTTTGAATTTGTCGCGAGCAGCGCGCGTGGCGCACGCCTGACGCTTGACCTGCGCGTGACGCGCGCGTTAGTCTGTTTTTGGGTTTTTGACGGCAAAACTCGCTTCCCCATATATGACTTATGATAAAACACACTGGCGCGGGCGGCAGGCGTGCGACACGCAGGCGGCCACGCAACGAGTTTCTGCGATCGCTCCGGGAGCGATTTTTGCCGCTTGCCGCGCGTGCCATTTTTCTGTGAATTTATATTGTGTCTGTTGAAAATCTAGTTAAATGCACTTAATTTATTTGTATACTTCAATATATAGTAAAGTATATAAGTAAATATAACATATATAACAACTGTACATAGACATATATATGCATGTTTATATATTATTCTTTGATATGTAAATTACAAGCATATATATTTACATAGAAACATATTAATTGTTTTATGTTTAGGCCTAGATTAAATCATATAACGAATATTCACCGAGTGATATCATTACTATTTTACGAAATTCATGTTATACAGGGGTATATTTCGGAGACAAATATAAAAAAAATACCACAAAAAAGTCTCGATATTTCACAGCGATATTCCACAAACTTTGCCGCATGCCGCCCGCGCCAGTCTGTTTACATAATGCCGCGTACCTCCCGCGTGAACGCTTGCCGCACGCCTGCCGCCCGCGCCAGTGTGTTTTTGTCTTTAGACCTGGAAAATTTTAACTGAACATCCAGTGGGGGGGGGGGTCCTTGAAAAATCTCCTTTGAAACATGAAGTTACGTCTCTGTTGCCCATATCCTCCGAGCTATGGGGCTCGTAAGTATACCCCCCCCCCCCCCCACCCCAGAATAATTAAAAATTTGATACAAAAGCTCCAGTATCTATAATGCATGCATTGATCGCCCTGATTCTTAGCATGCATATTGTTCATGGAGTGTTTCATCAGTTCCTACAGGCTGGTGACACCACCTGTATTTTTTTCGAATTTTGGATCCCCCCCCCCCCCGGTTAAATTTATAAGCATTAAATAGGAAATTTATTATAATGGGGTAGAAACACATAGAAGCCTACATCGGACAGAACTATACTAACACATAATGCATTTGTTTATTTTACAGCCCTTGTTCAAGGTTCAAATAATACCCCGTCATCATACATTGCTTGGTATTGAAACATGGCAAAACACAAAAGCCAGACCCCCCCCCCCCCCCCCCAAGTTGCTGGATCCTACCATGAATTTTATTTTTAGTTTTGTATATTTTCTATTTATTATTATCCTTTGTTGTATTTCTTGCATTAAATTTGCCATTTGACATAGATAAGGGCGGGCCTATGGCATGGATATATGTCAAGGATTAAATGTCATTAAAATTCCTCTTTAATGAATGTATTCCTTCTCAACCGATATTACAAAATCGGTAGAAACATTAAGCATAAAAAATTAATTGTGGGTTAAAAAAGTTTAAAGTATGACATGAGATCATTGTCTGTGAGTTTTTATGTGTGTTTGGAATTATACTCATAAATCCAATGTCTGCTTAAATGTGAAACGTGTAAACATGCACACGTAGGCTACCGGTATATAGTTCATATGATTCACCAATGTATATAGATTTTTTACACGACGTGCGAAAACGGCTCCTGTAATTCTCTCAAACCTTCTGACTTTCCGTAAAACTTATTGAGCAACCAATGGTATCACAATACGTCAGATACTGCGAGCATGTTGACAGTCTGAAATGAAAACATGTGGACCTGATGGCCCAGAAACCTGCTATTATGTGGCTGAGCTACAAGGGTTATAAAACTTGAAAATTAACAGCCTCTGTGTTGTTTTCCAACTTTTTGGAGATGACAGTCCCAGGAACTAAGATGGAAGCTTCCTGAGTGAGATAAAACACAAGATCTCTCTGTTTGACACCTGTTGGTGACTCAGTCTGGGCTGACCATTGTTTATGTTTCAATGTTTTATCCTGGGTCCCCTGTGGTGATTTTGACTGACATGAGGAATTTAATTGGAGCATCTTAACAAATGAACCAGATGTTGCAGAGTACAGCTATAGCTTTAATCCTAGGCGTGTGGGCAACTGTTTATCTGGTGGATGTCTTTTTGAAGGTAGGCCAGGGAGGATGCCTTTTGCATAATTTTAAACTTCTGCATGTTGAATAAAATAAATAGAAACAAATATATATTATAATTTCCAGAATGTTGTTTCAGCTTAGCAAGCGCTTCAATTTATATCCATTGTGTCCTTGCTTTGTTCCATAGAATGTTGTATGATTTTAAATACTGAAAAATATAATTAACTTATTAAATGTACTGAACGGATTGCATTGAATGTGATCAGTGGTTATGACTTAATTATGTTCTGTTAAATTACAGGCACTTTTTCACTTGTGCAGCTTTTTTTATATAAAGTTGGCAGTTTTTTTCATAATACTATTAGGTTTAATGTCTACATATATGTACAAGTGGATTTAAATCCTGATTTACCAATGTGTGTTTAATTATTTATACTTTCTTATGATTTATAGTTTCTTTGATAGCCTAAAAACAGAGTTGATATGATGAACAATACATTTAAATACCCTGGATAATTTCCTCTTGCAGACCACCTCTATAGATCCTATTTATTTCACTTTGTAGTCATACAACAATAATACTATTAATTGGACCCAGTGGACAGGGTTAGCCCTCACTGGGACAGTGAATGGTGTTAGAATCCTAGTACAGGCTATTTTGTAATTAGCTCTACAGGTGTATAATCAAGTCAGATATGTATTTTAGTTAGTGAATGTGCTTTTAATTTCAGTTTTATTTTTGAAAAATAACTTTGTTTCTTGAATAAATAAAATGTTGCTTGCATGTATGAAGTAAATCAATGTGCTGGGTCTTTTTTATATAATAGGGTGTATTAGAAAAAAAAACCCACTAATTTAGGAACTCCCAAGCTATTTACCAATGCATGCACTTCATTACTGAGTATTTCTTGTTTGCAAAGGGTTAGGAAAAATTCTTTCTTCATTGTGATGGATAATATTTTTTAAATACAACAGTTTTAATTTAACACTTGTATTAAAAACTTGTAGAAATATAAAAAAAAATAGTAGATACATATAATCTGTTTCATCAGTTCATAAAGGGAAACATGGTGTAAATCTTCATATAACCACTGACATAAGTGACTATGTGCCTCTCCCTTTATGATAATCAGAATATCCTGGGCATTTTAGGCTGGTCCTAGCATGATCACATATACAACGCTTACTTGCTAGCAATTCATGTTTCACCAGAGAATCTAAATAAGAATACATTTAGCTGATGTACAAGAGAGATATTAAATAGTTAACAATTTTAATATACACAAACAATAAATTCTTTTCCTCATGGAAGAAAATTGTTGTTATTTTTAAAATCTTGGAAAATGTCTAATTCCAGCTTTTATTAATATTTTCTCAGATGACTTGGTTTGCAGTACTATGTTCTCTTAATTTAGCAGCTCATATATTACTTTAACAAAATTTCTGTTCTTATTCCAGGAGAACCGCACTACCTCGAGGTTCTATGTTCCTTTCTTGAACAGGACAGGACTCTCTGTCTCAGTAGGTCAGGTGCGGTGGTACACAAAATGCTTCAACCGGCTGTTTATCCGGATGGGCCAGTGGCACCCCACCTGGCTACGTATGTGGTTCAGCTGCGGAGTATGCTTTGGAATGGTTGCCATGGTGCTTTCTGTGTTCCTTCTTACTCTGATGGTGGTCAACACATTGAAGCAGACACCTGTAGAACAGCAGGTGCTGACCCCAGTGGTAGGTACTATAAACCAAAGAAAAACTATAAATTCATAGTAGATTCATTTCTTGATACGGCTAGTGGTATGTAACCCTGTGACATCCATTTTTAGTGTGTACACAAAATTGAAGCCCCCATGAGCAGTTTTATAAGGGCCGTTTTGAAGGGACAAATTGTAGTATATCTATGACCAATGGTCCGTTAACTTTTAGTGTCGCCATGGTCACTTAGAGGGGCTTCAATGGATTTTCGCAAAACCTCGCCATAACAACTTGCCAATAGATTATCACCTGAGTTTGATTACAGGCAAAATCCATGCATATTTAATGAGACTACTTTGTGGTTTAGCCATGATTACCTATCAGAAATATGATTGATTTTTATGAAACTTGACAAAATATTAACAAATATAAGATCTTGCCTAAGTTTGATTCCCAGCAAAATCCATGCATATTTACTGAGGCCATGCTTTGGTGGCACCGTGATGACTTACCAAAAATCTGAGGGATATTCATGAAACTCGCTATAAATATTTACAGATATAGTTTCTCACCTAAATTTAATTCTCAACAAAATTCATGCATATAAAATGAGGTAAGAGATCACAAAACATAAGACAGCGTATTATGTAAGAAACTGGTAGAAAAAACCTATCACTTTATCAGCTGTTTGATAAGGACAATGGGGTGAGACACAAAAATTCTCTTAGGACAGTGTCCAGTCAAGAATCTATTTGTAGAGATAATTTTATGGCCCGGGGACATGTTTTGGCAGGGATTAGAGGAGAATATCTCTAATGCTTTTTTTGGACCACACCAAAATCATCAAAATACAGTAGGACTGCAGTAAACCTGAAAACAGACATAAACACCATTACACAGCATATCCTGAAGAATATTTTATTAATTTGATTAAGTATTCAGATACATTGTCATGTTTTATTTATATTTCATCTAAATTGCTATTAATGATTTTTAATCAAAATTAATTTTATGATTTTTATCTCTTGTTATTGGACAAACTGAAATATTTACATCCATGGGTGAAACATCTCTCCACCAGTAAGCCCTGGGTCAACACTTATTTAATTTGACCTAGCAAGCCATATTACATGTCATTGTTTACTCATACTGTATTGCCTGGAATATTTATATATGATTGATTTGTTTTGATACTGTAGATGCCTGGTGTGAATCTGCCTATGAGTCAGATGGCCTACTACCTACTGACGCTCCTTGTCTGTGGGATCGTCCATGAGATGGGCCACGCTATTGCTGCAGTCAGGTATTAGTTGATACATTACTAGCGGTATACCCATAATTTCATCATGCAACATCTGACATCTTGGTTTTAGTGTGTATGTAAAATTTGTTACATAGCCATTGGCACTTAATCTTGTATTCTAATTCCAGAGAACAAGTACGTGTGAATGGATTTGGACTGTTTTTCATTGCGCTGTACCCAGGAGCCTTTGTAGACTTACACACAGAACACCTCCAAGCCATCTCATCTCTACGACAACTCAGAATCTACTGCGCCGGAGTCTGGCACAACTTTGTTATTGTCATCATAGCACTTCTCTTCCTGTTCCTGTTGCCATGGTTTCTGCTTCCATTTTATTCCACTGGGAATGCTGTTGTCATCACTGGAGTCAAGACAGTAAGTTGAATGATACTGTTGTCTTGTAAATGTTTAGTTTGTTAAAGAAAGGTAAGCAGTGCTGCCATTGTTACTTACCCTTATATATCATGTGTAAGCTGGAAAATTATGCATACATCAGAGAATACCACCATAATCTGCCTGAGAATACCAACATTTTGCTTTTGGCTGGGACTAGTCTTAAAGTAATATACAGTGGAACCCCACCTTGCAAAACCCCACAATTGCAACCACTTTTCATGGTCCTGAATATATGATCCAGGTAACTTCGAATTTCATTAATAAAACACTCGCAAATTACCAAGGTCAGTCCTCAAGATGGTCGTAATGGTGGGTTCCACTGTATTTGTAAATTATCGTTGGACTCTTATGAAATATTTCTATTGTTTCATTACTATAGTCAGTTGACTGGTTCAGTCAAGTATTCATTAGCAGACCTTGGCAACTGTTGCCTGAAGCCAGGAATTCATTAGAAAATTTTTTCCCCTTCTATCTGTAAATATACCTTGAGATAAGCAGACCAGCCTTTATATTTGTTTGTTTTGTTACTGAGATATCTGTCCATGAAAGTCGCTCTCACAACTGATGTATTCTTAAAATGAATTTCATTGGCTACTGTTTTGTCTTCTTTCACAAAAAAAAAGTAAATTTCCGTAACCCCTGCAGGGTTCACCAGTGTCAGGACCACGTGGACTCAATGTTGGCGATCAAGTGATCAGCATCAGTGGTTGCCGGGTAACCAGCATCAGTGACTGGACCCGTTGTATTCAGGTTGCCATGAAGGAGAAGAGCAGTGGTTACTGTATGCCGGTCGATCTCATCAAACAGCAAGATGTTGCTGTCTACAGTAAGATGTCTCATTGTCTACAGATATTTCATTATAAATCATGAAGCTATGCTGTTTATATGTAGATAAACTGAAAGTATAAAAGAGCTTAGCTGGCAGACCTGAGCAGGTCCCAAATTTTGAAGTAAAATGAATATACAAAAGTACAAGCAGCCCACTGACTATCCTATAGCAGCATCCACCAGTTTCAGTAATTTACATTTATCACAGTGGTTGGCACCTGTGTGTTTAAATTATAGGGTTCTCCTCCTGCCTTGATGATAGTGGGGACCCTGGAAGAGAAAAAAGGCTGCTGATCCACCACAACAGAGAAAAACTGATCATTGATCAGGAAAAAAAATTAAAAAAAGAACTAAAATGTTTAAATATAACATAGAGTTAAACAAAGCATATTTATTCCTGGACCTGAATCTGCCTGATATGCAGTGATACTGTAACACCTGGGGGTTACGTGGGTGTAGGTTCAGGGTTCACTGAGTGCGAACGCCCGAGTGTGATGTCGCAAAACATGCAAACATTCGCGCAGATACCTACATAAACTTCAGACTCCAAATCGGTAGTAAACTCTTTATATATATTATTAAAATAAACTTACATAGTTTGAATGATGACGAGATCGACATGCGTGATGACAGATGCAGTCTCCAACCACAGAGTAATTGGCAAGGTCGAGGGATGATGCTGTTCGCTGGCGCAGTCTACTACACGGTTGGTTAAATTTACCCAGGTAATAATTCCGTAGGACAAGTCCGAGTATCCAAAAATACAGGCAGTTGTATAATAACACAGAAATAAACCTCCAAAGGTACTCCAAAATAATTATCAAAGTCTCCTTTAAATGCTGATGTGGTGCGAGCTGAAGCAAGTACGAACTGTGTGTCCCCCCAAGCTAGGCCGGCCCTTTATATAGCCTCTGACCCCCTGCTGTCCTGCACGTCTTCCACCCCAGCGGTAGCCGCCCAGCCCGGTTTCCCTGCTGCGGATAACGGCCGGTCATCACTGACCTAGTGACTGCCCTCCACGAGTGGTTACATAATGTTTACTCGCAGCGTACCCCGGCATCGCGCTCCTGCAAGCCACCAAGCGCTGGCTGCTCTCGCATACAGCCTGGTTTTCGTTACAATACATTACAATGTTTCGCTTCCATATTCCATCAAATTTAGAAATTTGAATTTTCATTCCTTTTATAAGCTAGCACTTTACATTTGATGTAAATATATTTATGAGCTGCAATATAGGTATTGGACAGTAAATTCCACATAGTGATGTGTATATATCTATGTTTACAGGTTACAGTACCCCGGCAGGGAACACAGAGTGCTGCTCTAACACCAGTAGTACACATCTTTGCTTCTCCTACCACATTAAAGGGAAGCTCAAAGTGGTAAGCATTTAAATGTATCCTCCCAGCATATATTAAATATTTATGGCCATTATGGGCACATATTCAGCGTTCATAACGGATATAATGTACATATTAATCTGGATCCATATCACATCTAAAAAAGCCATGAGACCAGTAGTTAAAAATGGGGCATAACCAATCTGAAATCTTTACTTTAAACACTAGAGTTATACCCTAATATTTGACATGCAACCTGTAACATCCAAGGTTTAGTGTGTTGGCAAAAAAATGGCAGCCCCTGTGAACCGTTTTGAGCAACTGGGAAAATAAACTTCTCAGGGCTTAAGGATGTGACACAAAAGTACTTTGAGGACAGCATCCAGGCAAAATATGCTGAGAGAGTTTGATGGCAAGGGGAAAGCAATGTTTTGAGCACAATAATGCTTTTTTCAGACCACACCAAAATCCTCAAATAATAGGAGAATCTGGAAATGAATGGACTTAATGCAAATACATAACATGAATTGAGAATGAAAGGGTCACAGTATGCTGTAAAATATTACAGGAACAATGCAGAAGAGTTTTACTGCAAAGTTATAACAGTATAGGCATCAGTATAATATTTAGATGAAAAGGGACTTATACTTTGGGTATCAGATGCCCGTCATCAAAATTGAGACCCTTTTTAGCTCCGCTGACTGTAAGTCATCAACTGTAAGCCTACGAGCTATGGGGGCCCCAAAGTACCCCCCAAGATAGTGAAAAATGTCATACAAAAACTTCAATATCTCATTAACTACATCACTGATGGTCATGATTTTTGGCATTCATATTAATCATGCGATGTTTCATCAGTTTCTGCAGACTGGTGGCGCCACCTATATTTTTCGATTTTTTACGATTTTTTTTCTCTATTTTTGAGACCTTTAAGGATGTAGTTATCTGTTAACAGGGTTCAAATTGTAACGACCAGACCTAGAATCTTCATTCTTGACACACAGGGTGACCCATGAAAAGTCTCCATGGAAACCTGAAATTAGGTCTCTGTTACCCTTATCCTGTGAGCTGTGGCACTCCAAAGTACAGCTCAGAATAATGGAATATTTGATACAAAAGCTGAAGTATCTGAACAACTAATGCAGAGATCACCATAATTGTTTGCATGGATATTGATCATGGAGTGTTTCACCAGTTTCTGCAGCTGGGTGCGCCACATCTATTTTTTTTATTTTTTACAAATTTTTCTCTCTATTTTTGAGACCTTTAAAAATGTGGACATCTGTTAACAGGGCACAAATCGTAAAGACTGGACCTAGAATCTTCATTCTTGACATTCTGAGTGGCCTATGAAAAGTTTCCATGGAAACCAGAAATTAGGTCTCTGTTACCCATATCCTTCGAGCTATTGGGCCCCAAAGTACCCCCCAGAATCCTTTAAGGATGTAGTTATCTGTCAACAGGGTTCAAATTAGACCTAGAATCTTCATTCTTGACACACAGGGAGACCTATGAAAAGTATCCATGGAAACCTGAAATTAGGTCTGTTACCCAAATCCTTTGAGCTATGGCACTCGAAGTACTGAAAATTTGATACAAAAGCTGAAGTATCTGAACAACTAATGCAGAGATCACCATAATTGTTTGCATGGATATTGATCATGGAGTGTTTCACCAGTTTCTGCAGTCTGGGTGCGCCACCTCTATTTTTTTATTTTTTACAAATTTTCTCTCTATTTTTGAGACCTTTAAAAATGTGGACATCTGTTAACAGGGCACAAATCTTAAAGACTGGACCTAGAATCTTCATTCTTGACATTCTGAGAGGCCTATGAAAAGTCTCCATGGAAATCAGAAATTAGGTCTCTGTTACCCATATCCTTCAAGCTATTGGGCCCCAAAGTACCCCCCAGAATCCTTTAAGGATGTAGTTATCTGTCAACAGGGTTCAAATTGGACCTAGAATCTTCATTCTTGACACACAGGGAGACCTATAAAAAGTATCCATGGAAACCTGAAATTAGGTCTCTGTTACCCATATCTTTTGAGCTATGGCACTCAAAAGTACAGCTCAGAATAATGGAAAATTTGATACAAAAGCTGAAGTATCTGAACAACTAATGCAGAGATAACCATAATTGTTTGTATGGATATTGATCATGGAGTGTATCATCAGTTTCTGCAGCCTGGTGGCACCACATGTATTTGTTCGGGCTTTTTTTTCGATTTTTTTTTCTCTATTTTTGAGACCTTAAAAGTTATGAACATCTGTTAACATGGCACAAATCATAACAAGTGGACCTAGAATCTTCATTCTTTAGACACAGGCAGACCCATGAAAAATCTCCATGGAAACCTGAAATTAGGTCTCTGTTACCCATATCCATTAAGCTGTATGGCTCCAAAATACCCCCCCCACCCCCAGAATAATGAAAAATTTTATATTAAAACTCCAGTATCTCAATAAATACAACACTGATGCTCATGATTTTTGGCATACATATTGATCATGACATGTTCCATCAGTTTCAGCAGACTGGGTGCGCCACCTCTATTTTTTTTCAA
Source organism: Sipunculus nudus (assembly GCA_026874595.1). Lineage (NCBI taxonomy): Eukaryota > Metazoa > Annelida > Sipuncula > Golfingiida > Sipunculidae > Sipunculus > Sipunculus nudus. The sequence goes on along the minus strand of CM049311.1, from coordinate 63,756,497 downwards.
ATTTTTACGAATTATTTTGTCTATTTTTGAGACCTTTAAAGATGTGGTTATCTGTCAACAGGGTACAAATTGTAACAACTGGACCTAGAATCTTCATTCTTGTCATGCAAGGAGGCCCATGAAAAGTGTCTGCGGAAACCTGAAATTAAGTCTCTGTTACCCATATCCTTCAAGTTATAGGACTCCAAAGTATCCCTCAGAATAATGGAAAATTTGATACAAAAGCCGAAGTATCTGAACAACTAATCCAGAGATCACCATGCTTCTTTGCATGGATATTGACCATTAAGTGTTTTTATTAGTTTCTGCAGACTGGTGGAGCCACCTGTATTTTTAGCGAACCTGTGAGCTTATGCGATGGCGCAGCGTCATCCGTCCGCCGTCCATGGCTGTAAGTCAGAAACTGTCGGAGCTAGCAGCTCCAAATTACATGTAAGAATTCGTCACATGTGAAACTTGGTGCCCTGGAGCTTATTATTGGGTATCTGCATTAATTTAGATTTTATAGAGAAAAAGCTTAAAAACCTCTAAAAATCTTCTCCTCTGAAACTGTCCAGCCAAATTGTCCAATATTTCACAGAAATGATCTCTGGAACAATCTCTCTCAAGTTTGTTCGAATGGTTCCAGTTCAGAGATTTTTGGCCGAGTTACAGGAGGTTGAACTTAGTCATCTGTCCAAAAAAGCACACTAAAATTAAAATCTCAGAAACGGCTAGAGCTATAATGACCAAATTTTATACCAATGTTTGTCACATATGTCATATCTAATTTTGAGGTATTGGTGGCACCACCTACATTGATGTGTTTTTTACAAGCGAAAATGTAATTTTAAACTCTTCTAGCTTATACACTGATTTATGATGAAACTGTTCAGCTGATTGGTTTAAACTTTACAAGAATTATTCTATGGTAGGGTTCTGCCAGTTTTATAAGAATAGATTGGGTAAATACAGTTTTAAAAAAGCATTGTAGCCAATTGAAAAAGGCTTTCTGTATTTGAAAACAGATTTGACTTCAAGCAGCCAAGTCAAGAGGTCACTCAGTACAAACAGGTGGGGTCCAGACATCACCATGGCACCTGACCTGGCTGGGGGGGGGGGGTGTCTAGACAATGTGTCTAGACGTCTAGGCACAGCGTCTAGACGTCTGGATACAATGTTCAGATGCCGAATTCCCAGATTATTGGAACTACCGTTTTCCCCATAGATAATCTGCATTTTTTCATCTTAGAATCGAAATAAAAAACCCTGGTGCGTATTATACATGGAGACATAATTTCCAAACTTTTTTTCAGTCAGGTTGAATATCGTACGGGGAGCAGATGATGAGCGATAATAAAGGATTTTATGTAAACAAAGTGTATACTCACTTTACTTGTACAAATTTTGCATTAAAACAACATAATTATTGATTTGATTCACTTTCTTTCATTTCAGATACTTAAAATATATCTTAAGTATGGCTTACAACAGAAGATCGCCGTTGTGAAATATGCATGATGGTATATTGCTTGGCTGACCTCCTTTGATGTCAATGTCTGTCGGCAGATGGCGCTGTGGCATATTTTTACATGTGGTGTTAAATCACAAAAGGGGATCATTTCTACCTGATATACCTGCACCTGTCAGTCCTTGTCCGTGGGAAATGTTCCGTGATACACTAATTACTATTTAAACAACTTGAGCCAAGGGAGGAATGATTGCCTGGTGGTTTCCTAAGTTAATTAATAATTAATAATTAATTACCCTATTGTGCAAGCATGGACAGTTTGAACAGCTGTGTAAATTAATGATATCCCGCTCGTCACAGTTTGTTACCCGACATTACGGAAAGCTTCCCTTTGATTAACATCAAAGGAGACCTGTGTTTTTGTATACATTCTGTAACTAAGAATTATCATTGCTGTTTTTAGTTCACTCTGTGAACTTATGCCATGGCGCAGCGTTCGCCGTCCACTGTCCACTGTCAACTGTCCACCGTCTGTTACCAAATATCTCAACAGCCACAGCAGCTACCTTCATGAAACTTTGCAGAATTAATGATCATGGGATGGACATGCAAAAATAAGCTTTTGGTGGCGCCACCTATGTTGACCTACTTTCTGCGGGACAAAATGGTCTTTTCCACTTCTTACTAGATAAGTCACAAAGTATTAATATTTTGGCCTTCATATCATAGTCAACAGTTCCTTAGAAGAAGGGGAATAATTTGTGTGTAAATTCAGTCAGGTCATTTTCAAGATGGCATCTTTATGGAACTTCAAATCGTGTCGATCACAAAATACGACAACTTGATGTGTTTCCATACAGGATGTATTGTCTGTTACTAAATATCTGAGGAACTGCTGCAGCCTTCAGTTTCAAATTTCACAGGAATATTGATCATGTGACTGCTCAATGATTTTGACCTCCAGGTGGCGCCACCTGTGTTGACCTACTTTCTACAGGCTGTAATGGTCTTTTCTCTTTTTTCCAAGATATGTCATAAAGTATAAATACTTTGGCTTTCATATCATAGTCAAGAGTTACTAGGAGGAAGGGAAATAATAATTTTAGTATAAATTCAGTTAAGTCATTTTCAAGATGGCATATCTACGGAACTACAAATTGTGACAATTGCAAAATTTGACAACTTGATGGCTTCCATACAGGATGTATTGTCTGTTACCAAATATCTTAGGAACTGCTGCAGCCTTCAGTTTTAAATTTCACAGGAATATTGATCATGTGACTGCTCAATGATTTTGACCTCCAGGTAGCGCCACCTTTGTTGACCTACTTTCTGCGGGACGAAATGGTCTTTTCCACTTCTTACTAGATAAGTCACAAAGTATTAATATTTTGGCCTTCATATCATAGTCCACAGTTCCTCAGAGGAAGGGGTATAATTTGAGTAAAAATTTAGTCAAGTCATTTTCAAGATGGTGTCTTTATGGAACTTCAAATCGTGTCGATCGCAAAATACGACAACTTGATGTGTTTCCATACAGGATGTATTGTCTGTTACTAAATATCTGAGAAACTGCTGCAGCCTTCAGTTTCAAATTTCACAGGAATATTTATCATGTGACTGCTCAATGATTTTGACCTCCAGGTGGCGCCACCTGTGTTGACCTACTTTCTACAGGCTGTAATGGTCTTTTCTCTTTTTTCCAAGATATGTCATAAAGTATAAATACTTTGGCTTTCATATAATAGTCAAGAGTTACTAGGAGGAAGGGAAAATATAATAATTTGGGTATAAATTCAGTTAAGTCATTTTCAAGATGGCATATCTACGGAACTACAAATTGTGACAATTGCAAAATTTGACAACTTGATGGTTTCCATACAGGATGTATTGTCTGTTACCAAATATCTTAGGAACTGCTGCAGCCTTCAGTTTCAAATTTCACAGGAATATTGATCATGTGACTGCTCAATGATTTTGACCTCCAGGTGGCGCCAACTTTGTTGACCTACTTTCTGCGGGACGAAATGGTCTTTTCCACTTCTTACTAGATAAGTCACAAAGCATTAATATTTTGGCCTTCATATCATAGTCAACAGTTCCTTAGAGGAAGGGGTATAATTTGAGTAAAAATTTAGTCAAGTCATTCTCAAGATGGCGTCTTTATGGAACTTCAAATCGTGTCGATCGCAAAATATGACAACTTGACCTCCAGGTAGCGCCACCTTTGTTGACCTACTTTCTGCGGGACGAAATGGTCTTTTCCACTTCTTACTAGATAAGTCACAAAGCATTAATATTTTGGCCTTCATATCATAGTCAACAGTTCCTTAGAGGAAGGGGTATAATTTGAGTAAAAATTTAGTCAAGTCATTCTCAAGATGGCGTCTCTACGGAACTTCAAATTTTGTTGATCGTAAAATTTAACAACTTGATGTGTTTCCATACAGGATGTATTGTCTGTTACCAAATATCTTAGGAACTGCTGCAGCCTTCAGTTTCAAATTTCACAGGGATATTGATCATGTGACTGCTCATTGATTTTGACCTCCAGGTAGCGCCACCTTTGTTGACATACTTTCTGCGGGACGAAATGGTCTTTTCCATGTCTTACTAGATAAGTCACAAAGTATTAATATTTTGGCCTTCATATCATAGTCAACAGTTCCTTAGAGGAAGGGGAATAATTTAAGTATAAATTTAGTCAAGTCATTTTCAAGCTGGCATATCTACGGAACTTCAAATTGTGACAATTGCAAAATTTGACAACCTGATGGTTTACATACAGGATGTATTGTCTGTTACCAAATATCTTAGGAACTGCTGCAGCCTTCAGTTTCAAATTTCACAGGAATATTGATCATGTGACTGCTCAATGATTTTGACCTCCAGGTGGCGCCACCTTTGTTGACCTACTTTCTGCGGGACGAAATGGTCTTTTCCACTTCTTACTAGATAGGTCACAAAGCATTAATATTTTGGCCTTCATATCATAGTAAACAGTTCCTTAGAGGAAGGGGTATAATTTGAGTAAAAATTTAGTCAAGTCATTCTCAAGATGGCGTCTCTACGGAACTTCAAATTTTGTAGATCGTAAAATTTAACAACTTGATGTGTTTCCATACAGGATGTATTGTCTGTTACCAAATATCTTTGGAACTGCTGCAGCCCTCTGTTTCATATTTCACAGGAATATTGATCATGTGACTGCTCAATGATTTTGACCTCCAGGTGGAGCAACCTGTGTTGACCTACTTTCTACAGGCTGTAATGGTCTTTTCTCTTTTTTCCAAGATATGTCATAAAGTATAAATACTTTGGCTTTCATATCATAGTCAAGAGTTACTAGGAGGAAGGGAAATAATAATTTTAGTATAAATTCAGTTAAGTCATTTTCAAGATGGCATATCTACGGAACTTCAAATTGTGACAATTGCAAAATTTGACAACTTGATGGTTTCCATACAGCATGTATTGTCTGTTACCAAATATTTTAGGAACTGCTGCAGCCTTCAGTTTCAAATTTCACAGGAATATTGATCATGTGACTGCTCAATGATTTTGACCTCCAGGTGGCACCACTTTTGTTGACCTACTTTCTGCGGGACGAAATGGTCTTTTCCACTTCTTACTAGATAAGTCACAAAGTATTAATATTTTGGCCTTCATATCATAGTCAACAGTTCCTTAGAGGAAGGGGAATAATTTGAGTAAAAATTTAGTCAAATCATTCTCAAGATGGCGTCTCTACGGAACTTCAAATTTTGTAGATCGTAAAATTTAACAACTTGATGTGTTTCCATACATGATGTATTGTCTGTTACCAAATATCGTAGGAACTGCTGCAGCCTTCAGTTTCAAATTTCACAGGAATATTGATCATGTGACTGCTTAATGATTTTGACCTGCAGGTAGCGCTACCTGTGTTTAGCTACTTTCAGCAGGCTGTAACGGTCTTTTCCACTTTTATCCATAATATGTCATTAAGTATTTATTTGTTATAATCTGCCAAAACAGAGTCTCCTCTGAGACTCTTGGATTGATCTTTCTGAAACATTTTTTTTAATCACCTGCCAAAATGCACAGTAATTCACAGAGTGAACATTAGACCCCTGGGTCTCTTGTTTTTTTGTTAGAATGGGGATGATATTTTATTAAAACACATTCGTACGACCCCTTTTCTTGGACTCGAACGGCCTTGCATTGGTGACGCTTAATACAAGTGTTGCAATACCTGGTTAACGGCAGTCCAGGCAAAATCCCCCTTTTTACACTTAACAATTGGAGGAGAATAGACAATTTGCTAATCCAAGTATAATGATTTCCTGCTTAGAGACTTGTGTTGACTGACGAAGTCACACCCACGAAGAGAGTGGATATTCGATGACCACCACAAAAACAATTTGCAGCATTCAGGATTTCGTCAGAATCTAGCTGCGTATTATACACAGGTATACAGGTTTTTCCCCAGAAATTGTAGCTCTGAATAGGGGTGCGGATTATCTACGGGTGCGGATTATTTATGGGGGAAAACGGTATATCTTTCAACTGTTTGAAAAAACTTGGTTTGCATTTTAAGCAAATCGGGTTTATCATCAGGTCACATGTGAACTGCTGCGCCTTCATTTTTGGTTGACCTCTGACCTTTCCTTGCTGCCCAGTGTCCATTTGTGCGTCTGTTTCCACACATAAACCCACATATCTCGGGAACTGTTTGACCGATCAGGCTAAACATTTTGCACAAATGTAGCCCTTTGATAGCTTTATAACATACACTAAAAATGGTGGTGCCACCTGCAACCACTTATGCACAGCGTCCATCTGTTCATCTGCCTTTGGATAAAATCACTCATATCTCAGCAGTGGTTTGACTTATCCACCTGAAATTTAGCATGTTTTACACATCCTGAACAGGTTTCTTGATTTTATGACAGGTGTTGCCACCTACATTCACATTTACTCTGCAGACATCCAAGCTCATATCTCAGCAGTGGTTTGACTTATCCACCTGAAATTTTGCAGGTTTATACATCATGGACAGGTTTCTCGATTTTATGACAGGTGGTGCCACCTACATTAACATTTACTCTGCAGACATCCAAGCTCATATCCCTGGAACCGACTGATTAGGCCAAAATTTTGCATGTGTATAGATCTCACATAGCTCTTCATCATAGGCAAAACTGGTGGTGCCACCTGCAACCATTTATGCACAGCATCCATCTGTACATCTGTGTCACCCCTGGTTTAACTTGATAACTTTACAACGGATATATCCTATAAAACAATAGGATGGGTTTATGCTCGCCACTTGATTTCACTAATCAAGAAATTAGATCCCGGTCATTACAGGTGACATTTCCAGGTTCTTTTAAGGACGTGTATAAAAATACCAGACAATCATACACCCAGATCAATAGAAACTATGAGACATCAGGTTAAATTCACAAATATAATTCAAGACAATACTTACAGAGACATAGATGTGAGTGTGTGTGCGTTGATATGTCAATACGACAGTCCTTCACATTAAAAATACAGGATATTTACTGAGTCCATGGTTTGTATAAAAACAATAAAGTCCAGTTCCTTCAGAGATCTCTGGTTACTGTTTTGTGTAGAATTTAGTGTATGGTTAGTACCATATAGTCTTTCTGAGTTTAGTGATCTTCAACTGATCTTGCTTGACAGCGACCCGGGTAGGCTTACGTTCACATAAATGGTAACAGCTCTCTTTGTTTACATGAGTGCTAAGAGTCCTTGACCTTACTCGTGTAGCAGTGGTTTCACGGCTTACAGCAATTATGTATCTAGGTCAAGCTGAACTAGGCCAGCAGGTGACGTGTGCGCACTTACTTTACCACCAGTACAATGCTCTGTTGGCAGCACGGCTGTGATCTCGTGAGCTGGGTCCTTGCCTCATGCAGAAGCTTGCTTCTATGCCGTTCCTGGCATTTCAATGTTCCTTCTGCCGTGCGTGCGTGCTGCCTCTCCAAACTTCCAGACCCAACTGAAGCACCGTCCCGCGTCTCTCCCTGGACTCTGTCGTCACAATTGCCTGTGCCCTGTGTACGGCGATCCGGTTCTCTGATTGGCTTATGGCTCAATTGTCCCATTTAAGGATATATGTGACCTAGAATGACTGCTAGCGTCACCAAGGCGACCCACATACCAGATGTAATACACGCAATGCGTGACACAGATAAATTAGCTGATAGCTAATCATACAAGATTACACCATATTTAGGATGACGCTTCACGTCAATATCAATAGAGAACAGACTTCATTAAACTATGCTACAAAACACCGTACATAGTCACCGATTTTCTGGTGACAATCTGCCTTAGGTTAAAATCACTCATATCTCAGCAGTGGTTTGGCTTATCCACTTGAAATTTTGCAGGTACTTTACATCCTTGACAGCTTTCTCGATTTTATGACAGGTGTCCCCACGTACATTCACATTTACTCTGCAGACATCCAAGCTCATATCTCTGGAAACCGTTTGACTGATTAGGCCAAAATTTTGCATGTGTATAGATCTCGCATAGCTCTTGGCGCCACCTGCAACCACTTATGCACAGCATCCATCTGTTGATCTGCCTTGGGATAAAATCACTCATATCTCGGCAGTGGTTTGACTTATCCACCTGAAATTTTGCAGGTTTATACATCCTGGACAATTTTCTCGATTTTATGACAGGTGACACCACCTACATTCACATTTAAGCTGCAGACATCCATGCTAATATGCAACACACCACGCTCTATTTCCCTTGCCACTTAATCCATGCCTCACTTCACCCGTCCCACTCTGATTTCTGCAGATACACATAGTGGCTTGTCGACTACCCATATTCTGGTTTTAAAATGTCCTAGTCTTAAACTTGCAGGTCAGAAACGTCCATTTTGCTGAAATCATAATGATTAAGGTAGATATGCAGGACTTAGGAGGATCAATATTAAATTTTGAAATAAACCTCCATTCATACTCCTAAACTTTGCACAGGTTCGCATTAGGCCTGTAGGCCTTGTTTTTAAAGTTTACGCATTTTTTCTCTATTTTTGAGATATATTAATACAGACACAATCTCAGCCTGTTCAGTTGGTTAATCTGTTATATGCTGCAGTTGAATGGTTATATACTACCATTCATGATAAAATTTCCTTTTGCAAATCTCTTCCCAGTCAGCTGAACGTCATGACCCATGGGTCACTTGTTCTTTCAGGTATAGTAAACCTGCAAACCATGACCTTGCAGATTGAGATTTCATTTACAAATGACAAGCTTTCTGATAATTTCCAGCTCATTATGTAATAAACAAAAGCAGTTTGTAGTTGAGATTTGTTACAGCAAGTTAGCTTGTGATCTTTGGAAAATTCTACATCTAGTATTCTGAAAATACAGTGTAATTCTATTACACAGCGAGTGGTCATGTTACCGGGGTGATTGTCGGGCATGGTTTTACCATCGTATGGAACATGATTGGCCAGACTGAGGTCTGGTTACCTGAAATATAAAAGGAAATTTGAAGAATTCTTTGTCCCTTTTGATAGAAGAATTCTTTGCTAAATCCTTCAGTGTACCAGAAGTATACTCCTTGGTGCTACTATTTTGCATACAGATTTTTTGAATGTCTCAATATGCATGTAGTAATTAAGGGTATACCACTTGTGATGGACAATGATATCATTTTGTAAGAAAGTTATTATTAGAAAGTATATTTGACATCAACTCATGTCAAGAATATTCTTACCTACTAACTGTATTTGAGAGCTGCATGAATGATTGTATGCCTTCCTTCTTCACAGAAACATGCCTGCTTGCCTGCCCGTTCTACCACTGACCGCCAGGTGTGTAGGTTACAGAGTGACTGCTACAACCCAAAGACCCCGTCAGTTTGTGTCATGCCTTCCCTGGATAACAGTACCAAGCTCCTCAGAGTGATACATCGCAGAAAACAGCCACTACTCTTCCTAGGGCACCCTATAGACCTGTACTATTCAGGTATGTATAATATTATATATAGACCCCGTCAGTTTGTGTCATGCCTTCCCTGGATAACAGTACCAAGCTCCTCAGAGTGATACATCGCAGAAAACAGCCACTACTCTTCCTAGGGCACCCTATAGACCTGTACTATTCAGGTATGTATAATATTATATATATATATATATATATATATATATGGCCTGTACTATTCTGGTATGTATAATACTATTTTATATATATATATATATATATATATATATATATATATATATATATACACACAGTAAAACGCCTTTATTATGGTCACCATTGGGACAGGATGAAAGTGGCCTTAATACAGGAGTGGCCGTTTTACAGGACTTGACCAGGATAGGGGGGGGGGGGGGGTTAAAATGTAATGTGAACCAAGTTCAAATCTTTATTAAAATCATCAAATTAATCGTATATACAGAGTATTAGTATAATTACTATTATCAATAACAAAATTAAATATTTACGTCAACCCTATTTATGACAGTTACCAATAATATATACAAATATGTTTTGAACTTGAGTTCGGCCAGCACCATAGATTTCTGCTAGCTGTCGGCTGCTTTTCCCAGGTTCCTGATCAGATCTACCTCTTTAGAGAATCTGTGAGCTTAAGGGATTGTGTGGTGTCGTCTGGCGTCTGTCGTCCGGCGACGGTGTCTGTACGTTAACCCATACTATTTTGAAAATGGCAAAAGTTAGCATCACCAAATTTTATGCAAAAAATTAGTCATCTAAAAAACTCTATCAGATTTTGCTTATTTTTTGGCTAACTGCATTTTCTTAGATTTTATGGGGAAAGAGCTAAAAAAGCTTGAAAAATCTTCTCTGAAACTTTTCAGCCAAATTGTCCAATATTTTACAGAAATAATCTTTTATACCATCTCTCTCAAGTTTGTTCGAACGGTTCAAGTTCAGTGAATTTTGGCTGAGTTACAGGAAGTTGAACTTAGTCATCTGTCCAAAAAAGCGCACTAAAATTACAATCTCAAGTTTACTTGAATGATTTTTGGCGAAATTATTGGACCTTTAATGATGAAAGGACTGCATCTCTATTATTCTAGATATTTTGATAAAAAGTTTATGAATATGTCAGCTTGAAAAAAAAGCATTTTAGCCAAAGTCTTTCAGTATGTGTAAACAGATTAACCAAAAGGCCAAGATTGTGTCTGTATCTTTAAAAAGGTTGTGAAACTGCCAACTGTTTCAGATTTGGCAACAGATCAAGAGTTCATTCAGTGCAGCCAGATATAGGTAAAGAGTTCAATCAGTGCAGCGAAGCACAATGCATGTGATCACCTCATGGGTGACATGTGCACCTCATGGGCACCATGTGATCACTTCATGGGTGTCATGCCCCTCAGGGCAGGGCCCCTGCATGAGCTTATGCAATGGTGTGGCTACTATTTCAAATTTGGCAACAGGCTAGAGGTCTGTCTGGATCTATTTATAGCTTTGGCAGACTGCCAGCTGTATCAGATAAGGCAACAGGTCAAGAGTTCACTCAGTGCAGCCAGGTATGGGTCAGGAGTTTACTCAGTGCTGTAGCTGCATTCTATTTATAGCGTTGGCAGACTGCCCATTGCATTAGATTTGGCACCAAAGTTCAGCCTGGATTTATTTATAGCTGTGGCAGACTGCCAGCTGTGCCAGATTATGCAACAGGTCAAGAGTTCACTCAGTGCAGCCAGGTACAGGTCAAAAGTTCACTCAGTCTAGCCAGGTGCAGATCATGAGTGCACAATGTGCAGTAGCCTGAGCCAGCAAATTTGTCACAGTTCACGCGGGGCAACAGCCTTTCTCACCTAAGCCTGGTCAGCCCCATGCATCAGACTCAAGGTAAGTCTGATGTATTGGCCAGATATTTTGACCTGTGTATGTGTCTTTGATGGCTTTCTCGTTCACAAGACAGGTGTCACCAACTACAATGACTTTTGCACTTTTTATGTCCCTGCTTTTATCTACAGAGGAATTTGATATATCAGCCTGAAACTGGGCATATATATACACATCGAATATCTGACTGGTGGTGCCAGTTACAATCATTTTTGTGTTGGGTGCACCCATGCCAGAATTTCAGCATTGATGATTGTGTAATTGTTTCTTATTCAAAATGTTAAGGACTTGCACTGTTCATATACATGAGGAGTAATGGTCCAGCATTGAAGCATTATTCCTTGTGTACTACCCAATGCACAGGTTCGCATTAGGCCTGTTGGCCTTGTTTAAGAGCAAGTTCATGTCTTTTCTTGGTCGCCATAATGGTCAAAGTGATTGGGACAGAGTATGCGTAACATTTTATACATGTAACAATGTTTATTTTGTATTCATAATGATTCATGTATGTGTAAATTGTGCGATGTTTGCCGCACTGTTTTTGTTTGATGTACGTGTTCACAAGGACATTTAAAAAAAGTTTAAAGGTCCACAGTTTGCCTAACGTTTTTCTGATGACCTAATCATATGGACCAACTGGTTGTCATTCGTCAATTAAATGACAAGCACCCTGATTAAGATCTGGCTCGCATGACTGATTCCCAAACATACACACAGGTGGGAACACATGCCTTACTATTGTGCATACTAAAGAGGCTTAGTGGGGTATTACGACGCTGGCTACGTGTCAAACAACTAAGTCACGGTCGAGTGGTTACTTTTATCCAGGCACTCATTAACATACAGGAATATGTGAGGGTGGATGCTTGTGTAATGATATTGAGGTCAGAAGTGGCTGCTGGATGTGTTGAGCTTATGTCATGGAGTCACTGCCCCTAACCGTAATTGAGGCATTTCCAGGCCTGCGGGACCGAGAGACCTGGCTGTAATACGGAATAGAGGAGTGACTGTAATTGAGAACAAAATGATTATGAAATATAATGGTCTAAAATTTGGGACCAGAAAATCTGACCGTGATACACGTATTGACCGTTATTGAGGCTTGGCCGTTAGCAGGCTTTCTACTGTATATATATATATATATATATATATATATATATATATATATATATATATATATATAAAAATATGACCTATGCTATTCTGGTGTGTATAATACTATTATCTTACTGCACAGTCAGACTCACAAGGGTACAACTCTGCTGGTTAGGTTTATGGGCTTTGAAATTTAAACTCCACAATGCACTTCTGGTTCTAAACCAGTGGCGCAGGTATAAATGTAGTGAAGACGGTAATGTAGTCCATGCAAATACATCGATAAAGAATTGTTTCTAATCAAATCACATAAACATGGGTGGTTTTGTGGTAAGGACTTCACAAAATAAGTAATATTTTGAAAGCATGCATATTTTGAAATGTAAACAGAAGGTGCTTCTTTGAAATGTAACAAATTTTAATTTTTAAGGTTTGACAGTTGAGACAAGTAGTCTCAGCTGTACAGTATCACGACCTATAAGCAGTTGATTGCAACTACAGCATGACATTTTTGCAATAGAATAACAACTTGTATAAAATTTAGAGTACAGTGTTTATTTTTAAGTGAATATTTGTTTATGCTTATGACTCTTTGTTTCAGTGGAACTGTTTGCATGCAGGAGCAGTTATGTTTAATACGTTGATCCATAAAAAGACTTCATACTGTTATTATTAATTCATAAAATTTTTGTTCTTTGTTTCAAAATCCCAGAGAGTCACTTAGATATCAGACTTTTAACAAAGTGTGCCACTGTATTGAAAAAGAGAAAGAAAATTAGAGGTTTGTATTAGCAAAATAGAAATTATTAACCCTAGTTCCTATAATATTAAAATTTAAAATCATTACTATCAGTACTTGTTATTAATTGTTCATCTCTATATGAAAAGGGTACTTGATCATTATTGTAATATTCTATAATGAAAATATTCCACATGCCTTTCAGTGAAATCTAGTGTCCGTTATTGAAACAAATAAATGGTGTTCAGATTGGTCTGCAGTTCATTGCTAGAGAAACAAGTAACCCACCTGAAATCCATCTTTTCCTTTTCCTTTGTTTCCTTCAATGAACTGCAGATGGTGCTGATTAGTAATTAAGGCATTAAGATAATATGTAGTTTTACTAAAACAAGTTTTTTCTTTTCAGTGGTTTTGAGTGACTATGTACCCAGCAGCATGTTTGTACCTGTGAATCTACCATACATCTTAGAAACACTCTGCAAGTATCCTTTTGATTTACATGAAGAAAAGATTATTACACTAACAGCCATGATCTGTTAGGTGAGATTGTTTTAAGCTCTGCTGACTGCAAGTCAACTGAGGTATAGGAATGACGCTTTGGCCATTGTCCATCCATTAGCAGGGCACAAATTATAACCGCTAACCCTAAAAATTTGTAAATGAAAATCCAGGTAGGTTAATAAAAAATCACCTAGGAAACCTGAAATTAAGTTATTGCAACCTGTATCCTTCGAGCTATGGGGCTTGAAGTACCCCCCAGAATAATTTAAAATTTGATACAAAACTTGCAGTATCTTGATAATAACTGCATTTATTGTAATGAATCTTGTCTAGAATATTGACCATGACTAGTTTATCAGTTCCTGAAAACTGGTGGTGCAACCTGTATTTTTTCTAATTTTTACGATTTTTGGGGTGCATTTTAGACCATCAGCTGACAGCAGTTATGTCAGTTTCTCAGCTGTTGTTTCATCCAGTGTCCTGAAACCAAGTGTGTTTACACTAAGTTTGATTATGATTGCTTTCTTCAGTTCCTGAAGACTAGTGGGCCATCAGTAATTTTTTCCATTTTTGCACTTTATTACGCTGGTCACATGACGGGAGTATTACAGTATACCCACCGTCTGTCCGTCCAATAACTGTAAGTGTTGCCGTGATAACTTACCGAGTCTTTGATGGATAAAATTTTCACGAAACAACATAACTTCTTACCAACAGATTATCTTGCCCCAGTTTGATTATGGGTAACATCAACGCATATTTAATAAGGTCATGGGTCAGTAGGCTACATTGTGGTGTCGCCTGTTGACAGGTTTAGATAATATTTCATAGTTAACTCAGAAATGAAACCAAAGTCTATAATTTAAATTATTGATACATTTCATTTCCAATCCATTAATATTATTCTCTGAATAGCAGGGGGAATGATTTCATTGGCCACCCCCTTGCTAAAATGTGTGTGTGTGTGGGGGGGGGGGGATAAACCAATGCCCCCAGTGTATGGACACCCCTATATATATTTTCAAAAACCAAAGCTTGCTTGCTTTTAAAAACTGACAGGTCCAATTCTATTGATTGCATGGAATGAGGTTAAGCTCTAAGTGAAGGGAACTTCACATCAGAACTTTTGCAAAGGATGTTATGTGGCCACTAGGACCAAAAACTTTAGATTTGAAATCCAGTCACATGCAGTACATATGCATGAGATCTTGTAATTCTGAATAAAGGTAAGAATGACATTTTAAACAGAGTAACAGATTGCTTATTGTTATGGTGCTGAGGATTTTTTTTCATTGAACCATAAAAAGAAAATAATATCCCTCCCACACACCTATGTCACTCTCACCTTGAACAAATTGAGGAAATTTACTTTTTCTCTGACAGAGAGTAGCATTCAACACTGGACGTACTGTGCCTGAAACATAAAACCAAAGTCAGGGGGGTGTTTCAATAAACTGACTTAAGCCTGAAAATGACTCATTTTGACTTAAGCCAACCAGCTGAAGAGTTAAGCTCGATTCAGTAAAAATACCAAAAATGACTTAAGTCTTTTTCGGGGCTTAAGCCCAAAGCCTGTCAGGTAGCAGGCTTAAGTCCAGAAAAACATGGCCACATGACGCACTGTTTTGAGGCATATCCGGCACAAAATTCAACTTGATTGGCGCATTTTGTGGAAAAACAGCAAGCCTATCAACATATTTGTTCACAGGGAGGTTACTGCCTGTCGCTGGTTTCCAAAAACGGTCACTCTGATGCTGGTTGTGCAGCTGGCCACGGTACTCATCCCCTCTATGCGGGGCCGAGCGGGTTAGGTACAAATTATACATTAAAGAGGCGTAAATCAGCACTAAAAAAACAATAGCAAATGTCTGCTAAATTAGCGAAACTGACAGGTGTTTGTACAGAGGCAGGTTGCTGAATAAAATTGTAGCGTCCTTGACATTTGTGTGAGAACCTGAATGAAACAGATTTCTCCTGATCTGCCTGAGCTGTCATTACTATATTATAGAATATAGTAGCATTTTTATAGCTACATAATGATTGATATATAGATGATTTATATCTTACAATGATACTGATTATTATAAATATTTCACTGTACTATATGGTATAAATATAACAATGAAGTGAAATTTATTAAGTCCATCACAAATTGAGAGAAAGTTTGTAACACGTTTTTGATTTTTTTTGGTTAGCTACTGCATGGTCTCTGTCACGAATATTAATCGATATGAATTAAAATAAAAATTAACAGCTTTCATTGAAATAAATTTCTAGAATCTTAGACTTTAACACTTAACATAATACTTGATAGAACAGGGGCGTCAATATAGGGGGAAGGGGGGGGGGACACTAGTACGTACTATTCAGAGAATAATATTTAAATATTGCAAAGGAAAAACATTAACAAAAATATATTTATAGACTTTGGGACCATTTATGAGTTTACTATGTAATATATCTAAACCCGGCATAGAATTATCTTATACCGGAAACATAACAGTATTATGTTTTATTAATTTTAAGGTATTATTAATACCTTATTTTCTAAAACCTTATAATTAATTGTAATATGTGTGTGTTTGTGTGCAAGTCATCCCCCACCTTGGTAGAAAAAAGAAGCACTCGTACACGTGAGCTAATGCCAGTAATGGTATAAAACTATTAAAAGGAATTATAATTATATAATAATACTAATAATATAGTACGTTGTTGTACAAGTTTCCATGACATGTCACTTAAAACATCCAGTCAGACAAATGTTACTAATTTTTCTAGTCCACAACCACTGAGGTTAAAATCCTGTATCCACATAAAAGAAGTGACACTATATATATTAATGTGTTCCCTTCTGTTCCGTTCCCACGTTCTGCCGGCCGTTAGGTGGCGCTAAAAGGGGAATTCCCAGGCTTTAGTCAGGCTTTGTTTAACCAGTGTTATTGAATCGGACTTAACTCTCGGACTTAGGCAAGTCGGTTTTCGGGCTTTAGTCCCGGGTTTGGACTTAAGTCAGTTACATTGTTATTGAAACACCCCCCAGGAATCTTAGCAGTGATTGATCATATTTGCTGATGTTTTTCTTTATTTATCTTTTTTATCATTGATAGTCGAAAGTTGCACCAGATGTAAGAGAAAGGTGGATAAAAATGTTTGTATTTTATACAGTTTGCTTGTTTACTAGTGAGTCATTACATTCATTACAGCCATGTATTTTCTGTATGGCTTTCAAGTAATATTATATTGTGCTGTTCTTGGAAGGTGCCATGATGTAAATGCACTGACAGTCCTGCCTGCTTGTTTCACTTCTTTTTTATACATTTGTTTCTTTTTATCTAAAATATATTTTTTTCCACACACTTCTTAATCATGTAACTGTATCATTTGTCCAAAGAAATAATATAACATATAAAAAAACCATAGTAATTAAGATCCTTGTGGGATCTTGCCTTTTATAAGTTGCTGGTGCTGCCATCTGTTGGTAAAATAAGACATTTATATACCATGGCTTCAGCACATGTTTTTGTCTTAAATACACCACCATGGTTGTAATTGTCTGGGTTCCTTGGGCAACTGGCACTTCAGTCGAGTTTTTTTGCCATTGGCTATTACAGATATAATCTACTAATTATTATACTTTTTATGCATAAGTGAGATAAATTGTTAAGTTGACATATAATGGTTGGTATAAATTAATAGAAAATTTTCCATTTTAGTAGAATTTCCATGAAATATTCCCTTATTGTCCCATATATAAATTTCCTAATAGAATGTTCTCTTGTTACTCTTAAAATTAAAATTCACCTAGATTTATTTATAAATCATGTGGTTTAAACTATGAGAAGTCATCCCTGACACTTTTGGTCAGTGCTGACAAGTAAACTGGATGGTGGTTGAATGATCATTTCTGATTGTTCAGGCCGGTGAAAAAAAACCTTCACAGACATAAAGGGCATTAAGCCTCGATGATTGATCAGTGTAATTAACCTGCAATAAGGACAGTAAACTTAACAGTCTGGCATTGAGAGCTTGCACCCCACACGGGGGGCGTGTCAGCTGGGGCCTCCCAGGCTGAGGGCACTCAGGCCAGTCTTTTATTATGGGGAGGACATGTCTGACTGATCAATAATGTTAGACACCAGCTGTTGACAAGTTAGGGTTAAAACACTTTGAACTGGGGCGATCACTCTCTATTTGTCAGCAACGATCAAAATGGGTCACATGTTGTAACCACTACAAAGGTGAAGGAGATCAAGAGTGACAGAAATCCCCTCACCTCTTTGGAAGATTTTGAGTGCAAATGTTATTTTAACATGTATGTTTCATTTATAAACTATAAACAGAAATATAAAGATTTGAATTTTGTAAGATCCTGTGATCATTACATATATCAATTCATACTTTTTCAGTGTGTATTATCATTTAAAGCTGTCGACTTGTCAGCAAACTGGTGATTTGTTTTTAACAAATATATTTAAAATTAAATTAAATTACTGAGCCTCTATCAGTGTCACTGAAGCATAAAATTGGATGCTAATTCAGTCAGACAAATACTTGTGACCAGTCCACTTGGTAAACTAAATCCTGATTGGTGTAATTGTGCATGCAATGTATGGAGTGATGTAGGGATGCTTATATTCCTTGAGAAGCACCCTGTAAATTCATGTAGCTTGAGATAGGTGGCTCTGCACATCCTTTCTGATCTAAATGAGTCAGACACAGTTGCTGAGCTTGGCTGTTAGTGCACGACTGTCATTCAGCTGCTATTTTGCAGTAAGTTTATGAAATAACCAAATTAGACTTGTGTAAGGCACATTACTTAATGAAAGTTGAATTAGACTTTTAGGTCAATGCACATCATATAAAATTGTTTCAATGTAAATGCACATAGAAAGTACAGCATTTTTGTTGGGTGTATGCTTATGTTGTCCAGGAGGTCTGATGTCAGCATGGCCTGAGTGGGTAAGATCAAATATCATTGTCAAACCAATCATATGATCACTTATAGATCCATCCATGCAGAATTTCTATCCTTAACTTTCTACAGATACTTAATATCTCTCTCTGGTGCGCTGGCCATCCTGAACGTGGTGCCGTGTTACGCCCTTGACGGTCAGTGGATCCTGCTCTCGTTCATCGAACTCAGCCTCAGCTCAACCATTCCTGATCGGGAGACCAGAGGACTTATCTACATGGTGCTCCTTCTGCTCGGGACCATACTGTTAGCCACCAATATTTTTATAGCCATGTACATGCTGTTCAGGTAGCACAGGCTTTAAATCGACAAAATCCACAAGTACTCATATGCTGCCATAAATTATATCTCACTTGTGTGTTAGGTATGTCATACATTATTCATGAGGTAAATTGACCAATCAACAAGCGCTTTGGTGTAGTTTAAAGGTGACGGTACCAAGATTCCGTTATGTGGTCTTTTTGTTTGATATCTATGAGAAAGGAGGACTCTTAACACTTCAACACTTCAACCTTCAGTTTAATGCTCAGCTATCTTATGTATTGTTGAACAAGAGAAAAGTAATGTATTGTGTAGCACATGTAGTGGCAGATTGCAGTGATTTAAAATTTGTCAAAAGTTATTTAAATATATTTGCATCCAGACAGTAAATAAGATATTAGCTTCTACCATTCATCATTGCATCTACATATGTGCTATTTAGTACATCTATTACTTATGCTTGACCTGATGCCTAAATCAAGGTATTCATGTATTTGATATATTAATGGTATAACCATAATTTCAACCTGAGGCCTGTGACCTCTGAGTTTTAGTGTGTACTCAGAATGGCGGCCCCCATGTGCAGTTTCAAGAAACTGAGAGAAACAAACCTGTCAGCATTTGAGAAGGGTTCAGGGATGTGACATAAAAGTACTCTTTAGGACAGCATCCAGGTGAGATTCTGTCTGCAGAGAGAGTTTGGTGGCAACAGGACATATATCAATTAAGTTCAGAACAGAATAATGTTATATTTTGGGACCACACTGAAATCCTTAAAGTAGGATAATGAAATTTAATGTGAGCAAAAAATTTTTGTTTACACCTCTCTTTTTCACCAAAGCCTACAAAGCTTATGTTCTGAGATCTCAGACTGTGTCAAGTTGGAATTTTTAGATTAGATGTAGTTCATTTTAGATTCAGACTTAGGTTTTGTGAAATGTTACAGCATAAATGATGTGAAAAAGTGAGAGCCTGAGAACACCGTTTATTGAATTGATTATGTATATATTATTCACCTGTCATTATGCACTTTAAAAACAAACCATGATCAAGCAATTTTTAGCTGTATCAAAGTGTGCTTAATAGAAGAAATTATTAAATAGGGCTATTAAGTTCATTGCAAATTGAGAAAAGAAGAGGGAAGAAATATTTTTAAAGTTGCAGGGAAAGTATTTTGATGTTATATATTATGTCAGGTGGTATTTCTTAAGGAAAACAGTGTTCTTTTTTATACTTTGAACAATTACTCTGTCTTTCATGTAACAAATTTCTGTGACAGAAGTGTCTCTTTATAAATTGGTTGTCATTAAATAAGAGTCTGATCTATATGGTATAACTTAAGTAGAATGTTTTCTTGTAAAAGGCTTAACCTCTAACACTTTTTCATTCATGCAAGGTGCCAAGAGAAACATTCATTAACAGTCAGAACAGAAAAACAGAACAACAAGCAACACAATTATCAGTATCTGGTTCCATGTGTTGGTTCCCTCTGGCACAGAGGGGTCTCATGTGCCCCTATTTATCCACTTGAATGATACTTTCAGAATGTTTGGGAGGGCACCACTTAGTTCTAGTTTAGTATTGTTCATACAGTTGACTCACGTCATATACTTGGTCAGTCTTTCATTTTGCCAATGTCATAGTACTACAGTATACTTAAATGTATACCCAGTACAGCATCTACAGTTGTACCATACATACATTCAGTACCTTAGTAAAAATGGTGTCTGGTTAATAATATCAGCTTTTAAATAAAAATAAACTTTATAAACTAATGCAAGGCACTCTCCATGGCTTGAATAGTGGTGTTTGGTAGTCTGTAGGGGTGAAGGATCCTGAGAAAACCTCTGACCTTGGACGGGCCACTACAACCCATGCTAGTGGAGGATCCGGAGAAAAACTCTGACCTTTGATGGGCCACTACAACCCACTCTCATAGCCATGCCAGGGATGAACCTGGTTCACCAGCAGAGAGCCACATCACAACATATAACTTCTTCAAAGGAATATAATTTTTGTTACTAAAGATTTGATCGAATAAATTTAACTGAAGTGGTTCACTCATGTAGTAACCTTATGTTAACTGGACTAAATTTGTTTCAGACAGTAAAGTAAGTTCCATAAGACAACAGTTGTGCCACATGACAGATTAAAGACTTGTCACAGTTTGATTACAATGATTGAAAGTATCATTGGCATGAAATGTCTGTCTTTCTGTCTATTTATCTATCTATCTATGTGTGTGTATATATATATATATATATTATTGAGTCAGCTGGAAAGGGTTTTCAAAAAATGTTTTCATTGATACAGAAAGCCATTTCTTGTGCCCTGCTTCTGAATAAGTCTTTGGTTAGAACTGAAAGCCTTATCTTTGATAAAACCCTATTTTCAACAGTGTACGTGGTTTGATTAACCACCTTTCTATCCAGCTTCCTAGGCTTTTACTGTTAATTTGCACACAGTTGATGAGGTGTGTGGTCCTGCATGGTCAGCCAAGGGGCAAAATGAGACAGATAAATTCACCCTGCCAGCAGCGACAAGCAGTGTGGAATATGTACAACAGGAGGTCTTTTATGGTGATCAGCACAGCTGTCGGTCATGATATTAATTACATATTATGTTATTGTATATCATATTTTTTTTAATATATTACAATCATAAGAATAATTAATATTGGTCTTTTACCCAGGGTTGGCAAGCGATTGTCTATATTTCCACAAGAAGAGAATCTGCTAAAGTTTTTGATAACCACGCTTAATAGCAATATAGCTACAGTCAGAGTCATTATGTCTTTGTCCCCCCCCCCCCCCCCCCCCCCCCCCCCCCCAGCCTCAGTTTCCCACACGGAACTATTGAAATGTAAAAGGCCAGACACAAGGAAGAACAAATGTCAGTGTGTGAAAGAAATGTTGCTATATTTTATAAAGTGTGAATTCTTTTGTATTTGTCAGATCGTTTGATGACCACTTGTAACATACACCAGGAATAAGAACATGAGGTGTTCAGCTGTATTAAAATGTGTATAGGGAAATCATTTATGAGCATGTAGTTGTATAGAATGGAGCTTCTGCAGGGGTCATCTTTCTCATGAATAAGGTTGATTCATTGTGAAGGTTTTCCTTTGAACTTTTTTTTAAAGCAGACATTTTGTAGAATGGTTTTATATAGAACCTCTTTTAAGCAGACATTCTGTAGTATGGTTTTGAATGGAACCTCTTTCAAGCAGACATTTTGTATTATGGTTTTGTATGGAACTTCTTTTAAGCAGACATTCTGTAGTATGGTTTCATATGGAAATCTTTAATGATGACATTATTTAGCAGTTTAGTTCTGCTGTATGGGTCTTTAAACACAATATTTTTTGGCAGTAAAGAGTTTTATATGGAATCTCTTTAAAGCAGACATTACTGCTTCTGTAGTATGAAGGTGTTATATGGAATCTCTTTAGTGCAGACATTATTTTGTGATATGAAGGTTTTATATAGAACCTCTTTAAAGCAGACATTCTTACCATCAGTGTCCAGTATGTACAGAAAGCAATTTTGCATCAGAAATCCCAAGTTTCTAAGTCATACTTCATTATTCATGAATTATTAATTTTTACTTAGTATGAAGTGTACCAAGTGTAAATGGGCTCACCTGGACTTTTTTCTCATATCTGTTCATATAAAATAAACATGTCTGTAAATACTATTTTGACCATGTGGGCTCTTAACCTCGTGTGCAGATTTTAGTTTTTGTCAGTGTTAAGACATTACTGTTTCAATTCAGTCTGCTTATTTTAAATAAATGAACTTATTTTATCAGTTAATATATAACTTTAATAAGTACAGGTACATTTGTAATTGTTTTATAATGGTTCATTCATTTACACTGAATTGCTGTAAAAAAAATTGAATGTGGGAATATATTCCACTTTAAATACTTTTATTTTCAATATTTTGAGATAAGTTGGTCTCATTATTGAAAGCAGGCCTACAGCAAATGTATCATTTCTATGAAAATTTTTTACCAAGGCCACCAGAGGTCATGGACTTATGATCCGTAATCCTAAACGCCTCCACACAAAACGTACAGAGACAAAATGTTATTGGACAAAACGGCACATAGTTAAAAGTGGAGAAAAGTAACAGTTTATCAAAAGTCTTACAATCATATTGAAACTCTTACAGTCATGGTGGTCCCATACAAATGTAAAATTCATTGAAACTCGTACAATCGAGGTTGTCCCATAGAAATGTGAAATTCATTGAAACTCTTACAATCATAGTTGTCGCATGAATACCAATCAGTAACTTCTAATAATGCTTTGAACAACTTCATCAGGGACACTGCTGGCTTTAACAATCCTTGGCCTGTAGCTGCTTCTTTGTACGATTAGTCGTAATATTATTTTTTTCTGAATAATAAAATATAAATTTTGTTAAACAGTCAAGAAAATTTTATAAGAAAGAGCCTTAAATGTTTTGCCTTAAATATGCATTATGTTTACACCCAGTTATCAATATTTAGAAAAACATTCCATGCTTATAATGTCTCATATTTTGGAAACTTCAGTCTAAGATATGAATAATACCAGTGATTTTATTTACCTATTAGTAATTTATACTTAATGTCTTTTTGTATTTAAGGCACCACTCCAAGCCAAGCTCTGGTCAAGGGGGGGGGGGGGGGGGGGGGGTCCCCAGTGTGTTCATATCTGTTTGTTTGATGTGCAGCCTTTCAAATTTATTTTATCATGAGTAGTGAAATGTCTTGTGAATCAAAAAAATGATATTTGTATGAATGCATATAGTTTTGTTTGGTAATAAACCATATCCAGGCCTTATAAACAGCTATATGGTGTTAACTTGTTAATGTTCATTTAAAGAGGATAATTTACAACTAGAACGGTTTTGTTTTTGCAGTCACATATACACATGAAGATGTCCCCCCCCCCCAACCACACAATATGCAATACTTAAAAGGTTATCCTTTATTTCCACAAATAATTCCAGTTCATCTTAGAACTTCTGTTGAAACAATTCATGTATCAAATTTGAGGGAGAAAAATTTGCAGTACTCCGTAAAGTGAAGGTCAAGGTCATCAGTTTTTTAACTTGCTTGAGAAACTCGCCAAAACAAGTTAAAATCAAATTTTTGGTAAAGGTATGCAATGGTGTTCAAAATTATTTTGTATTTTGGCTGATCTGACCATGAAGGTCAAGATAAATGGTTTTCAAATTCAACTGAGATTTTGGTCAAAACGATTTGTGTATAAGTTTGAGGACATTATATGCAGTGCTTTAAACAATTTTCATGATCAGAAGAAATATTACAGGCGGATAATGCATTAGACAGTAGGACTGATAATAACAGCTAAAAATATGATTAAATATGTGCTGATTTTGCAGAGAATTGAACTTGTAAGATGCTTTATTGCAAGTCTCATGAAAACCCTCAAATTTCTGGTAAGTTATCTACTACCCATACCAGAAAACTGGTCTATAAGATGGTTGAATTAAAAGAAAATACAAATGACAATAAAAGCAAGCATATATAATCATTATAAAACATTTATTTGTATACATTACATTTGTTGTGAGTGCACAATTTGTTTTCTCCTCGCCCCAATGGTATCAATCATTGAATTTATATACATAGATTCAGTGCAAATTTACATGCAATATAGAAACAGACACAGTACTAAATATATACAACAGGCCCATGTCCTTGCAACTGAGAAATCACTACACCAAAGGCACACGGTCTTCCAAAATTATATCACATCTGAGATCCATGAGATCTGTTTACTAATTTACATGATGTCCTTGCAGTTGTAACTGATAAGTTTTACATCACTATGTCATAATAAAGCTTGCATAGAACCTGAACATGCTTATTTCATGGTATGTTCATCATGTTCCATTCACATAGTGCAAACAGCCTGTCTTTCATCCAATGAACAAAACAGGCACAACTTCCATCACATGTGCTGCTCCTGACAGGGATGATCCAAACTTCAATCACTAGATGAACAGCTAAGGCCCAAACTACTGCACTGGTAACAGACATAATCCAAATCACAACTGCTACTTGTAACAGGCATTACCCAAATTAAATCTGAAATCTGTGAAAAAAACATGACCTTCTGTTACTTGTGACAGGCATGACCCAAATCATAGCTGTTACTTGTGATAGGCATGACCCAAATCACAGCAGTTACTTGTGACAGGCTTGACCCAAATCACAGCTGTTACTTGTGACAGGCATGACCCAAATCACAGCTGTTACATGTGACGGGCATGACCCAAATCACAGCTGTCATTTGTGACAGGCATGACCCAAATCACAGCTCTTACTTGTGACAGGCATGACCAAAACCACAGCTTTTATATGTGACAGGCATGACCCAAATCATAGCTGTTACATGTGACAGGCATGACCCAAATCACAGCTGTTACTTGTGATAGGCACGACCAAAATCACAGCTGTTACTTATGACATGACCTGCTAACTGCAGCATGCTTGACCCAAATCAGCTACTGTGTGTTACAATCATAACCCAAAGTGCAACAAGTTGCTCACCAAAATCAGACCATTTGGATGCAACAGGCATGCATTTAATGGATGCAAAACACATTAACCAATTTTTATCCAATGAATGTATCATCAGGCACCTATCCTAACCCAGTGGATGCTGCAGACATGACATGAATCCAGAATCAGACGTAGCCCTCTGTGTCCATGGATTATATAGATACGACTTGACTGCTGGAGTTATACACATACCAGTATAGTTGACTGAATACATAACTCTGCCTAAACTAAGAACTTGAAATTAACAGCACAAGGACTACTCATACAGAGCAGTTTTTGCAGATTGCATGTCAAATACAGACCCACTGCTGTGATGATATCAGTGAAATATACATGATTCTGTATACTTATATAAATAATATATAAAATAGATATGGCAATTAATACAGCAGGCATATCAAATGCTGAAAAAGCTTGGACATAAAAATGTTCTGGATAAAAGTTGCATAGGTACCATACCCAATATTACATATTCAAAACGCCCAGCAATAAAATGTTTTTTGACATACCATTAGACAATTAAATTATAAAAAATGTGCAAATGAGTTCTAAAATCTTACAAAAACTTATAAATGCTTATTTTCTAAAACATTCAGTAACAGGAACAGAGACTTCTACATCTTCAGATAACAAAATTATACTTTCACTGACTTAACCACCTAATTTAAAAATTTTAAAAACTCTTAACATGTTGTGAAAACTTTAAAAATATGGAAATTTCACTGGCCTGTATATCCTCAAATCACAGACATGAATTATAGTTCACCTGCTTGAGCGGCTTCAGGTTAGGCCTAAAAAAATTAACTGTTTTGTGTTTAAAATAAAATTGACTTGCTCGGGAAATAATAAACACAACAAGTGTTTTAAATATGTCTATATAATGAGATTTTAACTACAGAAATCCTGCAAAAAAGAACAGTTTTAAAAGCCCTCAAGGGTCTTGCTCCCAAGTTTATAACCAACATTTGGTGTTAAGTACACAAAATCATTAAGCAAGTTAAAAAAAAGTACCATAAATATACTAAGGTTTAGAAGTAACTTAAATATCATAAACTTTTTACTATGAAAAAAATGACACTACTAACAGAATAATAGGAGGCTCTTTTACGAACAATCTTCACAGGTATCCATTGAGACGGTGTTCATATGACCCATGCTGTAACACAGCGCCACCTATCGTCTGAATTTGGAACCAGTTTTCAATCAATTTGAGTTTGTACCAAGATGCCATTGGTCCCAAGATTGCACAATTCATTACAGCATTGAAAAACTGCAGAAATGCTTGCTGACCTCTGTGTGTATGATAAGTGTGTGTGTGTGTGGCACAAGTACACATTTTAGGAAATTAACTGTTCTAAATTTTTATTATTATTTTATTTTCCTCATAATTTTTGGTAAATAATAAATCCCATTTCACATGTATCTCAGTTTAACTTTTAAGAGACAATATTTGAAACCTTGATCTTCTTATTATCTTTTCATCTTTTATAATCTAAGACAGAACTGTTTGCTTTATCCATATCAAAACAAATAACACTTATCTTATCTCAAACTCCATCAGATATGTATCTCCATCCTGTATTCTTAAGATTTCTCAAAAATAATATATTCACAGGAGGTAATAATATATTCTCTTCTCCACACTTACAAATAACACTGATATTGCATATCCAAACATGAAAAGCAACTGAAACATGCCCATGACATAATGTCCATCTTGCTGTCTCTGAATTATCTTTATCATCTTTTTCCATCTGTCTTTCTGACAAAGAGTGACCTTACTTCAGACTTGAGATTAATAAGGCAATGAGGCTTAAATGGAAAAGAAATTAACAAAATTAAGTCTCTTGTTAATAAAGAACAATTTATTATTCAGTGTTCCTAAGATTTCAGATCATTTGAATTTTCCTTAATCTTGCTCTATGTCACAAATAAAAAAAAAACTCGTTTTGCCAGTGAATAAAGGAAGGCAATTAACCAAAATCAGGTAGGTTAAAATACATAAATTCAGTGAGTTCAAAGAAATTTGTCCCCTCCTAATTTCTATGAAGCCTGGAATCTAATCTTCTAACAAAGCAGAATTTGGAAAGACATATCCTCCTTGCGTCTAGAGGGTTAAGGCTAGCAGATAAAACAAAAATCAAATACTAAATTAAAACACGTACTCCACTGCCTTAGAAAATTGAAACAAATCACAAAACATTTAGGGAAACAATTGAGATTGAATAATCGAAACTGGTCATGTCAGCAGCAAGGTCACTCTAAATGGCATTTAAAGAACATACTTTGTCTTCCCATAATGCAGCTCTCTTCCCCCTCACGAAAGATGACACATTTACATCACACATAAAAAGTGACATAAAGATTGAGGAAGAGGGCTGCCATTCTTTGATGGGTTTCATTGTTTATCTTGGCAGGCTTTGGTGAATGAACGCTTGCCTGGTTGCATTACACACTGCAGGTGGGTTGTTTAAATAACCACTCATAAGGCATTTATGCTGCGATGGCACATCTTCACATATAAGTGATACAATGTAAACTGACCGTAAAGATGGCGGCATCAACTGAAATCTGGTAACCATGGATACATAGGGAAATGATATTAAAATGAAAGTTGATAAATCATAAAATACTTTCCCCTTACACTTTCTTTCTTGTTTTCATATAACTATATTTTCTATTTCAAAATGAGAATATTTTTTTCCACAATATGCAGCAAAATATTACATTGTTAAGGTTTTCAAAGGAATGTTGAAAAGAATATGCCATATGACATATGAGGCAGGGCTGGGCTAATAAGAAGCTTGTTTGTCCAGGAATATATATATATAATTATATATATAATTATATATATATATATATATATATATATATATATTATCCCCCGTTTATCAACCAAATAATGCCCCCTCATGGAAATGTGATTTCTGGCAAACTGCTTATAACCAGCAAACCCAAAGTGGCAACTCTTTTCAGTCAAATTTGATCATATCAAAATATATTTGATACTTGCTTAATATCACTGGGATAGTCCGTAATTCCTGTCAGCAAAGTTCACAAAGTTGACAAGCCTAAATCAAAATTCTACTCTTGGCCGGCCAAGTTTAAAATCAGTTCACCACAGGATTGTTAACTTGACCGGCCCAGATCAAAATTCTAATCTGGGCTGGCCAGTTTAAAATCAGTCCAGACCAGATTTAAATCCTAAAGTCTTCACCACTGGAATTTAATCTGGACTGACCCAGATCAAAATTTTAATCTGGGCTGGACCAGTTTAAAACTGGTCTGGCCTAGATTAGAATTTTGATCTGGGCCGGTCCAAATCAAAATTTTGATCTGGGCTGGCCCAGTTTTAAATTGTGCCAGATTCTAATCTAGGCCTCGACATTATATATATATATATATATATATATATATATATATTAAATATATTTATATATATATATATATTTATATATATATATATATCAGAATACACATTATTTAACACACACACATATATATATATATACTTTGTATATTTCCTGTCTTCATTAAGTATTACCATTGTATACTATGATAAAAACCTACTTTTTTATAAAGATTTCTGCACCTGCTTCCTGTAGTGTGTCTACTTGTAACAAACCGCTGTTCAACCACTACCTCTACTTACATAAAATGACGTTAATGTGTCATACTGATTTACCGGAAGTGATCTAAACCTACAGTGAAAATGTAGAAAGAGCAAAAATATAAAGAGCTGGTAAGAACATGTTAGAATATAAGTCCGGCAGACTAGAGTGCATTTAACAGGTTTAACAGACATATTTTAAACCCTAAATTTCACCTAAGACTTAAACAAAATAACTTTTTATCAACAAAACATCCGTACAGACCTAATCACTCAACCCTCATATTTTAACTAAAATTACTATCGTGTAACATATTTTACTTGATACATGAAATATTACTCAAATTAGGAAACTTATAAAATAAATTTTCTCAGAAGCTCAAAACAGACATATCAATGGACCAATATGGGTTTCCTCAATTTTTCCCATAAAAATGGAAGCTGCAAAAAATAATTAGTTTTATAGTATTCAAATGAAAACTTAACATATGTAATATATCTGAGGTGAAGCACAAGGTAAAATTAACTATGTTCTTAAAGATTTAAGGAAGAAAATGGTTACATCACTGCACAAAACATTAGTATATGAGCCAGCCAGATACCATCAACATTTTCTCATAGATCTGATACACGCTTCTGTAATTTATACAGGCGAGTATTATTGACAATACATTAATAAATATGTAAAATTTAAGTAGTATTAAGAGTCTTTATATGGCGATAATGAAGTAAATGTTTTTATATTTTCTCTGAGAAAGGTTATATGTGTTTGCGCATGTATGCTTATATAAGTACAGCTTTTACATACAAGTTACATGTGAGAAATATGTAAAAATATAAACTGTATATTTAAGTTTTCTTAATTCATCAAATAGCCATTTCTGTGTTTGAAAATGACAAGAGATCTATGACATGTAAAATATGTATGTATTTATGAACTGTATATATATATATATATATATATATATATATATATATATATATATATATATATGAGTAAAAGGATTAATTTATATCTGAACTCAGATACAACAGTATAAAGTATACATTAAAGCAGCAGAGATCAAATGAACACAATAATTAATAATCCAAAGCACATGCCAGTGATAGTGTGTGAATACCCATTGGGCCTCTATTTCTCAGTATACAGAAGAAACAGAGGCCCACTTGGAGCAGTGTTACAGTCATAGCCTATAACTATAAGAGCCACTCAGATGAGGAGTTGAGGGACTCTTTGGCAGAGCTGCCATCGTCACTTTTGAAGTCATAAGTTTTCATGCTGCACTTAATATTATCAAGGATGGACAATACTGCTGAGTCATCAGATTTTACCACCTTCTCAGCCTGTCTGTTGTTGTTCCTGGCTTCCAGGGCTGCCCTGGTGGCTTTACAGTCAGCTGCTGTCCGCTCCACATGCTTTGTGTGTTTCCCAGAGGCGGGTTTGAGTTTGAAGTTTTTTATATCAGCCAACAGGGCTGTGTGGGCACCAGGTCCAGCCTGGTTTAAGCCATCAGGTTTTTTATCATCTTTTGATTTATTGATAGTGTTTGATTGTTTATGACCCTCCTTGTTAACCACTTTCTTCTCTGATGCATCACCCAAAGCTACCGACAGGGCTGGACTTAAGTTATTCAAGGACGTTGATGACAAGGACATATTGTTAAGTGAAGTATTGGACCTATTCAGTGAAGTGCTGCTCTTACCAAGACTATGCCTGGCAAATCTTAAGTCCACACTGGAGCCACTAGAGCTTGACTGTACATCATTCCTACTCTGCTGTGTTAAGAAAGCTAACTTTGCTGCTTTCATCTTCTCAGCATGAGAGGATTGGACAGAGCAGCTGCTGCCACTGGCCAGTGACCCAGATGACTGGCTGTCACCGTCAGTGCATGAGATACTGGAGACACTAGACAGTTCACCGCTACTCTTAGTACACGTACTAGGCAGGGATTTCCTTCGATCACTTGTTACACTACTGGATCTGTTCCTGTTAGGCCGCTCCAGACTGGACGGTTTAAATGCTCTGAGACTGGGAAGAACAAATTTCTTCTCTTTTTTCTCAGCATCTGAACCACTACTAGCGCTCCCAGGTGTAGATTTTTCTGACTTGGACTCAGAGAATGTTTCTTTTCTGTGAACAGTAACTTTACTATGTGACTGAGATGTCTTTGTCACATTGGTGGTCTTACTACATTTTGAAGCCTCTTTTACCACTAATTTGCTTGGTTCACTTGACAACTCTGCATTCTCATTTGAATTAGAAACTTCTGGTGATTTTCTCAATTCATTTTGGACTTTCCTTACTTTTACTTCAGATTTCACACCACTCTTTGATTCTTTTACTGGGAGTTCAGAATTTGCAAAACACTTTTTTCCTGCTACTTGCCGTTCACACTTCACAGCAAGTTTAGAGATTGTTCCTGAAACGTCAGGTTTAACACCACACTTTTCATCCTTGGAACACACAATTTTGTGATCAGTTTCACTTTTTCTGGAAGTCCTGCTTTCACTTTTCTCTGTTTTATTACCATTAAACAAAGAATCTGCCTCACTTTTAGAAATCAAGGTGGCCCTCCCTGATTTCTTATGGGACACTGATGAGCTTTTGTTTGGAACCACTGTCGGTGTCTTTGTAGCAATCAGCTGTATTAAACTATTTGGCCTGTTCTTTATATTGCTATTAGACTGGACATTACTACCTTGTGAGCAGTTTTTAGTCACCTCTAGTATGTGTTCACTCTTAGTACTACTGTCAATACTGAGCGATAAACTTCTGATTGGGCTCTGAGTGAGTACTCTAGGGACCGGACTCGTCGGTCCTGATTTTCCTTCAGCCTCGGATTCTGATGCCTCCATAATCGTAGAAAGCCGACAACCCCAGTCTGCTTCTGCTGGGTTCAACACTGGAGCTGCAGCTGTTGGTGTGCTCGGAGATTCCTTTGGGGATGGTGGTTCAACAGCTACAGGTGTTAAAGCATTTTGTGAACTTACAGGAGAGTCTAGAGTTTTTAACTGCTTGTCCATACGAATTTGATTCAAAGCTTCAAATGCACTAACTTTTGTGTTCGGTGAGCTGATCATTACTGGACTTGTGTCAGGGGATTGTGCTGACCAGGTCGGTGTCTGAGGGCTACTTGGACTTGGGGATTTAAGGAATGAAGAAAAACTTGGTCTTTTCCTGCTGCCAGTGTTGCTGCTTTCCACTGAGGGTTCTCCTACAACAGCATTAGATGATATTGTAAATGTAAAATCATCAATTCGTGTACATGAAGTCCCCGGGGATGAACACACAGGAGCAGACTGCTGATTAGATGCCATTTGAAATGCTGCAAAGTTGGACCGAGTTCCCAGTCTGAATGGTGCACCATGGGATGGAGGATCTGAATCAAGCTTTGGTCTCTTGCATTTTGTGGATACAGGAAGCTTCAGGTCTGAAAATGGATCAGGAATCCAGTCCAGAGGTTGTGAAACGGGTCTGGATCTGTTTTCTTCATTGTCGCTGATACCATCATACCAACTACGATGGTTTTTATCTAAAGTATCCTTTGCCTGGATTTTAACTGGAAATGATATGGAATGTTTCATAGCATTGATGCTCGGGTACAGTGGTTCAGATGGTTTGGTTTGTGTTTGACTGAAGCTCTGGCTACGAATAATTGCAGATCGTGGCCGAGTCAGTGAGTGACACCTCACTGCAGGGTCAGGTCGAGGTGGTTTACCTCCCTGGCTGGTCTTAAAATTACGAGGCATAGTATTATACCACTGATCTGAAGAAGTATCATATAGTCCAAACTTTTCCAGTTCTTCATCAGTGACTGGGCTGCACACTGAGCGTCGATATGGGTTCTCCTGATGACAAACTTTTGTGGCAGTGGGTGATGAAATTATCAGTTGTGCTGAAGCAGGCACTACAACTCCAGAACTGGATATTGGTAACGTGCTTGGTCGAGTCACCTGACTGATTGATACAGGGATTGCAACATACTTGGAGCTGTCAATAACCTTTTGAGTACCAAATGTACTTAAAGGAGATGTCTGACTGTCCAATGAGGACTCTGCTTTTTTCATGTTACTCACTAATAGTATTTTCTTTCCTGATTTAGGCCATGTGGACATGCCATCTACATTGTCACTGGATGCTGTATCTTTCCCGTTTTCCACCACACAAATGTTCTGTGGTGGCTGGGTCAAGACTGGTACTGATCCAGCTTTGGGTCCAGCAGTTGTGTACAATGCACCACTAGAAAGTTGACTGGATTGACAGGAGGGTGCTGGTTTCCTTAACACCACATTTGCATAAACATGTTCTATCCGTGATTTTGTTGGAGTTGTTACATTTCGATCACCAAGCGAATGTCTTGAACTACTGGTTGTGTTAACAATTTGATCACCAGGCCGAGCTCTGGGGATCACAGTGATTGTATGTTGGTATTTAGCAGGTATTTCTCCAACCTGCTCCTCACTGAGGCCAAAGTGTGAGCCACTTGAGCCTGATCCCAGAGAACTGACTGATGGAGTCTTCACTGATGGCATCTTCCTTCTAGGCGGGCGGGGCACTCTCTCAGAGGAAACAGAGCCTGACTTGAAAGAAGTTGGCGTCATGCACCTGGTGTCTATATCATCTGGAGTTTTAGCTGGAGGTAGCACACTCTTGGTGTTAATTTGTATTGTTTCATCAAAGATATTTCCCTGAGGTACTATAGACAGAGTCTTTGGAGTTTGGACCACTTTGGCCTCTTTGTAAATGCCTGATTTATTGGTATCTGGTGAAGATGTTACAATCTTTGCAGGTGACCTTGGCCATGTGGAGTAGCCTGAAATGCTATTCTCACTTTGTGTTCCATTGGGGGATTTAGGCAGTGTACCACAGGTATCCAAAGAGTGTTTGTCACCTGTCTTCTTCTCTGCTTCCCCTGCCCTCCATGCTGTGCTGCATGTCAAGAAATCTGAATCTTCCTCATCACTGGGTACTGGAGTCACCAAGCAGAGTGCAGGGAAAGACTCAGCATTGATAGAGGTCTTCTTTTTGAGCCTTGCATAAAGAGCTTCTGGATCTGACTCAGTTGTGTCATTGAGTAGCTTCTTTGATATGGGGCTGACTATTTCACCTGAGATTTTGGAAGCTGGGCTGTCTCCACTTAGGCTCATCTGAGTGAAATCAAAGTGGTCAGACACTTCAGACAGACAAGTAGACATATTGAATGCCAGCTGTGTTGGAGTAGGTGGCGGAGGGAAATCTTCCTCACTCATGTTACTCTTGTTAAGTAATGATGTTTCTCTCAGTGGTAGGGGAGGCTGGACTTTCTGTGACTTTGATTTCTTTCCTGTCATTTTCTTTATTTTTGATAAAAATGATTTATTTCTTTTAGCTTTGACACTATCTCTGGAGATAACACTTGCATCACTTGGGCATACAGTGCTGCTGCTATCAGTTGTACTACTGAGGTGTTGTCCCTTGCTTCCACATGGGTTATCAAGACCACGTGCCAATCCACTCTCTCTATGCATGGACGTGAAAAACCCTTCCTGATCAACTGAAAACATTGATGATTCGTCATCTCCAAGACTGGGACGAAACTTCTGCTGTGGCTGATATGCATGTTCATGAGCACGTACATTTTGCAATGTCAAACCTGCATAGGATTTAGGCTTGACAACAGGTGTTGATTCAGCACTGTCAATGTTTGACTCAGATGATTGTTTATTCTTATTTACTCTATCAGTCTGTGATATGGAGAAGTCACATAACTTTCTACTTGATAAATCAGGTTTAATGTTAGCTGTGTTCAGATTGTTGGATTCCACTGTTACAGTGCTGCTGGCATCTGCAGTCAAGCTGCTGTTGCTGCTAATGACCAGACCTCTTGAGGCTTCTGTAGGACTGTGGCTGTCAGTTAGAGTGGACCTGCAAAGAGTACAGAGACAGTCTCAGCAAAGGCATTAATAAAGTGGACACATACCACATGAGGAAACCTGAAATATCATTACCACAGAGGTTATGCTGATACTTATGATCAATTAAGACAGTTATAACCATATTACACACTGATGCAGCTTTAAAGTGAGTAAACAGATAACTATGCAAGTCTGTGATGCTTCGCAGTCGTATTACTGGTAATCATTTTTTTCTTTGGATAAAGTGTCAAACTTTTCCAGATACATGACAATGTGATATATCTTGGACAAACATGAAGAACCACTAACAAGGATTTGAAGTATGATCTCTCTGGGTTTACAAAATGTCGCTGCAGTCAAACAACCAGGGCTAACTGGTGACAATGACTAAAGCACATAGCTCCAATTTTATTAATCATCACAAAAGTACTGACAGATAACCTTTCTCATAATGAAATGCATTCTCCTATAGGAGTCTATGATTTATAAAGAAGCTTTCAACAACATCAACAGCATCAGAAGATACAGGTCTGTGTCATGTGACCTGAAGAGTTCATCCTAGGCTGCATATTGCTAATACATGGCAGCTCATATTCAGAGTCTTTGTTAAGTACAAGTCAATGAAGGAAATATGTGTTGCCTAGAATCATGGACTTTGACTGGAGAATTAATTTCATTTCTATAGTAAAATGAAAGCGGGATCTATATATGTGTAATTTACAATTTCTGGATTTTATTTTTTTATATATTTTTTCACAAACACAATTACCTCAAGCTCAGTTATCTCAGTCTGCCATGCCCTTTTTGCTATTTATAGTTCAGTACATTTCACATTTCTCATTTTGCAGTAATGATCAGACAATTGTTAAGATTTTCTCTCAGATATGTTATATAAATATACAGCATCAGAGATAAGATATCATCTATTGGCCATCTCTTTGTCTAGTTACACAGCCGAAATCAGGAGCAGAACACGAGACGTTCTGTTCCACTGAACTAATTCTACTAAATTTGCAACTTTGAGGAATGCAACTGAGGAATTCATGCATACATGACTTGACTGCAAAGAGTATTTCTCAGATAATATAATTATAAAATAAACACTGCATTATTTGCTATACATTTATTGCTCTCGCTTGCAAGCTTCATGATTTTTTTTATTTGTATTAAAACAGGGTTACTCAGAGCTCAACAGATATTCATAAATTGATTTTGGAATTGATTTTATTTTTGATTTCTTTGAGTTTGAGACAACCATTTTGATTTGTTTTAATGGGTTTCAATGGTAAGTCAAGACACTAGCATTTCCCTTCTGCTCAATATCCTATAATTTTTAATAACTGTGATATAAACTCCTTCTACTTTTATTGGCCCGTCCTTCAGAGTAAATCCTGACCTTGGAAATAATTTCCCACAGTGCCCAGATATACATGGGAAAGTATGTCCTGGTATCTCTTACAATCATATGAAGGAGTACTTGAAATGAATGATGACTCTTGTCAAAGAAAACATGTCATAAGAAGTACTGAAGTACTGTATAACATTTCTCCAACTTGCTATTACAAGACTGTGTGCCAAATTGTACGCTTGTTTTCACAGCAAAATATTTGCATTAGTAACGGGTACTAAGTGGCTGCCCTGGTTATTTAACAGCCCAAAATCATATTGGAATTATTCAGGTCACCAGGGGCCCACCTAATATTTACTTTACAAGCTGCATTGTATATGTTCAAGAAATATCACACCAGTCTGATTGTCACGCACTCAATATGTTTGTAAACAGTAAATTATTCATTATTGTACACTTATATGTTAAGTCATAAGACTAACACAGCCCTTCCATACACTATACATAAGATCATAGTATGTAATCACCATATAGATTTTCCATAGCATATCCCCATGTGTTATAAGCATTGTTTATAATGGAAATAACTAGATTATATGTAATATAATGATTATATGTAATATAAAAACCTATGGTGGGGTAACTAAAATTTCAAAGTTAATCATCATTATTCATAAAATCTCTATTCTGTGCAATCTACGGCTTCACAATAGGTCTATCTGATCTGGTTTCCACCTTAGTCATTTTAATGTGTGTGCATGTTATTGGGTTATTTTTTAAACAAGGGATATATCTCATATCATCTTGATGAAATAATTATCCCTAGAGGTATTTTAATTTTAGTGAGGCTTTGATTATTCATACTTCTTTTCCTGGGCAAATTAATGTTAATGGGGTTTGACATTTCATAATTAAAGAATATGGTCCTGGGGGTAAATTATGTTATATTTTGACCCCTAAATCATAAGGGTCACAGGTTGAAATGTCATGTGACATCAGCTGACCCAGATGACATCACTGATGAGGATGCTGGTCAAGTCTGTACCAGCGTCATTACAACCACCGAGGTCGTTAACAGAGCCCTTGTGAGAATCCCCTCTAATTAGAGGTGGGGGATCCTGACATGTGAACCCGAATGATCGGTCTCTCTTGCCGTGTCTGTGGTCTGCGTGTTTGGTCAGTATTGATTCTTTGGCTGTTATTCACAGTGTCATTCTCTCTTCCACTTTCCTCAGGGGTACAGCCATCTGCTGTGACACCCCCAAACTTCTGGCAATATCCACAGATAACACTTTCCCTTCAGATGCATTGTGCTCTTGTAAACATGGAAGGTTACTACAATGGTACCGGCCCCTCAGGGTTAAAACCATCTGTGACACTCAAGTACTTCTGCTGCTATGTGGCCAGGTGGACATTCAGGACGATTAACTTCTCACAAAAGATAGAGAATTGCTGTTAAATCTCCTCTGTCAGACTCTCAACAGCAAGTATCGGATCATATGTACAGAAAATGCATGCTTTATCTTCCCAGAAAAAAATTACAATGTGATGATGATATTAAGTTTATTTAAGATTACAATTTAATATAATTATAAATATCAAATTTTGCAGTCAGGTAAACAATATACTACCTATGGTTATGTTTTATAACTGACAGGTTCCATAGAAATTATACACTCTTTATGCAGCGGTTATACACTGCAGTTGTTCTATATCTCCATCGCTTTAACTGCTGCTCTGTATAGCAAGATGCTCCGGGTTTCACCACCAGCGCTGGCACAGGGCAAAGAATTATAACCAATGAAAGCTTGTACTGCATTGTGCATCCAAGTTTCAAACCCAAATGACACACCCCTCACTCATATTTTTATGCACAATGCGGTACCACTAGCTTTCATCAGTTTTATTACTATTCTTGGCCCTGTGCCAGCCCTGGTGTTGAAATAAAAAAAACTTTCTATACAAAGCAGCGGGTAGAGCAAAGGAGATCTCAAACAATTGCATTGTAGAACCAAGGAGGGTACGAAATTATACACATTTCTCTGAAAATTTGTAATATCTACAATAAATAATTTGATATTGTTGTCCTAAAGACCCCGTGTAATTTAGCTTATTATGAAATCCTAAAGTCGTTGAATTTACTCCAAAAACAGAACTCATAAAAAATCATGAAATCAACAAATATTATCAGAAGTGGATCTGAGCTAAATGAAAAATTCAAGTGAATGCAAATGGAAATCATTACAGCATGCCAAAAACATGACACAGGGTGAATCCCTTGAGATATTCCTGCCATGTTATTCAGAAGTGGATTCAAATTACATGGAGTTTTTGAGATAATATTACATCACAAATGTCCAAATGACATCCAAATGCCTCATGATACAGTAGTTTCAAGGAAGATTTTGAAAATGCAAAAATATTCCAAGAAGAAATAAAAATTTCAGGATTTCCTAACCCTGTAGGCAGGGTGTGTTGCAATTACTCTGCACAGGATAACCATGACCCCACAGCCTTCCTGAACTGGTGAAAACTATCACTTCTGGCTGATCTCACTCTGTAGACAAATATGAGCATAACCTTTTGACCATCAGACAACTTTGGCAGCACATGTACCGCTTTCCTTTCTGTTCTCTGAAGGGCTGTATCACTCCTCCCATGGGTCATATCTGTAATTGATTTGATTGGAATTTCCTGACAGTAATAGTCCAGCATAGCTGTGCTGAGGATTCACGTCACTCACAATTAATTACACTGCTTTTCTCCATATGCATAATGCATATAATTAAAAGGCTTTATCCGTTTAGGCTTGAATATGCCTTATTTTCCACAGAGAGATCAATTTTAATGAACCATGAACTTTTCTAATTATGGGTGAAGCAGAAAGACACAAAAGTTTACATTGCCAAGAAGTGTTACGCTGTGTTTAAGCTGACCATGAACTCGAAACAGCGTGATACGGTGTTGAGAAACAGTGGCTTGATTTGCCCATTACCATAATACTATAGTGGCAGGGATTGGTCGTTAATTCATACTTAATGATTGAAAGGAAAAAGAATAATGATCAATTGTTAATCAAGTATTTTATGTACCATCTATATTACCAGGAAATTAACTGTACATAATTATACCTAAATACTGCCCAAGTATTTTCAGTCTGACCTGTATGTTACAATGAAAGGTCAAGGACGAGTTGATGACACTTTTTTTGCAGCAGCAGGTTCAGTTATAATGCTGTTCACTGTTTCCTGTCTCATTATTCCTATAACACCATAGTTTGTGAGTTGACCCTTAATATATGTGAAAGTATCAGGAAGAGTAGGCCCCCCTAGTTACTGAAAGGAACTCAAGTTACTATCAAGTTACCGCATGAACGCATTCAGACAAAACATTTGATATTTGTTGCTAACGACATTCACATAAGGAGGAACAAAACCAGCCACATATTATTCACGTATACAATAACATATACATGAGATGACAATGCAGATATGTATAAACAGACACATGTTGAAGAAACCACCTTAAGTGTAACTGATACTACATTTGTGGATCTGACTGCTGTTCATTTCCCTTGTTTTAGCAATGTCCCTTGTGTGTAATAGCAGCAACATAAACTGCTCCATGACAATAACATGACATTATAGACAACCATGTGGTCTGCTGGCCACTTAAGACATTTCACAGTATAAGACAAAAATAGTCCAGAACAAAGGGTAAAGGTCCATTAAAAACCAGTACATGGTTACAGTCTGACACTGTAAAAACAGAAAACCCAAGACATGGTTTACATTCTGTGTTTAAACAGAGATAAACCCTAGACATAGTTACAGTCTGTGTATAAAAAGAGAAAAACCCTACACATAGTTACAGTCTGCATATAAACAGAGAAAAACCCTAGACATAGTTACAGTCTGTGTATAAAAAGAGAAAAACCCTACACATAGTTACAGTCTGCATATAAACAGAGAAAAACCCTAGACATAGTTACAGTCTGTGTATAAAAAGAGAAAAACCCTACACATAGTTACAGTCTGCATATAAACAGAGAAAAACCCTAGACATAGTTACAGTCTGTGTATGAACAGAGAAAAACCCTAGACATAGTTACAGTCTGCGTATAAACAGAGAAAAACCCTAGACATAGTTACAGTCTGTGTATAAACAGAGAAAAACCCTAGACATAGTTACAGTCTGCGTATAAACAGAGAAAAACCCTAGACATTGTTACAGTCTGCGTATAAACAGAGAAAAACCCTAGACATAGTTACAGTCTGTGTATAAACAGAGAAAAACCCTAGACATAGTTACAGTCTGCGTATAAACAGAGAAAAACCCTAGACATAGTTACAGTCTGTGTATAAACAGAGAAAAACCCTAGACATAGTTACAGTCTGTGTATAAACAGAGAAAACCCCTAGACATAGTTACAGTCTGCGTATAAACAGAGGTACCTTCATTACATCAAGTTTTACTCAGATCATGAAAAATAAATATGACTCCACTGACTTCCAATGAAATCTTAACATATTATTCAAATTTGAATATCAATGTTAGCTAGAAGCAAAGGCTAAAGCATACATGAGTTACACACTGGAAACTGTTAGTAGCAGTTACTGCATGAGCTAAGATCAGCAGTTTGTGAAATGACAGAGGTACTCACACCCAACTGTCCAGGATTTCAGTCACACTATAAAACACCTGGATGAATCAAGATGTTCCCTTTACTAAAAAGAAGGCCAAACTTCAAACTAATACCAAGGACTACAATGGTAAAACAAGAGAGCATTAAAGTCAAAATGGAATTATTTTTAGCAGAACCTGCACAAAACTGGCCAAATTTCAGTCGTCTCATCATCCAAGACATCAAATGCTCTGTAAACCTCTTGCATAAACCTCAATATCCATTGAGAGTAAAGGACTTCAAGAAAGTAAACATGACTCAGAAACCAAATTTGAGCAAAAGTTGCCTAACATAAGAACTAGATATTTCTTGGCACCGCAGGTGCCATAGTATCCCCAGACAATTATTCCCCCCCCCCTTTAGGCCCCCCCATCTTCAGCAACAATTAATATCAGACCACACTCATAGAAAAGGTCACTCTCATAGAAAAAGTCATTACCCCAATTTCAATATACATCATCCACTAACCCATGTCTATGTATATGCATAATATGAAAGAAATCTGTCCATTAGTTTTTGACTTATAATGCTCACAGTACTGTTAAGTGCATGGCAATAATGGGGTATTAAACGGCACGAAAACATGTAAAAGAATAACAGGTGGCGCCACCTGTTTCTGGTACATGACAATACTATCCAAGATCTTCGATCAAGTTGATTTTTGGACCAATCCATGCATCCCTTATTGAGATATTAATGATTTAGTGTAATTTTCACCATATATGGCAATATTCAAGGTCAAGGCCACTCTAATAGGAAAGGTCATGACCCCAATCTATATATACATCATCCTATAACCCATGTCTATGTATATGCAACATATGAAAGAAATCTGTCTAATAGTTTTTGACTTATAATGCTCACAGTACTGTTAAGTGGAAATGATGGGGTATTAAACGGCACGAAAACAAGTAAAAGAATAACAGGTGGCGCACCTGTTTATGGTACATGACATTACTATCCAAGATCTTCGGTCAAGTTGATTTTTGGACCAATCCATGCATCCCTTATAGAGAAATTAATGATTTTGTGTGATTTTCACCATATATGGCAATATTCAAGGTCAAGGCCACTCTCCTAGTCAAGGTCATGACCTCATTTTAAAGAGGCGTCGTCCTCTCACCCATATCTATACATATACCAAGTTTGGTAAAGATCCTTGAAATATTTTTGAGGTATCGTGCCAACAAGATTTATATGCGGCGGCGGCAGGATCGGTATGAAAACATAGTATCCCCCGACTTTGTCTGGGTATACAATAATTAAAGGTATTTGCACCAAACAACTAAACTGTATGCTCATCATACAACAAACAAAACTTTGACTTACAGCAAAATTAATATGCATCCTTTTTTCAAAATCTCTCTGGGCCACTTGAACAAAAGGTGCATTTCTTTACATAGTGTAAACATGATTGACACAAACTGAGCAAATTTTGCAAAATATGCCAAGGAATTGAGGTACTTACACTAGATTTCCCAGAATTTCAATCAGTTCATCATAATTAAGTTCTTCTTGCTCCCCCATGTTAGAACAATGACTGAGGGCACAGCATCAGGTGGGGACATGCGAGGTGCCCTCGGTGATACCTGGCGTGTAACTTGGAACTGGCAGGCAGAAAACTGTATCTACAGATCAATAACCCAGCAAACACAAACAGTGCAGGTTCACCCAGCAGATGTGAAGACCCACCACTGGTTCACTGGGCTGTTTGTTTTGTGTTACATGCCTGACCAGCTGTGAGGCCTCTATATGTGACAGCAGCTCAGGTGTAACGATTTATGACAACTCATCTCAGACTCCCGAACTGAAGCCCACCTGTGATCATTGTCATTCATCACCGATGGTTGAGTGAATCTGGTCACCCCCACTTACACATCTGAGATTCACCAACCCTTATCCTTACTTTAACATTCCCCTACCCCCCTTCCACCTCATCAAACTTCCCAACACCTTTGCTCATGGAGTGGACAAGTACCTGGACCATGCTATACCTGTATATTGTGTGTACGAGGTACATGTGTACATAAGCAAACTCGAGTTCTTATATCTATGATCCAGACGTATACAGGTTACGCCTTGGTAAAGCAAAAGCCTGTCCCCAATTCCTTGGTGAAGCATTCAAGGAAAACCTTCCACATCACTGTCACATAACCTAGCATGTAATTACATTACTTATAAATTATATGCCTAAAAGGCATTAGACACCTGTCTTGAAATCTATTCACTATGATGCACCAATAACCTAATACAGACATGAAGGTCATATTTAGCCTACAGGTAGGAGACTTTAACAGGCTGATACCTGTTTTTTCATCTTTGATTATGGATGTTACAGGCACTGGAGCAAAACTACAGCCATGGGCAATGACACTCACCACATCTGAGACAGATCATATATGCAGTACACATATTATCCATGACTCGATATATATATAAATGAAAGAAATACCTACAAATAATGTCTTGGTCAATTAAAAACTAACTGTATATTTTTATTTGAATACATCAACTATGCTGAGCATGTACAGGATAATACTTATAGCAAGTCTGAGCAGGGCATTGTAAAAGAGGGAGAAAACAATTATCATCTATAGGTCCTTCTGTACTGGGATTTAAACTCCATCCACACTTCTTGCAGGGGTTTGCACTGTCCACTGGACCAACCAACTGAACTCAGCTTCTATAACAGTCTGGTTATGAAGTTAAATACTAGAAAGAAACAGGTATCATGAGCTAAAAATTAACCTATACTACATCCAAATACAAGGATCATCCTGCATACACACCAGGTTTAATTAAATCTTCATATGAGACAAAAAATTAAAATCACAGACCCTGTGAAAACACGATCCCTCATCCATCATTACATGAACTCTAGCTACTGAATAAGATGAAACACTAACCTAGTTTCTCTTGAAAACAAGTCTGCATACAGAGAGAATAAAACATATAAATACAGGTTGCCCTTTCTACATAAGCCATAATAATGTCTCAGCTTTA
This sequence comes from Sipunculus nudus, assembly GCA_026874595.1. Taxonomy (NCBI): domain Eukaryota; kingdom Metazoa; phylum Annelida; class Sipuncula; order Golfingiida; family Sipunculidae; genus Sipunculus; species Sipunculus nudus. The sequence goes on along the minus strand of CM049311.1, from coordinate 63,712,497 downwards.
TTTTATGGTAGTTTTATTAAGACAGGAGTGAGCCACTGCCTCCTAAAACTCCATGTTGACCTAATTTCTTGTGTGTAAACAAATCTTTATCCAAATGTACGGTATATGAAAGTGTAACAAATTAACAGCAAAGCTTAGGTCTTGTGATCCTTAATATTTGGTATTGTAATACTGGTATCTTCTATTTTGCATAAAGAAAATTTCTCACAGTTAAGTCAGGGTCCTACTGATGAAGTTAATGATTACAAAATATGGCATTGTTAATGTATGGTTTAGATCACACATCTGAGGCTAAGACCATGAAACAGCATGCAAGTCACTAACATGATTTTATAAATCCTGTGTAGGTGACATTTAAACGCTTTAACATGATGAAAGAGACATTAAGAGGACAATCATTGTCCCTTCCTAGCTACTTCAAAGCTTTTATCAAGAACATGAATTCCTGGTTCTTATTATAAATTGTTGTTTGTAGTTCTGTCAGTTTGATTTTCACAAACTAGAATACGGGTAGTTGACAAGCGACTACATGTATCTGCCTAAATCAGAGTGGAACGGGTGAAGTGAGGCATGGATTGAGTGGCAAGGGGAAATAGAGTGAAGTGTTGCATATTAGCATGGATGTCTGCAGCCAAATTGTGTATGTAGGTTGCGCCACCTACCACAAAATCCAGAAAGCCGTCCAAGTTGTATATATATGCAAAATTTAAGGCAGATAAGTCAAACCACTACATGTATATGAGTGATTTTAGCCCCTGGCAGACAAACAGATGGACGCTGTGTGAAAATGGTTGCAGGTGGCGCCACCAGTTTTGTGTATGATAAAGAGCTATGTGAGATCTATACACATGCAAAATTTTGGCCCAATCGGTCAAACGGTTCCCGATATATGAGCTTGGATGTCTGCAGTGTAAACGTGAATGTAGGTGGCGCCACCTGTCATAAAATCACAAAAGCTATCAAGGATGTATACACATGCCAAATTTCAAGTGAATTAGTCAAATCACTGCAGAGATATGAGTGATTTTATCCCATGGCAGACACACAGACAGGAGCTGTGCAAAAATGGCTGCAGGTGGTGCCACCATTTTTTGTGTATGTTATAAAGCTCTCCAAGGGCTACATATGTGCAAAAAAATTTTCCTGATCGGTCAAACGGTTCCCGATATATGTGGGTTTATGTGTTGACACAGACACACAAACGGACGCAGAGCGCAGAGGAAAGGTCAGAGGTCAAAACAAAATCGGGGCGCAGCAGTTCACATGTGACCCGAACATAATCCCGGGTTTGTAAAATTCCGCCCAGCGGTTATGGAGGAGTTCTCCGGACACCTACGCGGCGGTGGCGGCAGCGGTGGGCTGAAAAAATAGTATCCGCAAAACTCTGTTTTGGCGGATACAATTACCATCTAATTCTACTGCTGATTTTAGTTACAGAGACTGGCTAAAATGTTAATTTCTTAAATTAATTAATAATTTGATTGTGTATGTAACAAGAAAACATTCAGAGTGTTTGTACAATAAGAAGATGAACCAGTCTTTCCTCAAGAATGATTTGATCTTGTATAAATAAGTGAAGGGAACAAAGAATCGAGGGGGTTACATAATTGTGAAAAACTTTCATAATTAATCAATGAGAACTAGAATACGGGTAGTGGACAAGCGACTACGTGTATCCGCTGAAATCAGAGTGGGACGGGTGATGTGAGGCATGGATTGAGTGGCAAGGGGAAATAGAGTGAGGTGTGTTGCATATTAGCATGGATGTCTGCAGCCGAAATGTGTATGTAGGTTGTGCCACCTTCCACAAAATCCAGAAAGCTATTAAAGTTGTATACAAATGCAAAAAGTCAAACCACTGCCGAGATATGAGTGAATTTATCCATCAGCAGACAAACAGATGGATGCTGTGCAAAAATGGTAGCAGTTTTGCGTATGATAAAGAGCTATGTGAGATCTATATACATGCAAAATTTTGGCCCAATCGGTCAAACGGTTCCCGAGATATGAGCTTGGATGTCTGTAACGTAAATGTGAATGTAGGTGGCACCACCTGTCATAAAATCAAGAAAGCTGTCCAGGATGTATACACATGCAAAATTTCAGGTTGATTAGTCCAACCAATGCAGAGATATGAGTGATTTCATCCCAAGGCAGATGAACAGATGGACGCTGTGAAAAAATGGTTGCAGGTGGCACCACCATTTTTTTTGTATGTTATAGAGCTATCCAAGGGCTACATTTGTGCAAAAATTTTTTTCCGGATCAGTCAAAGGGTTCAAGAGATATGTGGGTTAATGTGTCAAAACAGACGAACAGATGGATGCACTGGAGAGAGGAAAGGTCAGAGGTCAAAACAAAATCGGGGTGCAGCAGTTCACATGTGACCCGAACATAATCCCGGGTTTCGTAAAATTCTGCCCAGCGGTTACGAAGGAGTTCTTCGGATACCTACGCCGCGGCGGCAGCGTCCGGCTGAAAACATAGTATCCACAAAACTCTGTTTTGGTGGATACAATGATCAGGAAGAAACCAAGCTGAAACTGCATATAACCTAATATCAATGGTTGAAACATTCTTGGACATGTGCCAGCCCAATGGCTGCTGAGTACAACAAAAGCAGCATTTGCAAGCAATGGATACTGGGATGATAATGAATGTACCTCTGTATATGGAGTGAATGCATATTTTTTTTTTAATTTTTATCAAAACACATATGAGAGTGACCACCTTAACTGTCATTAAAGAATTGTTAATTAATTCAAAAGTTTTTATTTTACTACTTTAAGCATAATTTCTCATGCTATGACTCATCAAATGTGTCCTTGCATGACTAGCAGAGTTTGTTTTAGCTGGTTATGTTTTTTAGCGTGTTTACTTGATATTGTGCAATCAGCAACTGTCACATGGGGCTAGCTCATCATGTCACCAATCGCTTGACTGCAGTAGGTGGGTTGAATTTTTATGCCACATACTGGTTTCCAATTTTTTTTAATTCACTGGATTTCTTAAATACCATGAGGGGTACAGGAAGGTATTTTGTTTCCTTGTTATAAGTTAGATTTATTCTTAGCAAACAAGCCTTCTTACGCTAAAATTTCCAGTTGAAGAAAACTTCCCAAGAAGAGGTGAACACAGGATGGAAAAAGCGAACTGTATCGCCACAAGGTGCCCCATAAGATTTTGTTATTATTCTCTATGCATGATATATTACTCTACAGTTTGACAATAAAGTGGAAGAAGAACTGAAGGCCTAATAAAAGATAACAAGAAAAATATTTTACAACTGAAAATTGATGAAATGGTGTCTTTGATGGCTTACCAACCCCACTTTGCTTTTTGTTTTAACCAGCAGCTTTTATGTGTTTAAGCACTTGACCATCATCATGGTGGGTTTAGTATTGCTATGCAATAAAAAGTTTTTTTTCTCAGAAATTCATATTCATTAAATTTCTATAATAATTTACTAGGTATGTTTTTCTTATCTCTCGTAAGTATGGGCCTATGCCTCAATGGTTCATTGTATCTTACTGGAACTAATATGCCAATGAATAATAATATTGCAAATTTCAATGGACACCCGTAAACAGAACAGCCAATATATATAAATAAAATCTGAAATGACAATTTCAGAGGCTTCTAAAAGGATAACTGAACATAAGAACAGATAACCAGCTCTATGTGATCAATGTGGTCTGGCAGCTACTAATTTAGACACATACAGCAGGGTAAGTTGACAGCTACATGGCAAGTGGTTCCACTGGGAGCGCACCAGCTGGTGACAAAACTCAGGTCACGTTTAGGATGAGTACAGAGGCGTCAAAACCAATTAGTTAACCTGACTTTACCAGCACCTATCAAACAGCTGATGCAGCTCTCTGTACACATTTGTCCTTATGGTAGTTCCCACTTCTAAATTATAAATGAAACAATGTGTAAAGTGTCTACATTTTGTTTGTTTAATGGTTATTTCATAGGTTGTAATGAAGTTTATGCATATTTTTGTGACTTGATTCATAGAATTAGGATCATGGCCTCTTGCTGCTTTTCTCTCCTTACAAGAAATAATATGTCTTTTCACTGGACAGCATATCTTTAATTTATTCGCAACTGCAAGAGTTAGAAACTTTAAATACCAGTTATTAAGACTGCCACTTGCAGCAAACATATAGTTTAATTGAAATCTCTCAGTAGGTTTGCATAATGTGACTAACAACAATAAAGGCAACAAACAGACAAAAACACACACACAAGCAAAATCATGATCTCCTTAATGGAAGGAAGAAGACAATGGCCACCTAAATTTCTTCTAGTTTGTTCCAGAAGAAATAAGAAGAAACTGCTTCTTCCAAGATGGAAGACACTGCAAGTTAGAAGAGATTGACAAATCCTGCCAGAAATGTTGAATATTTTCTATCATGTATAGAGCACAAAAATGTGTAATAATCATATATCAGTGATATGAACACTGCATGAGATTTCTATTTCATTTTTTTTATAGCAGTTGATTTACAAATTGTGGGAGCAAAATAAATCTGTAATATTCAGGTGGCACTGTTGTTCATGATTATTTCATAACATAAATGCCTGCAAGATTCAGGTCCTACCCTCCTCTTTTAAAAATAATTCATAAGATAAGTATAATACAAATTTGTATCACTTAAAGACTGATTAGATATACATAACTAGAATATCAGCAGAAGCTGACAAAAGCCCTCAGCCAAAAGAACAGTGTTTATAGGTGGTGACAGTAACAAGTATGAAATATTTGTTCTCACATGGATGTATAACTGTACATGTCTCAGTTATAAATTTAAACTGGAGAAGTATGTAGTGCCTTTGTAAGTATGGTAAGACCGATCTCATGCAGGACTTAGAGATCATCAAGGCATATCATTTTACCATGTTTCATAACAATCCACCCAGTTTTTTTCTATTCTAAGCCCTTGAAAGTAGGTCAAGGTCACCCATCTTTAGCCTTGACCAAGATTTTGTTAATATGCATCAGCACTGAAGAAATGAAGTTCCTGTGTTGAATACCCTTGGAGATATCCCGCTCACAAGGCCAAAGTTGAAAAATACGATAAAAATTCATTAAAAATCAGAAATTGTAGGTGGTGTCTCCAAACTTGTCCAGCAGGTACAGACAATCAGTCCCAATGATCACAGTAAGTTTTGTGAAAATTCCCCCAATGGTTCCAGAGAAATAAGCTTCTAAGTGGTTTTCTAAAATCAGCTCTAAAATGTTGAAAAATAGGTCAAGGTCACCCATCTTAGAACTTGACAGAGATTTTGTCGATATACATCTTCCCCAAAGAAATAAAATTCCTACGGTGAATCCTTTTAGAGATATCCCACTCACAAGGTAAAAGTTAATGGACGCTGGATGGATTGACAGACGGACACCTTGGGTGACGACAATAGCCCATCAGCCTAAGGGCTGAGGGCTAAAAAGGTCCACTCTCTATCAGTTCAAATGGATGCTGGAATTCCAAAATGTGTAAAATAATACCACTTCATTTCAATGGAAGAATGATGTGAAGAATCTTCATCTCAAGAGACTAAGGGTCATAGCTTATTCTTACCAAAATCCAACCCAGCTCAGAAAAAAAGAAAATACATGAGCAGACATGACTAAGCCCAAGTTGAATCTAAAATATTTATTATTTATAGAGAAAACAACAAAACCTGTGCTCTCACACATTAAGTGGCACTTCAGGATAGGTAAGTGGCATATACTGTTGATGGATATTAATTATCTCACCTCTCATCAGATGGCGTAAAATGTGTGTTGAGTGAGACAGCTGAGTCCTTGTCCAGGGATGTAACCGAGCGTCTTTCAGGAGAGCGGGTGTAGTCTGACTCCAAAGACTGTCGGTTACTGTTGCTACTGCCACTCCAGTTGCCTAGTGATGACAAAAAATATATATTCTTTATTTTAAACATTTTATCAACAAAATGAATAATAGAAGCGTGTCTTAAAATGCAAACCTTACATGTTTGATGATCCTGCATAACAATCATGATCAAAATGGAGACTGACAACACACATCACCATAGCGCACCTGACATCATCAATCTCAGTGACATCATGTCAGTGTTTAATAGATGCACAGCCTAAGACTGCCCATATGATCACAGGCTATAATCCTTAGAAGTTAAATGAAGCTGTTAAAATCATAAAATGTCTATCCTGGGATTAAACATGTGGAGATTTTGTTCATGTTTAATTATGCAAACATGCAATCAATTTAATCTATTACTACAGAAACTATCAATCATTGATATAACTGATTATTTGGCACATCAATAACAATAAACATACACTAACAATTATACTCTGTTTCTGGCTATGGGAATGAATGCGAATCATCTGTATCTGAAAATTAATGATAACAAACCTGAAGAAGATTGGCGATCATCTTTGAGATAACTATTCTGACGTAACCGCACATCTCCCCATGGAGGCCCTATTCTGTGAAGACTGGTTTTGCTGCCCCCATGACCAGAAGCAGATATTGATGGTACGCTGTCTGTGGAGGGTGAGGTAGGCGTGGCTACTGGGATAGGTTGTCGTCTCCTACCCCGCTCACTAGGTGTCACTACCATGGAGTATGGACGGTCCGAACTGTGTGCAAAGGTAGTGCCAACGGGTGTAATATGATGTGAGTGTGAGCGTTTTATTGTGCTATTTGCCACAGTTGCATGGCTGGCAGTGTGCTCCTGCATACATTCTTCAGGGCCACTGGTGTTTACAAAAGTATTAGAATCCACATAAATATTTCTGTCCAACCTACCGTCCGTTGACACAGACCTGGAATCATTATTTATAGCATTCTGAGTGACAGATTTTAATGACCTTGGTAATGACCTTGACCTTTGCACTGGGGCATTCAAATCAACCACTGGAGGACCAGGTGATGCTGGTCTACCAGATGCCCATAGGTCTTGTGACCTTGACCTTGATTTTGACCTGCTGAACAGAGATCGCAATGATTTCCGTATTGAACAAGACCGTGATAGTGTAGGCTGGATGTTATTATCTTGGAGTTTATCAGTGGATTTAGATCGGACTTTTTCTGACTTGCGCTCCTTTCGTCTTCCTCGATCAGTTGCTATTGTCATTGCTTTTTGGTTTGGTACACGAGGAGCTGGCTGTTCATGTGAGCCACTCTGACGATGTAGATCTCTGGAGTTACTGTTATATATTCTCCCTGTCTGTAATTGAGCCTCTTGGTAAATTTTTCCAGGAATCCCTGATATGCTGGATCTAAGCTTTTTCTTGAGCTTTTTCTCAGAGTCAGGCACATATTCCCTACTTGAAGATCGTACACTTTCACGAAATTCACACATGCGAGTAAAGCTTGATCCTGTTACATCAATCGCTACTAAAGATGCCGGTTGAGACTTTGATAATTCACGAACTCGTGCTTCCGGTGTTGGACACGGGTTAATCTCCAGGTCAGGCATTGTACCACATGAACGGGGTCGCTGGCGGATCTCTCGTAATTCTTTGACCTCTCTTTGGAAGCTTGTAACAGAGTATCCCGGCTGCAAAGATAAATGGGACATAACATTTAAAAGATTTATTAACACTGATATTTGTAATTATCAAAGAAAGATATCAACAATTTAAAATATCTTGTCACCTGAATAAAAACATAACTATCAAGATCATCATTATGGTCATATGGAACATAAGTTTAACTGTGACAAAATCATATCTCTACAGGAAATATATGACACCTAAATACCTGAATACTACTTCAATATTATAACTACTACAAAAATAGTAATACTACTACTACTCAAAATAACACTAATTATTATTATTATTTCAAAGAAATCATGGGACTTACAATGTTAAATATTTTAAAATTATGATTCTTTTATTTAAATAGAATCACTGTTTTCAAGACACTATATTATTATAAAAATCACAAAATAAAATGAATACTAACACAATGTAAATGACTAAATTTTTCCTGATGTTTGACGAATGTTATATTAACTCTATGCAGCAAAACAACCTCATGTTTGAACAGCACCTGTATAATACAGCAGTAACATCACCTATCTGATTGATCCTGCAGCTATTACACCAGCACACATCCACATGGAAACCATTTGTCACAATAACTATCAAACTACTCCCTGTATCATGCTGCAACACGATGGTACTCAAATTAATACACAAAGCAGCCAGTAAACAGCACCTGCTTGCTATGCCAGCACTGGTCTGATTAAGTTACAGTGCTGTGACAGCAGTTCTGATTCCCATATAATCAGCAGAACAAAGATCAAATGTAAAATAAATCTTCTTTTTAAAACACCCAGGAAGTGCAGGATGTATGAGTGTTTTAGAGATCTTCCCCTCTGTTTAAGTTGTTCCTTTATGTCTTATCTCCCCCTATCACAGATAACATATGATTGTCAGGATTTCTTCATACTTGTGACACATGATCTTATTTAAGTCTCTCTAATCTACTACAGGCACATTAATAGGCAACACATGGTCACTTACAGAGTACAAAGAATGTGTTATTGTGCCTATAACCCTCACTATAAAATCCTGACAAACTAAAGGGAGCAAAAACAAACAACTACTGGGGCGACTGGTTTTACAAGGACAAACACTGACTGCTATTGTATCTTAAGATCATCTTTTTGCTGAACTCACATGCAAGCCCAAGCTAAGATTTCTGTACCATCCCTTGAGAACAGATCTAAATCCCATCACTCCCAACACACTGGGGATACAGCAGTCATACGACAGTCATCCAGTGTATGTATCATAGTTTTTTTCCTCATGAAGATAACACCTAATGCATGTACCAGTCTTCTTTTACCATCCCCAAAATGATATGGTTTGGATCAGATGATTTTATATATATTACATGAGGTCTTTGTACGAGGTCTCATCCAGTTTTTACATCCAGGCACATTTTAATATGCACCCAATAACACATTTTAATCAGTTTATAAGGTATGCTGGATTTTAATTACACTCAGGCATATTGTGTGCACCAAATTTTAATAACCAGAAATGATTTAAGAAAATGACTGATGACTTATATTTTCAATATTAATATTATGTATCAATTACCTCTGACATGATTTGGTAAATGGTAATGTAAACATCCTGTACGTTTGTTTGTTTGGAGATATCGCAGATGCAATTTGGTCCCTGCATATGCAGAAGAGAATTCAGGATTTGATAAAGGAGTGAGTTCACCATTAACACCAAGGACCAAAAAAATGATCCACAACTCCATTAACGAACCTTAAAATTTACTCCATAAACGAGCCTTAAAATTTACTGAAAAAAAGACTGCAAAAAAGGAGATATCTCCCCATTAATGAGGGGTAGGTGGATTTTTATTACCTAACCCCTCCCTCCCCATGGATCCACCCCTGAGCCAAGTGGACAGCATGTATGGGCATGCTCATGCCTACAACAGCCAATATTCTAATCCCTGTACGGAGATTGTTTATAAAAAATCTTCCATCTATATTTCTACACAGGTCTGAATGTCTGGCCTGGGGTATGGTAAATGCTGTGCATACAGTGTTCCACTTATTTTCTTTTAGATAACATAATCAATGTGGTTTGAGTATATCTATAAGACAACATTTTTTAATGATTTATTGATTAATGCATAAGATGTACATGTAAACAATACCTACATTAATTATCTTAATGCCTCACCCTTCAGTTTTAGATTAAAAAATAAATAAAAATATAAAAATCATTAAAGTTATCTGTTACTCCTATTGTAAAGAAATGTTTATTAAAGTGATTGAAATTGCTTTTCCTATTAATAATGTTAATGCTGCGGAATAAACATTTAAAAAGAGAGCAATTAATTTTGATTTGATCCAATATGACAGGTGATGATAAGATTAATTAGCACCTGCAGTTCTGATTGATAACAAAAAGATACAGTTTGACAGCTGAATGCACTGATTGTCCAGTGTAATTAACACAAATGGTGGCTCTGGCAACCAAGCCTTCATATTCTTTCTATTTAAACAAAACATCATGGAAATTAACGTGAATCTTCATGCCTGTGCTAATTACAAGGCTCGCACCTTAATGAAGAACAATCATTTCACATGAGCTTTAATAACTGTAATAATTCACTAGAACCATGGGGGAACATGAGCCACAGCTAACTCTAAAGTTTAAGTGAACCATCGCTCATCACATACTTTAATTCTCCCCAAGGTCTCCAGGTTTACTTTGTTCTCTATGGTAATGAGATAAAAGCTTTTGTTCAAGGTTTTCTGCTATATTTATCTCTCTGTACGGTTTTGCACAGGCTGAAATTAGTTTTAAAATACCCATGACTGCAAAGCCTACACTGACATATTCAACAGACCACTCAAGGTTTAAACTAGACTGTTGTATTTTTTTTAAATCAAATGTGTTTTTTGTTTATATTATTGACACCTTTTACTGCAGACTCTTGAGTCAGACCTAAGAAAAACAAAACAGAATGGCACTCCAAGACCACAGATCTCCGCCTGATCAAATCATTCCACTTTTATCTGCCCCTTTATCAAGATATGCTCCAAACTGTTTTTCCCAAAGCCTATGTTCCACCCCTTCACAAATATCAAGGAAATCGGTCCATTTGTTATTTTTTTTTACCTTGTTAAAAGAAAAAAAATACCGACAGACACAGAAAAAAACATATCCTCCTTGTCAGAGGTAAATATTGTGCTAGCGCTTGAAGTTACAAGCACCAGGAATACATATGAATGAGTGTCATAAAATGTCAGTGCCTACAAGCACATACTCGGTATCCAAATAATAATCTGCCCATCATGTAAGTCTGTCTCCCTATTTGATTATACTTCCACTAAGGAGATCACACTTAGAGAGAACTTGGCCAGAAGAATGCTCTAAATGTGTCTGGATCTATACCTTCTTGGTCTACAGATTGATCACATTACGTAAACTGAATTGTCTTGTTTGTGAAAGGTAGCCGGCATTCTGTGTAAATCTTCAACATCAGACCAATCTAGTCCTAAACTCATGGAAAAACAGTTGCAACAAGATACGGCGAGCAATACTAATTGGATCGGATTCATTGAAATCTGCATATTCAAGATCCCTACAGTAACCTTAAGCTGAAAATGATTTGCAGTGATCACATCTACATCTAAAACTGTGGAAATACTGTGTTATCACAAAAACAAATTCACAGGGGTTCATGCCCCTCTCCCACTCATTATAAAATTACTATTTTAAGCCAGAACTGCATGAAACCCATGGAAAATTTGCATACTGCAAATTAACATCTTATTTTCCATGAAAACGTAAAAATGAAATTACACTGTAATTACACTGAATACACTGTAAGTGTAAACCACTTCTATTATTTTCTTTTAATCTATTATTTAAAGTTTAAAATCAATGCTAATTGGAACAAGCACATGCTTTCATTGGTACTTTTTTCATTCTTAGAACATTTTATGCTTCTGATGGATTACACTTCTCAAGAAAGCTCTCTTAATAATTCAGTTCATTACCATGTAACCGGGCATGTGTTAAACCTGGCAGGTGTCAAGTTTTCCTGTCTTTCTATTTGGCATCAACTGGTACTTTAGTGTATTTTAAGTGGTCTACAAAGCAGTGAGACCTATTCTTGAGATACCAAGCAATACAAGTCATTTTTATATTAAAAGGATTTAATATCCAGTATTTTAATTATATTATACAACAGCTCACATATCAGCTCTCTGCATTAAAATTCTTTCTGGTTACCACAGTATAACCACTCTTGTTCTATAAATACTCTAACAGTGGTCTATATGCCTTAAGCCATGCTTTTGTCCATTTCATTATCCATGTTATAACACATGGAAATATTCTCCCATAATCTTAGAATCTGCTGGACTCTGAATGGTTAATGCCAGAAAATGGTGGCGCTGTCATCCAAGCAAGACCTTGAATGTGAGCTTAGTATGTACACTGACAGGCTATAAATAATTATATTACCTGACGTTATAAATCACAAGCAGATATAACTTACTCATAAAGTCAAGAATATCACAACAGTAGCTTCCACAGCACAGAAATATGACCATATTTTACAAACCTTGACACGCTACTGGTTTATTGGCTGGTAGCTCATGATATACATCCAGTCAGACAGCCTGACTATATGACAGAGCTGTCTATGTACTTTTTTGGCTAAATACAGCATAAGCATGAAGACATGGCTTTCCTCAGTATTTCTATGTCTCTTTATGTGCCTGTAGAGTTGTGATATGAGAATTATGCTCCCCAGCATTATTTCAGTTAAATTGGTTCTGTGTGCTTGACTATTACTTCTATTTCAAACCTGACATAAATTCATTTGTATTCTTTGAGGTCCACAGTAATAAATGAGAGTTACAACACAAAGCTTAATTAATACAGTTAAAATTAAGTTAGCTTAGGCAACTAAAAAATTGTGATAATAAAAATACAAAGAAAGTAAATATGCTGTTTACACTGATAAAATATTTTATTATACTCTCTACGAAAGTACTTGAGTAACCAATTTTTATTATTTGAATTAATGTATCCAATAGATGATACATGTATATTAACTAGGGCTGTATCAATATATCGATACGAATCGATACGTGACGTCGATACGATAACCGAAATGCGTTGCATGCTGTATCGGTTGTATCGATGTAAAACATTGATTGCTAACGAATAGGGATATGACTCGAAGTTTCAATATAACCTTGACGATTTATAAAGCTAAAAGCACTGTATATTTGTTGTTTTGCCTTTAATGACTTGATTAGAAATGTTTATACGCATGCCCTAATATTAACCAGGTACATGCATGTGTAACTGCTGATAAAGAGGATATAACAGTCTAATTTTAATTTTTTTTAAACTGAGCAAAAACTATAACCTCACAAACATTGCAAAGTCCAATGATATCAGTAGTGGGTGTTAAAAGGAGACAATTCTAACTAAATAACCTAGTGTTACCTTAAGAATACAGCATGTGTCTCAGTCGATACCATATTATTACATACAAATTGGGAAATGCTACAGATATAAAAAAAAGGATCTACTGATACAGGTTGCAACAAGCCTAGGCACAAAGCAGACACAACTGAAACAAGCTGTAATGTACAGTAACAGATCTGCCCCAGCCTGTTCACAGCTGTCATGTATCAGTGATTGTACTCAAATTATAAGACAATTTATTGTGATTATTTATTGGGAAATTACTTTTGGGTTAATGATAAAAAAGCTCCCCTGATAAATCATAATACTCTTGATATTGTAATTCTATTCATGCATGTTTTACATGAACTGATCCAGGGCTACGCTTTAACACTATCACTATCAATGTTAATGATATATATAGCCTTCCACAGGGTAAGTGCACTTAAAACTTTCTTTAAAGAGGATAACCAGACAGGAAGCCACTCCCGTAAATTATAAAATTCAATAAATTACATGACTCTAAATCAACAGGACTCCAAGTCCTGCCCTTGACTATGTTTGTACTTAAATACTTCTTTAGATTTGCTTTTGTATAAAAAATAAATAAATAAACTAGAATATGGGTAGTCGACAAGCGATTACGTGTATCCCCCAAAATCAGAGTGGAACAGGTGAAGTGAGGCATGGATTGAGTGGCAAGGGAATAGAGTGAGGTGTGTTGCATATTAGCATCAATGTCTGCAGCTGAAATGTGTAGGTTGCCCCATCTTCAACAAAATCCAGAAAGCTGTCCAAGTTGTAGACATATGCAAAATTTTGGGCAGATAAGTCAAACCACTACATGTATACGAGTGATTTTATCCCACAGCAGAAACAGGAGGACTTGTGCAAAAATGGTTGCAGGTTGCACCACCAATTTTGTGTATGAATAAGAACTATGTGAGATCTATACACATGCAAAATTTTGGCCCAATTGGTCAAACGGTTCCTGAAATATGAGCTTGGATGTCTGCAATGTAAACTAGAAGGTAGGTTGCGCCACCTGTCATAAAATCAAGAAAGCTGTCTAGGATGTATAAACCTGCAAAATTTTAGGCAGAATCTTCAAACCATCGCCGAGGTAGGAGTGATTTTATCCCACGGCAGACAAACAGATGGACGCTGTGCAAAAATGGTAGCAGGTGGCACCACCAGTTTTGCGTGTAATGAAGAGCTATGTGAAATCTATGCACATACAAACTTTTGGCCCAATCGGTCAAACGGTTCCCGAGATATGAGCTTGGATGTCTGCAGCGTAAACTAGAATGTAGGTTGCGCCACCTTTCATAAAATCAAGAAAGTTGTCCAGGATGTATAAACCTGCAAAATTTTAGGCAGATATGTCAAACCACTGCTGAGATATGAGTGAATTTGTCCCACTGCAGACAAACAGACAGACTCTGTGCAAAAATGATTGCAGGTGGTGCCACAAGTTTTGCGTATGATAAAGAGCTATGTGAGATCTATACACATGCAAATTTTCAGGAAGATACGTTAAACCAGTCCAGAGATATAAGCATGGATGTCTGCAGCATGAACGTGAATGTAGGTGGCGCCACCTGTCATAAAATCAAGAAAGCTATCCAGGATGTATACGCATGCCGAATTTCAGGTGAATTAGTCAAACTATTGCAGAGATATGAGTGATTTTAACCCATGGTAGATGAACAGAAGGACACTGTGCAAACATGGTTGCAGGTGGCACCACCATTTTTTAGTGTATGTTATAAAGCTATCCAAGGGCTACATTTGTACAAAATATATTTCCTGATTGGTCAAATGGTTCCCGAGATATGTGGGTTTATGTGTGGAAACAGACACACAAATGGATGCTAGGCAGAGAGGAAAGGTCAGAGGTCAATGCTAATTGGTTAGGTCCCAGTTTACATGTGACCTGATAATTGGTGTAAGTTTTTGAAAAATCAGTCAAGTAGTCTTAGAGGAGTTCTCTGAAAAAAAGGAATCAACTGGCAGCTGCGTCGGAACCCGGTCAAAAACATAGTATCCGCAAAACTTTGTTTTGGCGGACACAATAAAATATGCTTCATTTGCATGTTTTTTTATAAAATAATTAAAGTCTCACTGACCAAAGTGAACAAATATTTTCAGTGTACTCAATGCATTTCTGTTTTAGGATGCTGTAAACACTTTTTTCACTGCATGAATCAGATAAAGTATTTTCTCTCTGTTGAACTTTTCTTTAAATACTAGCAGCATACCCATGATTTTGACATGTGAAATGCATCCTGTTTTCAGTGTGTACACAAAATGTAAGCACCTATGAGTGGTTTCGAGAAAATTGGAGAAATAAACTAGTCAGTGTTTGATAATGGGATGCGGTACAAAAGTACTCTGAAGACCACATCCAGTTGAGCATCAACCTCCAAGAGAGAAATCTGTGGCAAGGGAACATGTTATAGCAAAGTTTATAGCAGAATAACACTTTTTGGACCATGCCTAATTCCTCAAATTTTAGTAGGATACAGGGTAATGAATTTTTCTTTATATAAGGTAAGTGCCCTTTTGTGAACCACATCATGATCTGTGGTAACCTACAAATTGAACCAACCAGTGACATGCATTATTTGTAAATCACAGCTCTGCAAGCCAATAAATATTCATGGAAACATGTATACAGACCACACATGTCTTGAAACTGTATCAGGCCAAGTGGCTTATGCTGGCTGCATCATTAATAAGATAAGACAATGTAATCCACAGAGAACTGTACACTTCTTCTCGACGCTGATTAACCTTAATACACGCAACAAGATCTG
Source organism: Sipunculus nudus (assembly GCA_026874595.1). Lineage (NCBI taxonomy): Eukaryota > Metazoa > Annelida > Sipuncula > Golfingiida > Sipunculidae > Sipunculus > Sipunculus nudus. The sequence continues at coordinate 63,696,714 of CM049311.1, read as the reverse complement.
TTCTGCACTGGTGTTTTCTACCTGGATAGTTGGAATGTCAGCAGATGAGGACAAGTGATCTATGTCCCTCCAAACCCAGGTGATACCTGCTAAACTGGGAAATTATTAAAGGCATTAAGCTTCTAAGCTTGATTAAAATGTTGGCAAAACTATCTGCTATAAACCTACCAGTAAATATCAGAAAAACATCTGGGGGAATAAACAGAAAATGTTCCTAAAGAAGTGACCCACAGGTCATAATGCTCAGTTAATGAGCTTATAAATGCATATAAATGCCACATGAATTCTGATTTAAGAGCATCCTTAGCTTGATATTCCTGCATAAGTGAAACATGGATCATGATGCTAAGCTAATGAGCTTAAATATTATAATTGTCCCTAACTGCTGGATCATGAGTTTGAAGCCCTTATGGTAAAAAACAAGTTAGCCTGTTGATCGGTTGGCTATAGCTTTCAGATATCTGAAATCTAAATTTGATTGAAGCAACCATGAGAGTGACATACTGACTATTGCCTGCTTAGGTTAAAATGAAATGGAACTTTCATCTTATAATTATATAGATCTTATAATCTTTATATAATTATAATTTAATTAGTGTATATTCATATACACTGATCAAAATATGATAGAATGAATATCAAAGTGTGCAGATAATACTCCCATTGTATAAAATATTAATTAAATGTTTAAGAGCTCACTAGCAAAAGTTAGCAAATGCCAATACTTCTGGCAGTAATTCATTCTTAACACATACAAACTGTACATTTCTTTGCCACAAAAATGGATTTTGATCAAACGCATTTTGATAGGAGTTGGTTGGCAGGATATCATTATTAAGCTATTTAATCATTACAATGACATATATAACATCCCACTTGACATAACACACTTAAAAACCCCTTTGAAATTTTTAACAATCAAAATGAAACATAATGACATAAAGCTCTATAGGGAGGTAAATATTGAAAATATACCTGTAGGACTATATTCATAGTCAACTTGGTAAGGGGGGGGGGGGGTAGGGAGATCAATTCACAAAGAGCCATCTCCACAGAAAGTCACTTTGATGGTGAGCACCCAATGTAATTACATAAACTGAATCCCTTCAGCCTGACACCTACGAGTCATTACTCTAGGGTTAGCTTAAAATTGTGGTTTAAAAAACCTGCAGAATCCTTGCTTTACTCAGTCCTTTAGTTCCTGACACTCTTCTCAGTCCCACAGTGGGGCATTTAAATCATGATAAAAGACAAGACAGCAATTTTAGCTCCTGCTGATATGCAACAGTATTTCTTTACAAGGCTGCAGCTGATATTTAAAGTGATCCCAATTCTCCCCTACAGTTATACCGCTAGGAAATAAGTACTTGATTCATGAGGCAATCTTCTGGCTGCCATTTTTACCAGACCTCCAGAACTCACTTTTCCACTCTACTCCTATTTCAAAATGATCTACAAGACAGAGCTTGAAACCCATACTAGAAAATATTAATACTACAAAATTATCTATTTTTTTACACAAAACGGCATATAGGCCTAACAGACACCTGCTTCACTTTCAACGATCCCCATCACTGGCATGAAACTATGTTATCAACTGACAGGGATTTTATCTAACTGTTCTATTTATTATTTGCTAGATAAATATCACTGTATTTTTTAACGAAGGATAATCCTTATTGATTTTATATACCAAGTAATCTTTTTATCTAATGTTTCTTATGATATTAATCCAAGGGAATTTACAGGTAAACTAAAAATTCCATATATGGCTTAAAAGGACACATGTTCATCCACCGCTGACTAAAAATTTATTTATAATTATAAGACAAACAGTGTTTAAAATAAATGATAAGAAAAAAAAATATATCCTAACAAATACTACAGAATCTTTTTATGTACAATCTGAAGGAGTTTTATATATGAAATTATCAAAATCAAAAACCATTAGAAATTCTATCAAAAATCAACAATCTTGAAAGTTTAGCAAGTGCTGTATTAGATGATCACTCGCTTATAAATTTGGTTTGACTTTCATTGTACTTACATCACTCTCTATAAAGGTGAACATAGTGGAACATGTCTGAAAGACCACCTGTCTAATAAGACCACCTGTCTATTAAGAACTAAAAACATTCATAATGGTTATAACTGACCAGTCTAATAAGACCACATGTGACTTGAGACCCCTTTTGGCCAGTCCCATAGGTGATCCTATTAAACAGGTTTCACTAAATGAAATATGAATCAAAGAAGATTGTGAGGTTAACAGATTATATATTAATATCCAATTGTAAGATCATATCACCTCCGTTTCATAGGCCTTGTCACATATGATTGTATCATAGCAGATGCACAAAATAACTATCTCTCAACAGCTCTCTGGCAATAAGCATCCTTCATCATAATTAGTAACGGTAAACCTAATGATCACTATCTCAGGTATCCCACCATTCTTGCTTATACTCCTGCTTATCATCTCAGCCGCTAAAATGCCACTGACCTATCCACCACAGCCCATATGCTCCACCCTTTAAACCTAATTATGATAATGAGCCCCCAAAATGGTCCTACACAGAACACCTTCCATGCCAATGGTGGCGAGAGCTGTTCACAAGACAACAGTGATGTCACAAAGGTCGATGACATATGAGGTCACACTGACTGCATCATCAGCTCTGTTCTCCAGTGATGAACAAATCGCAGTCATTTTGAACTGTCTTGCCATATTTTGGATTATTTGTCTCATACAAATTACATGCCAGGTAAGACATTATAATTCACTCGGTAGTTGGCGGAATGGCTCCTGCAACCTTTGGCCTAGAACTTTTTATACTGTCTCCTTTGAATAAAAAAATATCCCCGAAAACATACCAACACAGGTACTTGTACAGACTTCTGTTTGGGAGAGTCACCAATTTTATGTAAAATTTTGCGCTTATAGGATGATTGACTGTTTATATTGCCAACGGTAACTTGATTGGTTGCTCGCAACTGGTCTGATCATGATTATTCATTGAATGAATATGCGATTAAGGTCACATAAAGTCCATGGATAGGTCAATTATGTTGAACCCAAGGTGTAGCAAAATATATGTACTGAAGGTTACCTCACTGGAGGTCCACATGCTACATCAAAGCGGAGGACAAATCACATGTAAACCATATACTGTGGTTGCCTTTTTGTTCGCGAGGGTTTTAATTTCGCGATATTCGCATATGGGAAATAATCGCGAAAATGAAACCCTCGGAAATAATCGGCCAATTGAGAATGTCCTTCTTATTTAGTGTTATCAATACTTGTATGGTAATAGGTTAAAACAGAGAGAATTTTTTAATAAATTACATCCTTGCAGGTATAGGGAAATGTAAGCCTTAAATGTGAACTAAACCACCTATGCTGTGTGTGCGGGCCTATCATTATATAAGAAAATGTCACACACTCATGACTTATTCTCATTTTATAATACACACAGGTATATGGCTTTGCCAATGATTTGATATAGGTTCTTGTGAGATCGCGAAAATGAAACCCTCGCAAAACATTAAAAATGAAAAAAATCACGAAATTTCAGCCTCGCGAAAATGAAGCCAACCACAGTATATGTCAAGGCCCAGATCCCGATCTCAACCAATCGCCGATCAGTCCAGACCAAATCCGGATTGGGATTCAGTCCGTCCTAAATATGATCTTCAATTAATAAGAAGAGGATCACTACCTGTTTAATCAGTTGAAGGTTATTGCTTGCAAAACCCCTGATCCAGCACATTAGTATATGTTCTTGCAAAATTCATGTCCACAAAGCTCTTTTTTATTATTAAATCAATGTAAAATTGTTTATATATAAATATATATATATAATGTTTTTGTTTATTTTAGATACAGAATTTATTTTTTTATATTCATACATACATGATGCATGCATGTAATAAAGCCAGAAAAAGATGTATTCATTAAGTTAAATATATTTTGCATTTTTAGAAAGGTTAAAATGTGCAACACAATTCAGTAGTTTTCTTTTATTCCAATAATTAATTAATGTCAGGTATCATTCCTACTAATATTCACATGTTCAACTAACTCAATTGTTTTGAAGTTTGGCATGGCATAAATAAAATTTTGTCATGATGAATGAGATTTAAGTTTATGAGCAGGCTGAACAAAGGTGAATTTTTATTAATTTAATCAGAAGTATGTGCTGAAGGCATTATTTAGTATTATGTTATCTCATGGTTTGAATCAGTATTCGGGCTGGACCAGATCCTGATCGGGGTTTGGACTGGTCAAAATCGCGATCAGGATTTCGTCTAGACCAATCAGGAATTGGTCAAGACTGAATCCCGATTGGTCCAGAACAGGATCTAAACCCTGACATATATATATATGGATAAGGCATTGATCATATTTAGACAGAATACAGGCCTGGCTGTCACTAATAACCTTCTGTAAAAGGTGAGTTTTTCTTAACAATGCCTATCACAGGAGATGGGTGAATAACACATTCCATTGATTAATTTTTGTTCAATTGAAGCAATTTCTCAAAATTTAGATCATTTTTTTATATTCTATTGCATCAACATTACATCCAAATGACATGCTGGGAATTGCAGAAAATAATGTTTTGTATGAATGGTTTGCTTTATGGGTCTTGCCTGAAAAAGTCTGCCATTCAGAGAAGGGTAGGGTTTTTAGTATTGTACATGCATACTGGAGGTCACAGATTTACAGATAAGGAAACCTGGATAAAAGCTAGTCAGCTAGTGTAACAGTTCAAGCAGGGAATGCCTGATGGGTATATTATATTTTATTTGCAACAAATACACACATTAAGACTTACCGGTGGGCTTTCACATGTTATGTCCGGGTAAGAGACTTGCTCGTTGATAACATTACAGGACACTAGCCATGCAGCCTCCCTGTCAGCTTGGTACATGTGACAGCGCTGTATCAGAGGATGAGGGTCAAGCTCAGTGTCACGATATTGTTCCTGAACACATGGTGGCCGATTGTCTGGTGTGAAGAGGCTATTCTCAATACCAGCACTGCTCTTGAAGTGGTCTGTTTCCTGGGTAAAGGTCTGTAGGTCCCCCACAGCTGCAGTAATATAAAAAATATCCTGAATTAACAAATCTATTTTCTACTCCAATGCAGGACACCATGAGCTAGCACACCACTAACTGCTGGACATATTTTAAGACTGAAGTAGCTACGACTGCATTCAGTTGTAGGATGACACTGGCTTATGTACATTCACTCCCAGCTCTATCAGTCCCTCGAGCTGTGACCTCACTAAACAAACCTTCTAGTGAGACCTAACAAATAACCCCCCTAGCCAATCCTAGCCTTGCTGCATCTAGCTCAGGTTGAGTGTCCTCACTGTCCTAAGGATATGTCACCTCACAGGAACTAGTGGCCCATGGTTCATGATGCTCAGCTGAACCTGACCTGAAGGTGCATTTAATATATTAGCAACCATTATGAATCGATAACTGGAAGTACTACATGAAAGATGAAACATTATGTTACCGGATGGCCGATGGCTAATGATGTTCAGCCAAAAGAAACATAAAGGGGCATCAACTTAGACAAGTGACAACTTCCTAAAGGTGCACACAATGAGTCAACAACCAGAAGGTCAATGAAAACTGAAACATGGAGAATTTATAAATGTATGAAGCCATGCAGCCATAAAATCTGGTGAACCTGATACCTAGGTTTCACAGGTGGTAGGCCTACTACAAAATTATGTATCAGCACACAAAAGGTGTAAAATGAAACTGAAAGTTGGTAAGGACCTGATCCCAACTAATTGGATACTTGTTACCATGAAACCTGACAAGCATGACAGGCCCAAACCTGCTGTCCCCTTGTGGTTTATAATAGAACTAATCATTTTTGAAAAACATGATAGCTTCATAACATTGAACATGCAATACATATTGATGACCCTACACACAGGAGTAATACTTCAATGGAATATTTATTAACATTTTTTTTTATTCATATATACATACAATTACAAACAAATACAAACATTTAAATCCAATTGATATCCCTGAGACATATACACAGGGCTATAATTAATATGAATCCTCATGCATGCAATGATTACAAAAATTCTAAACTGAAAAGCTGCATTTGAAGGTGAAGCTTTAGAAACCCTAGTATATTTATACTAGCTATGTCCATAACTATTAATTTATTAAATCACATATAAATGATCTGGAGTATAAGTACACTTTTTCTATAATCCATACTGATCAACATTATGTAATAAAATTCTGAAATATGAAATTATGGTAAATTTTATAGTCTGAGGGTTATATTATATACACACTGGTGATTAATGAGATAATAGATTTAGTAACAAACATAGTCATTTATTATAATAATGTTTGCTTATAGCAGTTGTCTTGGGTGCTACTAAATTTTCCATACAATTTTATCACAGAATCTTCAATAGTTTGACATACATTCTACCTCATATGTTATCATTATGGTGTAGAACAAGACCTGATTAATGTAATACTAAAAGTAATACACTTACAAGTATGATATTAGGAATTAAACAAGCTTAGAAGGTTGAGAGGTTCATGAAATGTAATGTCCTATCAACCTGTCAACACATCTAAGTCCCAAAGGACCTAATCACTTATCTTATCACGGCAGCAGATAATAATGCATAAATCACTGTCACTAAGTGACTCACTGTTTTTGAGAATATTTAGCTCTCCTGCAGGACTTTCACCCTTTAGGTCAGCTCCCAATTAGCAGCCTTCATCATCATTAGTAACAGTAGACCTAATAATCATTAGCTATCTCCAGTGTCATCAAAGGTGTTGTGTAGACTTGTCTCAGCCTCATTGTATGTCATTGTCAGTGAAATGCCATTATCATTAGTGATATCTATTTATACCTGACTGTCAGCTGAAGAACAGTGCTGAGCGTTGGAGATGATAATTAATGTTACCACAGCTCTAACCTAAGCCTTTGCCTAGCTGACCATTTTTCTCCTCTGTCCATGCATGTGCTCCATCAAGGACAAGAACAGATCCAATTAAAACTAACCATACTCTCACCATCTATGTCTATGGCATCCATCATTTTTTAATCAATTTTTTTCTAAATGAGTGCATGGCCTGTTACTAGTGTTAGTGGCACTTTCTGTTGAAAGTGAACGAAGGCAACCATGATAAGAATAATGTTATTATTAGACCTCCTGGTTTTATATGAACATCATTTGAATAATCCATAAGTCATGACCTGCCATTAAGACATAAAAAGTGATTTCTGAGGTTATATCAGAATTTCCATGTTTTGCCTTACATGCAGTGACAAGGCTTGAACCAATGACCTTTAAAACAGCACCAAAGTCCAATGACTCAACCACAAAGTTGTGGCCCTCCCATAATATTAAATGTTAATCCAGCTGCCTAAATCTATGTTTTGCAGCATACCTTGGCCATCTGTGCCGTCGCAAGGAACGATTTCTAGCAAACTGCTATAACATTCACTGATGTTCAGAGAGGATCTTGGTTGTCTTACAACTATAAAGAAGCATTTACATCCTAATTATTCATCTGAAATCTCATGAACATATTGAATAAACTGTAAAAAGCTTACAAATTTTCAAAATTTCCCACATTTCTTTAAAGCTCTTAGCATAAAGAAAGTCCAAGGCTCCATGAACAGAAATTTCCCCCAGCATGTAAGTCACAATGCTAGTTAGAATATGGCAGAGTGACAAGGGGACTGTTGTTACAATGTTCTTGGCACGCCCAGTAATTAAGGCAATAAGCCTGGATAACAAGGACTTGCTAAAACATAACTGGTACACAAGATCAGTAGAGGCGAAAATCATTGCCTCAATCTCGAAGTGGATTATTATATTTCATAAGGGTCAAATGGAAGGTACATTTATTCCACGTGTCTTTCAGTAGGTCTTTGTCTGTGACTTTGTAAAATTGTCAGGGGTTGCCGACTCGCAGATTCTCTCTTCAAACTCAAACTCAAGGCAGACGTTAAGACGATGTTTAATCAATATATCAAAGCTGTACAGGTTCGCACCATACACATACACTAAAAATATATTGAAACAGCAGGCTACTGGAGACTTGGGACCTGAGCCTTCACAATTCAACCTGAGCCTTTACACCTCCGACCCATTTCAGTGCCATCCTAGTATACTTACATAATCTAGAGGCATGAGTGAGGACCTTAACAAAACAGGGGTTGCAAGGCTGGTGCTGATATCGCTATCTGGCCCAGTCAGAGTAAACGTGTGTTTCTTGTTAACGCTTAAAATGTATATAATCCAAAAACTACTATACGCCCTACAATAAATAACACCTTGCCATATAGCTTACCGTACACTTAAATCTGTGATACTAATTGTGACGTAATCACTAATTAGGGTTAACTAGTAATGAGAAATAAACTTAGATTCTACCAAGGGGATTTTAATTTATCATCTGAAAAATGATTAATAACTGGTAAATGAAATTAAGTAAGGTATCATGGCATATATGCACATAAAGAGAACAAAGGGGCTCACCTGATAATCTATTATTCTTAGAAATATAAATAAGGACCTGGTTGCAAATGAAGAATATACTTGAACAGAAAACACTCTATCTCTCTATAAATATTCATATGGGCTATTGAGCATTGCCGTTGGGAGCCATCAGTGTCAGCGCACAGGCGCTGGGCTGGTGGCATCGCCTGGCCGCTTACGCAACAGGCTGGGGCGACAGGGACCAGAGCTAATTGATAACGGCTGGACGTCAAGTGTACGCCGAGCCCTGGGTGTACGAGTGCGTACTCTGTAACAAAATACATCTCAACAATTATAGATGGATTTCAATGAAAACAGCTAGGGTCTTCAGGCAGGAATAGTTAGTTTTTGGTCTGGACCTAGATATGGAAGTAGCATACTTTATTGTCTGTAATATCAGGGTTCTCCATTCCTATGAAGAGCAAGGTGGACCATCTTGCTATTTTTTTCATAAGAGATTGCCACACTGCTATAATGATACAAAAAACAAGGGACCTATGGGTCTCGACGCTCAGCTGTTATATATGATAAAAAAATATTATTTAGAAATGAGGCACATGCTGGTTTTGTGTGGTAATAAATATAAGCTGTATTATGAGTTGATGTTGTTTAGCTTATGTATGATTTTGATAGTACCTTTGGAGACAGGGAAGGGGATTGATTTCATTTATTTTATTAACAAATGGAGTACTATTGTCACACAGATTTTGACTTGGCCATATAACTTATAAGCAGAACATATAATATAAGAGTTTAACTATTTATTAAAAAAAATTACAAATATTGTCCCAAATATAATTTTTATAAAAAAAAAATAAGAGAATCATATGATTTTTTAAAATGAAATATAACTGATATGATTATTAAAATAATATTAAAGAATATATTCATGAATGCATTCATGAAAACATTTTGAAAGTATTTGCACGAGTATTCATATACTTTCATTTTTACCTGAATTCCTATTCTTTATGCAAGAAATTTTATAATGGAGTACACAATCATATTCGTATTTAAATACAATTACAAAGTATTCGCACCATGTCTGGTATTTATTCAGTTTCACCAACCAATGATGTTGAGAATCCAGAATATACAAAATTTACACATTTAAATAATGATCATAAGTACCTGGTTTTATGGCTTTTATTTATATTAAAAAATAACTGTAAAAAATTCATTTTGGACTAATTTCACATCAATGTACACACTAGACACAGTAGGAATCTAGATTAATATTATCAACTGCATCTTTGTCTATCATTAATTTCCTTCATATGATCCCTAATGATTAGTAATGAATAATATGATTTACTTCTTTATCATTAAAATTGAACAGAAAAATGCCATAGGTGACTGCATGGTGTTATTTGGAATATGTGACATTCTACCCATCGATACAAGATTCTTATATCATCAGTAACTGCAAGTTAATTTCCTGTTATTATAAACTAACAAATTCCTTTTCTATTTTTCTTTAATTTGTTATTAAAAACCAATAAAAATTTATTAATTTATTGTTTATTGTTATGTTGTTGGTTAAAACTACTAGATGAGTTGGGTTGGACACCTGGATCAACTGTGGCCATAAGCTGCCTGGATTCCTGTATGCCTCGCCTCAAGCGTGCATAATTTGATGAAAGGTCAACAAGGTCAACATACAGGTGACTCAAGAGGGGCTGGAGAGAGCCAAAGTCTGACAGGGTCTCATAAAAAACATTAATAAAAGCTACAATTTTTGGCCAATTTCTTTCAGCTTTCTAAACTAAAAAGATGAAATCCTAATGTGTGCATGATATGAAAATTATATCAACAGTGCTCACGGGAAACAAAAGTGCCATGGTCACAGTTGGGCAAAATTTATACTAATTTTATATTTATACTAATAACTTATAAAATTTGAAAAATTCAGAACTAATTTTGGGTATTCAATTGAATCTTGATTAAATAATGTTACATCCCTGACAAAAAAGATCTCTAGCTTCAGCAATGCCCTTGTTAAGGGAGTAAATATATTTCTTGATTTTTTACAAAGTGCATTATGTTTGGGCCCATAACTTAAAACAATTACGCAATACTGACATCATTCTGGCATGTGCATAGAGAATGAAAAATATGTATATTATTTATGATTAAAGTCAGATTAGTGGTTTTGATATTAGGCAGTCTTGAAGTGTAACAATGGGTTTTTAATAGAAAAATGAAGTTTTTCATTAATATCTCGAAGGTATTAAGTCCTAGTGACCAAATTCTTGGCATGGTAGGGGATTTTGGAGACATCTAACTGTATGCCGAATTTAAGGAACTAAGAGCTGAAGCTGGGGAGCTGAGCTCTTGCAAACTGCATAACACTAGCTTGATGTAAACAATATGTTACATGGTGCTTGAAAACTTATTAAAATCTACAGTTTTTGATCAACTGGTTTCAAATTTTTGGTGGTAACAGTTGAAATGCTAACAAAAACATGCTGTGAAAATTTAATCCACAGTACTTACAGGAAAAAAACGTGCCATGGTCAAAGTTGGGCAAAATTTAAGGTACCAATTTTTATTTTTATTAATATTTTAGAAAGTTTAAAAGATTTTCATCTAATTTTGGGTATACAATTTAATTTTGATTAATTAAAGTTATATTTATGGAAAAAAGGTCGACAGCTTTAACATTTTTTGTGTTAAGTGATCAAATATCTTTCCTGATTTTTTACAAAATGCATTATGTTTGGGCCCATAACTTTTTTTAAATTAAATAATACAGACATAATTTCTTGCATGTACATAGGAACTATATAGAGGAATATTTATGGTAAATATGAGGAAAAACAGATGAGTGGTTTTGATATTAGGCAGTCCTGAAGTGTGAAAATAGGTTTTTAATAAAAAATTGAGGTTTTTCCTTAATTTCTCAAAGGAACGAAGTTGCAAAGACCCAGTTTTCGGCTTGGTAGGAGATCTTGGGGACATCTAACATTATGCCGAATTTTGGATTCCTAGGTCTTACGGTTTCAAAACGTGCCACATCTACGGACGGACGGACGGACGGATGGATGGACGGACGGACGGACAGACGGACGGACAATGGACCTCGACTATAGCTCAGATGACTTATAGTCACTTGAGCTAATAATGAAATGATGCAAAGCCACTCTGGCAAATTTAAGCTCATTGACCACTTGCCTATACCTCACTATAATTTTTCAAAGTGGAGAACACTGAATATGTTTAAATAATAGATTAATAAAATAATATAATTATAAAAATAATATAATATATATACAATGAATATAATAAAATAATATATATAAAAAATATATTTGGGATAAAACCACCACTAGTATGTGCTCTATGCTGTCTTATCCTTTAATCCATTTTTGAAAAATAAAGAAGGAAAAACAGCACTGAAACTGGGAAAATTCTTCTTGATTCAATACAGAACAATTCAAATTGATTCATAAACCCCATTAACCTGATTCCATGGATGTAACCATACATCCTAGTGTTATTCACTAAACCACTCCAGGCCAAAAATGTCCTACACCCTTAAAGGCTTATCCTTAATGGCCAGCCTTTTCCTTCTTAACACCTGTGAGTTCTGATGGCCGGGAGGTTGTGTACACCACTTGAGGAAATTGTTCCTAAACCATGCAGACACCATGAATCACAAGTGTGGTGAGCAGGCTGGCTGGGGAGCTGTTAAAACCCCTGAGCCATTACATGTGACACTTGTGTCTCTGTATTTTTATTTGTTGGTCAATTTCTTCCCTGCAAGTCAATTTTATGATGTAGGTTACAAAATATCAGGGAATACTTCCAGAACCTTGTCATGTTTATTAGACATGCAGCTGACACAAAATTACAGGGTCTGTTTTGCTGAAGTAGTGATTTTAATTTCCGTCTCATATCGCCTGAATAAAGACATGCTTTACCATGCAATCAGCTGAGTCAGTGGGCCATGCCCATATATATATATATATACATATATACATATATACATATATACATATATACATATATACATATATACATACATTAATAAATGGTCTGTAGAGCAGTATTTAGACCAGACTGAATCCTGATCTTCATTTATTTACAGACATGCACATATCATGCACTATATTCACACAAATATATATCTGAAGCCTGTGCCAAAGGTAAACTAAAGACATTAATATCATTAATTTTCATATTCTTAACTCTGGATGACAAGCTTTTTATGAATATTTCATAATTTATTTAGTAAAAAGTTGATGACAGCTGACAGCATTCCATTGGTCCACATATCCATCATAATTCTCTCTCAAGTAACAACGTGTGAGCTGGATGAACTGTAGTCTCCACAGTTTAATGTGTTGTACACCATAAATCACATTGTGCATGCTGTGCAGAAAGCAAGTCTGACAATGATACATACAGCGATACACACTGATTTGGGCCGTTTTTTTTCATGACACGATCTTGGTGTTTGGGAAACCTGACTGCAGCCATTAGAACTAGAAATGGTTGTACAATCATCGAATAAGTCTGTGTATTTTTGAGTGAGGTGTATAACCTCCAAATGTATACATGTGTGCCATGTTCTAATGTTGCCCAGCAGGATGACGCATTCTGTCTCAGGGACCTCACATTCACTCACCATATGCAAATGTTCCCCAAAACACACATATATATGTTGCTTAAATAAAACCAGGGCCATGCTCGGGACAAATTGTGGGTTTGCTGGTCTTCATGTCGGTCATGTCAACATAGAACCTGCCTGTGAATGAGGACTGTTGATTATCAAATCCTGCCACCGAAAGCCTAGGATTACTTACGGAATATATATCACATTACCAGACATATCCTATATACATGTATATGACCCTCATTCTTTAAAGGGCCTTCCTGTCAATTCTAATTTAAGAGGCAGTCCAAATATTCTTACTTACAAAATATTTCACTTGAACTGAAAACAGAGAGAATAGTATTTTGTCCACATGAAAAGCAGGAGCCAGTCAGAAGATCCATATGGACAGGTGATCAGGCAAAAAGAAAGAACATGGAAGTATTGGATATTTTAATTTATTAAATAATAAGATCCTATGAGAGACAGGTAAAAAGGTACTGAAGTATTCATTTGTTCATTTAATCTTTTTCTATGATATCCCCATGTGTAATTCAGGTACATTTTACTCTAATATATTATTGAAGCAAATGATTAAGTCACATATTTCAAATTTCATCCCACAAAAGGATCAGAAATGAACAGGTAAATGATCAGTTGAAGAACGATTTTCAGGGATTTCTTTTTAAACCACCACTCATGTTAGGGGGTCAACCATTAATGGAACTGTAAAAATATAAGGTTAGAGATTTCCTGCATCACACAGTTAAAGGGCTATTCAACAATGCTGACCCTGAATCTGTTCATGGACCCTGGTCTGTGAGAGGGAAGAAGCCTCCCATGACTTGATTTTTATTCTGTTATCTAGTAAACAGTCATCTTGGGGACATTTGTCTAGAGAGTATAGGATTAATGATAATTAAGGATTAGATTAATGATCAAGGGAAAGGACAGTAAGGAGCCTATAAAAGTAATAATGGCCTGACTCAGACCACGCTGGGATTATAAAAGAAGATAAAACCCCATTTTACCAAATTAAATCTGGCTGATAAAAATTGATCAACAAGCACTATCTGCATAGTTTAAAATATTAACCTAAGGGTCTGTTGAACCTGTAAAGAGGAAGACAGCCAGTCATTGTCTACACTGAAATGCAATATTCTTGCAAGCAGATAGCCTCTCTGGATCCTTAATGATTGATTCACATCCACACAGAAATCTCCATTAGTTAATGTGAGTGGCAACTGTTCCATCAGATGTATATATATATATATATGGTCCAGTGAATCACTGAGACACATCTAGTACAGCAGCGTAAAGGTGAACAACTGATTATGTCAACCATCCCGTCCCAGTCAGGTTTTTTACTTCAGTCCTTAATGTCATGTCACTGTGGAGGTATTTGCAGTATACCCAGTGCTCCTCTAATTTCAAATTTATATCCTTGATTAGAACTTTTTATCTTCACTGAAACTAATTTACTCTGGCCAAATATTCTTCAGACCAATTATTCCCTGAAGATATTCCTTGGACAAATTACCCTGATCCCATTTTGTCCATAATATCTTCCATTGTCACCCAATGATGGCTGACATGACAGGACCTGCAGTTTTGTTGTTTGTGTTCCATTATCGCAGTTCAGGGATACCTTCTAAAATCCTTCCTTGGCTGACTGTTAATCTGTCAATATGTTGCTGCGAGCTGGGAATAGCAGTCGTTTCTTGGCTGTTATACAGTCTCTTTGACAAGTGTATGGTAATTTGATAAACAATGGCTTACAGATAAAGGGGCCCCATGGGGAATGTTTACCAGTGATATACTGACAGCTGATAATTGTGTATAGTGGAGCCATATTAGCTGTTGACATCTACTCAGGGGTAACTTGTAAATATGACAAGATGGAGAATCACATTATTTCCATGTATATGTGTCCGTATATCCCTGAGGTTTCCATGGCAACCACTGATTGCAGGCCAAGGAGTGACTAATAGCAATAACGTTATAAACTCATACTGCCAATCAAATATATGATCAAAGACTTCCTTGGCAATGTACCGCTTGAAGATGCTGCAAGCTCCAGGTTTGACATGAAAATGTTTAATTGCATACAAAAAGGCTGACACTGCAGTAGCAGCTTGTATGCATGCAAAAAGCAATTGATTTGACACTGATTTGACACTGTGATTGCAACCTAGATTTAAACAACAAAATCCTCTCTAGATAAAAAGTAATATGGTAAATCTTGTACAGTCAAAAATATGACACAAGAATAAGCAGCGCCACTATAACTTTTAATTTATTATCTTAGCTTGTTAGGAGTACTGCAGGGTTATTTATGTCAACAAACTACTGAAAACTGGGATTTTTTTATAATTCATAATAGCTTTCATTTAACCTTTAAATGTATGAAAAATGTGTCACCCTGAATCAATGTTTCTTGGGAGAACATGTTGCTCATAAATGACTCCTAGATGAGTGATGCAATACCAAGGCCAAGTTCAGATCAATTGGTACATTGGTGTGATACATACTTAATGATATTACCATTAATGTACTGTATGACTTTGCATGTTGTATACACAATAATACTCTGAACAGGGAAAACACATATTATAGGAATTAAGTTCTCCCTTAATATGATATCTCGCACTCTTATGAAGGTTCCATATACATTGGAGATTTAGGTCCCTTAAGTATCACTCAAATAAAGGCACCACTCTATTTCCAGTAAATGGTGGTGACTGGAATGTCCAACAGTATATTAATATTTGAATGAATTTGTATCTTAATCTATCATGGTGTTTCTAATCTCTACAGACAAAAATGTTATAGTATGGTATATCTACAGTTATAGTATATAGTTAATGTTATAGTATGGTATATCTACAGGCGCCATACTCCCATGTTTAAGGTTCCACACTTTGCCATTTTAAAATAAAGCCTCCTTCTGAATGTCATCTTTTAGCTTGTCAATCAACTAAGAACTCATTAGTCATGTCTTTTGTTTGTTCCATAATGGACACAGGGTTCATACACTTATCATGAGAAAAATTTCAAGCACTTTTCAAGGACTTGAAAAGTATTTTCAAGGACATCAAAATTTATGGACGGTCAGTGCACCTTCACCCATGCATGTTGCCAACATTGGAAGGCTTGTAACACAAAATGCAAAATAATATTTATAATGATATGGACCATATAGTGTGATAAAAAGGCTAGGAAATGTAAAATAAGTAATAGATATATGGAAATGACTCAGAAAAGTAACAAATTTAACCGAAATCTACACCAACAGCAATTGAAGCGCTAGTGATTTACCCTTTGGTATAGCCAGTCACGGTTTAAAACACAATGACCAATTTTTTAACTTTACATTCAAAATGATCACTCATCTTTGGCCTAAAACCTATAATATCTTGAATAGGGATCTCTGATTTGCCGACTTCCGGCAGAAGGGGTGCCGAAAAACTCTGACAGTTCGGCGATTGTTTGGGATATTCATTCAAGTTTCCAACGGCAAAAAAATCAATGAAAGCCTGTAATATTTTACCCGTATACGGTATTTGGGTATAGTATTATCAAATTATTCAAAACAATACTAGTCAAACTTCGTATCTGCACGTTTAATATGACGACCTACGTGCACAAGTTTTCTGCCGTTTACCGCCAAGTCAAGGCCGCACGTGTCAACAAATGGCCGGGCAACACCTGTAAAGGCTTTGATCTAACGATCACAGACGCAGCCAAATTTCTATTCAAACCTGTCAAATATTTGATTAAAACTAACAATGTGAAATCTTATTTAAAAAAAAAACTCTTATTGGCGAGCTTTATGGAATCGTTATGCAGGGCAAGGAGGGGGCCGATGCTGGAAGTTGTATATCACTCTTTAAACTGCCAGCGTACTATGCTAACAAACGGCTATCACATCGCAACAAAAATGTGATTTCCAACATTCATCCCAGCTTTTTACAAACTGACGCACAAGTATGTGAATATACGTCAGTACCTGCCAAACACCTTAACCTATTACAGACAAACAGTATTTATCCTTAATTGGTTTGACCCCGCGTGTAAAATGTATTTCGCTGATCAGTGGTCTTAGGGAGCTAACAAATGATGATCTCAGCGCGTACACGTGGAATGCGCAGGTACCAAGATAAAAAAACAAGGGACCTATGGGTCACGACTCTCAGCTGTTATATATGATTAAAAAATAATATTTAGAAATGAAGCACATGCTGGTTTTGTGTGGTAATAAATATAAGCTGTATTATGAGTTGTTGTTGTTTTGCTTATGTATGATTTTGATAGTACCTTTGGAGACAGGGAAGAGGATTGATTTCATTTATTTTATTAACAAATGGAGTACTATTGTCACACAGATTTTGACTTGGCCATATAACTTATAAGCAGAATATATAAGGGTTTAACTATTAATTAAAAAAAAATTCCAAATATTGTCCCAAATATAATTTTTATTAAAAATAATAAGAGAATCATATGATTTTTTTAAATGAAATATAACTGAAATGATTATTAAAATAATATTAAAGAATATATTCATGAATGCATTCATGAATACATTTTGAAAGTATTTGCACTGGTATTCATATACTTTCATTTTTACCTGAATTCCCATTCTTTATGCAAGAAATTTTATAATGGAGTACATAATCATATTCGTATTTAAATACAATTACAAAGTATTCGCACCATGTCTGGTATTTATTCAGTTTTCACCAAACAATGATGTTGAGAATCCAGAATATACAAAATTCACACATTTAAATAATGATCATAAGTACCTGGTTTTATGGCTTTTATTTATATTAAAAAATAACTGTAATAAATTAATTTTGGACTAATTTCACATCAATGTACACACTAGACACAGTAGGAATCTAGATTAATATTATCAACTGCATCTTTGTCTATCATTTTTTTCCATCATATGATCCCTAATGATTAGTAATGAATGATATGATTTACTTCTTTATCATTAAAATTGAACTGAAAAATACCATAGGTGACTGCATGTTGTTATTTGGAATATGTGACATTCTATCCATCGATACAAGATTCTTATATCATCAGTAACTGCAAGTTAATTTCCTGTTATTATAAACTAAAAAATTCCTTTTCTATTTTTCTTTAATTTTTTATTAAAAACCAATAAAAATTTATTAATTTATTGTTTATTGTTATGTAGTTGGTTAAAACTACTAGATGAGTTGGGTTGGACACCTGGATCAACTGTGGCTGGCCATAAGCTGCCTGGATTCCCATGTATGCCTCGCCACAAGCATGCATAATTTGCTGAAAGTTCAACAAGGTCAACATACAGGTGACTCAAGAGGGGCTTGAGAGAGCCAAAGTCTGACAGGGTCTCATAAAAACATTAATAAAAGCTACAATTTTTGGCTAATTTCTTTCAGCTTTCTAAACTTAAAAGCTGAAATCCTTATGTGTGCCACATCTACGGACGGACGGACAGACAGACGGACGACGGACAATGGACCATGACTATAGCTCAGATGACTTATAGTCAGCTGAGCTAAAAACGCAAACCGTGGGTTTTAAAGAGCTTTTATACGTACCTCTGGGGAAATCTCCATGATCTTTTCAGTAAAGCAGCTCACTTACTATTTGATAATAAACATGGTTAATACCCTCGTATGTTAACTTGTTACATCGTCACTTTTACTGCCCAGTCTCATTCATCCACGATCGGGTTAATTCTATTTCATACATTTGATTGACGTAGAGACGCCCGAAAGTCGAAATTAAAATACCAGGTATACATACACACAACATACACCAAACTCTTTCACAAAATTTTATTTTTCAAGCACTTTTCCCAACCACTCTCTCTTTTGAAGCACTTTTCAAGCCCTTGAAATTGAAATGACTAAATTCAAGCACTTTTCAAGGTTTTCAAGGTGCGTACGAACCCTGTGGACACAATTCTGTTTTAAATATAGCCTTGTTCTAAATGTCATCATTTGGCTTGGATTAACTGTGAACTCAAGTTGTGTTTTCTGTTTGTCCCTGAATAGACACAATAGCTTATTACTAAAAACACCACAAGAAATTCAGAAAAAATCAAATTACAAGAGAGCCAAATACCACAAGATATTCAGACAGCATCTCAATGTATAAGTATTTGATTATCTCCAACATAAACCTTGCCATCATGCCTACTGAGGCAGACTCTGAAAAGGAACTTACATGGATTTATGTTCAGACTTCAGATATAAACCATGATTTTACCTGCCATGGAAAACGCAGCTCTTGCTCAAAGAAAAATCTCTAGACCAATACTCTGCATTTCAAACAAAGCTGCAGGCAAAGGATGGGGCTGTGGTCAGGTTGGCACAGAGATTCATTTTCATGTAACTGTAAATGTCATGTCAAGGTATGTTGCCAATTTGACCATTTATATCCATATATATATATATATATATATATATATATATATATATATATATATATATATATATATATATATATATATATAAAACAGAGGATAAATTTATGTCTATACATATAACTATACATATAAATATAACTACTGTTTATGTTATCAGTCTTTGTTTAATATCTTAATAAAAGCAATGACAGCCTAAATGCATAGTAAAAACTAATTATCTATAAAACTTAATGAAGTTGAAGACTTTTTGCAGTACAGGTGAGAGGTGTCACTTCTGAAAGTTCTGTAAATCACATGATTTACTGATATATTGAAAATAAATAAATGCACTATGACCACACACATATGCTGCAGTCACCTTAGGTTTTTATTTGGTATTTATTTATTAAAACCCCAGATAGTTCTGCTTTTATTTACATATATCTGACAGATATCTTCATGTACAATGTAATAGATAAAGTTATTTATCAATTTTAACAAATTTTTTTAAAATCTGTACATATAAATCTCACATTGATAGAAATACAGTCTAGGACTTTGTTTGTGATAAAACAGAAATTCCTCAATTATGTATAAAATTTGTCATATCAGTGTGATCCAAGCAAGGAATATTTGCACATCCATGAATGCCACCACAACAATTATGTGTGCCAATTTCTACAATGAACATTCTTAGGAAATCCTATCAGTCTCAACAAGATCAAGAAGAATCATTCCCATACCAGTGTACACTGAACAGTGTAAATATCACCAGTATCGCTCAGCTGATCCACCAGCTCGTGGACAGATCAGGCCCTCTCACCATTACCGAAGCATGCCAGACAGTTGTTTATTAAAGACACTATATCAACACAGTGTCCCCTTACATCAGTGATCTCCAGCATAGTCCAAGGTTCGGCATCTGGCTCTGTCAGTTCTTCACTGCCCTGGATACTGGGCCACAGGACCTGCCAGAGTGTTTGGTTTGGACGTCAGGTCTCCTTGGGTCATTTACTGTGATATTCCTCAAAATAGCTAAATGGGATAACCCGAGATGACCGCCTGACTGGACTGACTGACTGACAGACACAAGAGGCTGTACCAGACAACAGGGGGTACCAGCAACACTACTCGTAATGAAACATAGCTGGGACGGGACTGTAACAGGATTTCATAATTTCATGGAAGGTTTCTATAATATCTGAAAGCACTGTTAAAGCCATATATACCCCCTTCTAAGGCTGATCATAAAATTAAAAGCATCTATTAAAGAAAGAGTGCACGTGAGGTACTATGAACAAATCATCTGTTCTGGGATTGTTTATACACTATTTTACAGGTGAGAATCCTGTGTCCACTGGAAGTACTCATCTATACAGGTTCCAAACAAACAATCCTGCGCAAATTAATTAAAGCACTGCATTCTTGGAAGTTATGAGGTAATAATTACACATTATTGCAGGTACCTTGTTGATTTCTCATAACCTTTAGGCCCAAATTCAACTGATTGAGACATGAATGTCCTTGCACATTCTTTTACTGCATGGTATCCATGAATATTTGATACTACCAGTATCTGCAACGTCTGAAACATGCTGACAATTACAGTCTATTAAATGTAACTTGACGTCAAATCATGTATGATAGTTGTTATAGCTGTACATAATGATAACCAGACTCAGCATGGGATGGATTCAAATAGATGGCTTCTCCTTTAGTACAGCAAAGTCTTTAACAAATTTCCTGGATGGTATGACATCAATTTCCTCCAGTTTCCATACATAGGATCATTTTCCTTAACACAATTTACTCAATATCACTAAACATTTGATATCTTTTTGCATACAAACAAAAGATGTACACAGACAATTCTCACAGGACAAAAGCAAAAAAGAAAATTGCTTGTACCAATCAATAAAATTGCCAACAAAAGTAATATTGAAGAAAACATTTCTTTAACTATCATTTTTGACAGCAGAATTTCTATTTATATGAACATACATGTAGATTAAACTGGTCTAGCTGGGTTGAAGTGAATTATATTTTTTTCATTTTAGCTCAACAGTACACCTTGTTTACCTAGCTCTACATAATTGTTCTGCTCTCCCACCACAAACTGTAGGAAATATATTCTTAATAGACAGCTATATGAACATCTATACCCTTGTGTGACTTCACATGGACCGCTCACTAACTAACCTCTCTTTGTCGATATTCATCCACCAACAACAAACGGTAGCTAACAAAAGAGACAGCACCTACACTAGCTATACTGGCAAGACAAGTTATGATTTTTTTAACATGTTTATTACATGAACATAGCTTTATCAAACTTTAATATTTTGGAGTAGTTGTTGATCAAATGTATATAATATAGTTTTTATATGAAGTTTTAACAAAATTCTGAATTTGCAACAAGTCTGGAAAATAAGTTGGATTCAGCACACCAGTCTTAATGAAGGTTGTTTATAATACAAACGATTATATAACTTTACTCATTTTATTTTATTTACGTAACAATAAGTGTTTAATGCTTTCAATTGTGCTTTAGGCATGATAGATAACTGACGTAACTAAATGTCAAAATTTTCCAGAAAACGCTTTCTACACTGCAAATTTTGAGTCTGTCTTCCTTCCTAAATTATTCCGTGCAGGAAAATCATTTTTTACTTGTAGTAAAACAGATATTTCAATATAACAGCAACTTAATAAAACCAAACCTGTCAGATCAGAGAGGAACTTTTACTAGCAAAAAGGGCTCACAGGAACAATGTCTTCACCCTGATATTACCCTGAGTTTCTACATAAATCAAAAAAGCAAATTCTTCAACTTCTTCTATAAGCTAAAGCAATTTAATTATGGTTTTCCATGGCTGAATTCTTAGGCCCATTAGAAACCAATTTACTGGAGCATTCACCGTTTTATCTGCTGGGTCAACAAATTGGGCTTTGATCAAGTTGTGCATATTACCATAAATAAAAATCCATAAAAGACTATCTTCACAGTAGAGAAGTTGTTTTTCTCTTCTTACAGCGATTTGATCTTACCTCTTCCTTGAATGAACAAGTCAAATCCATAAGTTGTGCAGCTATTCTATTGTTTAAAGCAGGGGCAGCCGACTAGAAAAACAAACTGAAAGACAACTTGATCTGAGCACTGTGTAAGCCTGAAACTGGTGCTTTGTGAACAAACATTCTCCATGAATTTCTTGGAATATCAAATAACCATTACTTCTTGTAAAGAATATTATTTACAATGATTTTTAAGGAACTTTTTTCTACTGCCTAAAATGATGGCTTCTGAAGAATTTTATATGTTATTCTACAAAATTTTCTTTGGCATAAATTTTGCAATAAAATCTTATTATATAATATTAAAACTTCATGGATATTTTTTTTCAGATTAACAAAGCTTACACTACAGTTATTTTTTAGGGATTAACCAAAAACATTACGCTCCCCAGGCAGCGGAAATCTTACGCTTCTAAGGAAGCAACTGATTTTCACACTACCAGCTTTGACCGTTTATGATATATTTAGACACCAGATTGCAGTTCGTTGTCCGCTGAAAAACACGTGCGTATGATGTGACAAGCAGCCAACCAGATGCCAATAAACAAATACTCGACAGGCATCCTGGCTCCGCCGTTTGAAGACAGTTAACAGTTGAATTTTAATTGCTCCCTCTGCATTCTCGCATCATCGACCGATTCCATTCTGACAGTATGACTGTGTTAGCTTAGCCATGTATCTGCTGTCTGCAGAACTGAAACCAGCCAGCGAGGTGTGCAGTGTGCACTGTGCACACAGCCTTTGTTGTTACGTTTCGCTTGAATTACAGCTCACCGGCTGGGCATCCTATGTGCCCAAGGCCCTAAGAAAACCACGTCTGCGGCGATTCTCTCCGAGCCTGTGGCCTGTTCAGACGGTTACAGGGATGATGAGTTGTCACTCAAAATGAAATGAACATGATTGGCTTTATGTATTCCTTGCTTGGCCGTGTCTTCCAGCACAAGGTCTCATCTGATTGGACAAAAAATCAGTGCTTCCCTCTGGTGTAGCAATTCAGGATACAAGGTCGTAACAAACAGCGCATACCATATAGGCAGTAGGCCTATAGTTAAAGCACTGTGTCAAGAGCGTACAAAAACATACAAAAGTTGATTTTACATCACAAAATGCAGACTTTTTTGCATTCTCTTTGGATTTATCCATAATCCTTCTCTAGACAGGCATGAAAGTTTCATCACGAGGGACATACAGTTTTTACAACTGTGTAAAATCCACAGAGGCAGTGTGCACCATTGCTTCCAGTTTTTAACCTCCAAGAATTGATGCCAGCAGAACAGTTACTTTCGTGATGTAACTACTGTGTGTAAGAATTAAGTGAGCCAACAACTTTGGTAAAAATCCCAAAATGGCCCCCTGAGGTTTCAATGGTTTTTCTCTGGATCCTCACAACCTGGGGTATGCTATGTCAAGTGCATATATGTATTTACTATTTACTATTCATCAGCTTTAACTGGTTGTCTGTCAAGCAGACCAAGGTATCCTCCATTAAACGACTGCCCCAGCTCAGTTCATTACCCAGCAGGACTGATAAAGGTTACATTTTACACATCAGTTACATTTATTTTTGTGTCCTGGCATCCTCTTAAAAGTCAATACAGATATATAACTATGCATTTGATTCCAGGGGGGATAGTAGGCTTGGCTTTCTGAAAACGTCAGTTTGACATTGTAACTTTCAGCTGACCTTTTTGGCTCTCTTTATACAAAATGTATGTTAGTTTCTTTTCAGAGTATACTAATACAATATTAAAGAGGTGAACTCTCTGTCACTAAAATCAAATGTTTCAATAATGAAGATTCCAGGTCTTCCCATTGAAGAAATAGCCTTGGTTAAGAGCAGTAATCTATGTGTGATGCTGCTTTAACTACTACACCTGAAATTTTAATTAATGAAATACATGATATAGATAACAGACTAAATATGAAGACTACCCTTTAAGCACTACAGCTCAATGGAACAGGTATATTGCCAATAGTATGTCAAATTTACATTAGATCCAACTCTGCTTAAAAATGAGGTCATAGTGACCTCATTTGTACCAGTTAGATTACAGTTACGAAAAGTGCGTGAATCTAAAATTTATGGCTTTTACAACATAAGGTTCAAATATGAAGATCGATAATGCAAATTAAAAAGCCAATGATTAATTTTTATTTCAAATGTATCTTTCAAAATCAAAGTTGTAAGGGATAGCATATTAAGGGCTAATATCAATATAGTACTGGGATCAATTACATCTGCCTTGTGTCTTTACTTCTTGTCTTATCTGATATACAATATCATAGGAGACTAAAATATGTTGTTATGATCAGACATACAAGTCAAAGCTGTTCAGTGTGGCCTAGCCCAAACATAGAGAAACAAAAAGCTGTATATCACACATCAGCCTGACAAAACAGTCCCTTTTATCTTGGTATAATCACAGAGATGCAAACTGTCATCTTGCATCCAATAACTTTCCTCAGTGGAATTAGATCTAATAAGTTTAATCCACAGGGATTTTATTGGGGTGGAGTTTCCTTGAAGGGTATTTTGTGTCACGCAACATTAGGCTACTCATTCACTAGAGTGGTTTGTAATTTTTTGTCCCTTCAGTGTAGAGCACTTCCATTTTCAATAAAGCAGGACAATGCCCTTTACATATGGATATCCTGACCAAAATACAGCATCTATAAATCCATTTATGTCCTGGCGGGCAGACAGTCAAATTCTTTTTACAGCTACAGCTGAAGGTCTTGGCAAGAAAAGGGGAGCATATTTCTACCTTAGATGTTATGAAAAGTCCACATATATATATCCTTCACTTATATCATTGGGCTTATTTACCCTGAACTCCTTTGTCAATTTGTTAAGAAATCATTGAAACTGCTGCCATGAAGTGCCATACTCCCTTAGTGTATCTCACAGTTACACGGTTTTCATATTCAATCAATTACTTTCAGCTCAGCCCTACAACAAATCTTTAACAAAGATTCCAGGTCCTTTGCAGGGAGGAAGGCAAGTTTGGACCTGCAAGTCAATTTATGGTTATGTTTGGAGACAGCAGACTGCCTAATCTATATATCTCACGCACAAGTAACCTGAAAACAGACTTCAATGAACATGTCCCTATAGCCACATATATAAAGCTAAATGATATCCTGCAGCTTTTATCATGGCTTTATCCAACTTAATAACAAGGGACCTATGGGTCACGACGCTCAGCTGATCATGATTGAACTATAAATGTATCACCATTGTGATACTATATTTAGTCGACAAACCTTATGAATATCATGGACCTATTTGGCTATATAGTGGTTTATTTTTTATTTATTTGGGAGCTGTTGAAAATAGCAATATATTTGAGCAAATATGAATGCAATGACAGTACACTAAGCAGTGGTAGAATGATGATAAGGCTATTTGTTGAAGGATCTATATTGTATAGATGTCCGCAAGATTTCAATTTGACATATATAATGTTATTATTAACTATGCTGAAGAGTGGATTTATGAATTGTGACTGTATGACATGATATCTCTTAGGTCTTGACAAGGTACATTATATTGATGCCCACCACATCTACATATTACACAATATTGACATAATTTCTGGCACGTACATAGGCAACTAACAGTTAATAAATATATAAAAATATGAAAATCTGATTCAACTTGTTCTCGTTTACTTAGGCTGACATTGGGATGGGGTTCGGAGAAGGAAACAGTGTGGGCAGCAAGGAGGGTTGGATGTAGAGAGAAAAGGAGATAGAGAGAGAGGGAGGGAGCATTCAACAGTACTTAAACACCTGGAAGGTTAAAATCTAAAATATTATGAAATGTAGATAAAGTCTGAGAGAAAGAGGTAATCTAGGCTATGGTTGGTTGATATGATTGAAGAAATTGTTGCAAATAATATTTTAAGATCTGACCTTGCGCTTTCATTGGATACCTTTTTGACAGGCTGTTGACAGTTCAACTTTTTACATATTTGTCTAATGAGATCCAATTTTTTAAATTTAAACTTTAATTAAACTGTTTTTTCTATTTTATGATATGTATACAGTTGCTATAAAATCCCCACTCCACAGGCGGAAGGACTTGATGGAGGGGGGGGGGGGGGGTTACGATGGGAGTTACAACGCCTCTGTCTCTCTGTATATATTTTCTTCAAATTATTAAATTTTATGCTATAGCAATAGCACTATTGTTGACAGTGCGAAGGAGCAAGGACTTAGTGGGGTGGGGGAAGGGGATGGTGGGAGTTACAATACCCTTGCATATACGTACAGGATATGAAATTTAATTAATCAGAGCTTACAGGAAAAAAAAGTTTATTCATAATTATTAAATATTTAAAACAGGCAAGAAAGCTAGAGAAACAAAGCAAATAATTTTAATTCCCATTCTTCTGAGCCAGGAAATTATGATCAATTTTTACATAAATTCCCTTTTTTATAACATCATTTTTTTCCAGGTTTGAAAATGTAACTATACATTTAGAGTATAACAAATATATGTGAATATTTCAGTTGATTCACATTTCTTAATTGCATCAACATATATATCTAATGAATTAGGTTTATAGTACCTGTCAACATAATGGGGTGGAGGGAGGAAGGAAGGCATAGGGGTGAGAGAGAGAGAAAGAGAGAGAGAGAAAGAGAGCTAGAAAGAGAGAAAGGGAAAGAGAGAGGAGAAAGGCTCTCTGGTAATTACTGCCTGACCCAGCCTGACCCAGACACTCACAGAATCTCTGTATATATTTTCTTCAAATTATTCAATTTTATGCTATAGCAATAACACTATTGTTGACAGTGCGAAGGAGCAAGGACTTAGTGGGTGGGGGAAGGGGATGGTGGGAGTTACAATACCCTTGCATATATGTACAGGATATGAAATTTAATTAATCAGAGCTTACAGGAAAAAATAAGTTTATTCATAATTATTAAATATTTAAAACAGGCAAGAAAGCTAGAGAAACAAAGCAAATAATTTTAATTCCCATTCTTCTGAGCCAGGAAATTATGAACAATTTTTACATAAATTCCCTTTTTTATAACATCATTTTTTTCCAGGTTTGAAAATGTAACTATACATTTAGAGTATAACATATATGTGAATATTTCAGTTGATTCACATTTCTTAATTGCATCAACATATATATCTAATAAATTAGGTTTATAGTACCTGTCAACATAATGGGGTGGAGGGAGGAAGGGAGGCATAGGGGTGAGAGAGAGAGAAAGAGAGAGAGAGAAAGAGAGCTAGAAAGAGAGAAAGGGATAGAGAGAGGAGAAAGGCTCTCTGGTAATTACTGCCTGACCCAGACACTCACAGAAGCAGTAGGCAAGGACTGAAGGTGTTATGTAACAGCCTGGAACACTGTTAACCAATGACTTGATGTAAACATTCAAGACATGGTGCTATAAATATGGGTCACTGTGCTCAGCTGAAGTTGGCCTTGAAGGTAAAAATCTAAAATAATAATGGAGATCAAGTCTAAGATGAAAAGGTAATATATGCCATGGCTGGTTGACATGATTGGTTTGTATTGATGAGTGAGAAATTGTTGCAAATAATATTTTGTGACCAAACCATGCATTCTCTAATGTCAAAATTGAAGCATGTGAGCAGTTTGTGAACATAAGATGTATATTATTACCATGATCATTGGCTGGCTTTTTGATAGTTTGTTGACAGTTCTGTAGTTTACACATTTTCTCAATTGGATCTATTTTACATAATATATTATTAAATATATGTATTTTTATTTTATAAAATGTATACAGTTGAAATATAACTGATGTCTCCAGTCCCCAGATGCAAGAACCTGGTGGTGGTGGTTGGGGGGGGGGGGGGGGGAGGGCTGGAATGATGGGAGTTACAACATCTCTGTATTAACATAGTGTATATACATATAGGATTTCCATTTAATTCAACAATACTTACAGGATTAAATAGTCCATTCACAATTACATAATATTTAAAAAAGGACAGACAGACTGTTAGACAAACAAAGCTGATAATATATTTTAATATTTTAAAGTTTTTCATCTGCAATATTACACATCTGAATACATAAGTTGCTTTCAAATTTCAGACTTTAATGGCCTAAATCCATACACATACAGCATATGAAAGTTATTTCAACAGTGCTTAAAGGAAAAATTTCATAATTAGTATATATATTTAATGATAATTGAGAGATGATGGACAGACAAGAGCTGATCACTTTATGTTCCATTCTCCTGGGGCAAGAATATGTTTCAATATTAGATCTTAATTTTTTTAATCCAATTATCTTTCAAATTGAAAAAATTGTACACATTTGCAATATTAACTAATGTCCCAGTGCACAGGTGACGATGAGGTGCTAAGGATCAATGACAGCTGGGGGGGGGGGGGAGGAGATGGGATTAACAACACTTTTGCATAAACATTCAGGGCAAACAAAGCCTGATCTCCAATTCTACTGAGGCTCGAAAATAATGAACACATGTTTGTATTAGATCCTTTTTTTTTTAATTTAAGTTTAATTTGTATACATTTCCAATATAACATAAATTTCTGAATATAAACGTTGATTCATAATTCTAAATTGCATCATCATAAATCTCAATCTTGTCATGTAACACCACATCATGCATACAAATGTATATTTATATATTCATGGGGGGGGGGGGGGAGGGGGTGTGATATGAGAACAATTGTACACCTGTCACAGCAGGGGATCTCCCCCAGTGACTGAAACAAATCAGGAACCCTGGCATAGCTGACTTCCAGTGACCTGGAGTGGCCTACCTGCATCTGGAACAAAGCAAGTGACTACAATAGACCCTCAAGATAAAATTCAATAATTAGCCTAATTTTCAACCTTTTAGTTTCAAATTTCAGATTTAAACACATTAAATACTTATGTTTACATTCTGAGAAAATTAAATCAACAGTACTCACAGGGAAAAAATGTGCCATGGTCAAAGTTGGGTAAAATTTCAGGTACTGATTTTATGTTTATGCTAATAACTTATAAAATTTACAAAATACAGATCTAATTTTGGGTATACAATTGAATCTTAATTAAACAAAGTTATATACTTAAAAAAAATTCTCTAGCTTCAATAATTTTCATGAAACCTGAGTAAATATTTTTCCTGATTTTTTACAAAGTCAATTTGGTTTGGGCACATAACTTAAAACAATTACGCAATACTGACATCATTTCTGGCATGTGCATAGCGAATGTATAGAAAAATATGTATATTATATATGATCAAAGTCAGATCAGTGGTTTTGATACTAGGCAGTCCTGAAGTGTAACAAAGGGTTTTTAATGAAAAAAATGAAGTTTTTCATTAATATCTCGAAGGAATTAAGTTCTGGTGACCAAATTCTTGGCATGGTAGGGGATTTTGGAGACATCTTACTGTATGCCTAATTTAAGGAACTTAGAGCTGAAGCTGGGGAGCTGAGCTCTAGCAAACTGCATAACACTAGGTTGATGTAAACAATATGTGACATGGTGCTTGAAAACTTGAATAAAATCTACAGTTTTTGATCAACTGGTTTCAAATTTTAGATGTTAACAGTTGAAATGCTAACAAAAACATGCTTTGAAAATTAAATCCACAGCAGTTACAGAAAAAAAACGTGCCATGGTCAAAGTTGGGCAAAGTTTAAGGTACCAATTTTTTATTTTTGCTAATATTTCAAAAAATTTAAAAGATTTTGATCAAATTTTGGGTATACAATTTAATTTTGATTAATAAAAGTTATATTACTGGAAAAAAAGTGCTTAGCTTTAACAAGTTTTGTGTTAAGTGATCAAATTTTTTTCCTGATTATTTACAAAATGCATTATGTTTGGGCCCATAACTTTATTAAATTATATAATACAGACCCAATTTCTGGCATGTACATAGGAACCATATAGAGGATTATTTATGGTAAATATGAGGAAAAACAGATGAGTGGTTTTGATATTAGGCAGTCCTGAAGTGTGAAAATAGGATTTTAATAAAAAATTGAGGTTTTTCCTTAATTTCTCAAAGGAACGAAGTCGCAAAGACCCAGTTTTCGGCTTGGTAGGAGATCTTGGGGACATCTAACATTATGCTGAATTTTGGATTCCTAGGTCTTACGGTTTCAAAACGTGCCACATCTACGGACGGACGGACGGACGGACGGACGGACGGACGGACGGACAGACGGACGGACGACGGACAATGGACCACGACTATAGCTCAGATGACTTATAGTCAGCTGAGCTAAAAACATATCTATAATATGTGTTTAATCATATTATAAAGAAAAGGCAAGGGAATGCATTCATTCATCCAGTTTCAATTTGATAAACATAGTATCAAATCATATTAAATCTTCTAGACACAAAGGTTAAAAGCAATAGAGAGATATGAAATTTACAGAAGCTATTTCAAAATTCAGATTTGTGATATACAAACAGTTAACAAACAAAATATTAACAACATGACATATATCAATTGGAATTAAAAAACAAGACATAGTAATTTGAAAGAATATAAACTGAATGCATCCTAAAGCTGTAAGGCAGTGATTAATCAGGTTACCATGACATCAATCATTCAACTGATAAATATGTGCTAGTAACTGGGGCAACCGCAACAACTGATAATTTTTTTCTGAGAAATTCCATGCAAGCAGGCCTGGATTTAAAATTTTGTCTGAATTCCAGGAATTTCTAGGATTTCCTGGACCAAGGTAGACCATGTTACAGCATCCCTGCAGACACCTACAATGGCCTCCAGAGCCACGCTAGAGAATATACCAGATAATAATGGTTTTATTTGATTTCATTTTCCACCAGAGCTGGATATTTTCTGCGAGGCAGTCATCATGCAGTAAGCTTATGTCTTAAATAAGGCTTCACCTTGCAGTCTGAGGCAGTGTCTTTGAGGATATGATGAAGTCTTATAAACTGCTGTGGAAGAAAGAAGCAGTCTGGCAAACAGAAGATAAGCGGCAACCTCCTGCCAGTCACAGCCATAGGCACTGGGAGTTTCCCAGTAGCAACACAGAAGGAATGGAGGAAGATATTGTTTTGAGGATATAGGTCCTTGGCCAGTTGGTGGCACTGTTTTTTAAATGAGAACAGAGATGAATGAGAGGTGATCTGCTGTGATCAGTATATTATGGATTTCCTGAATCTCAGAGGCTCTATAGAGATAACATTATTTTTGCCTCCACGGCTCTGGTCTGGACTAAACAGGGAAGCTCAGCTCCAAAGTCCACTACCTTAACTACTAGGCTCCTTTCTGTCATAGAAAAAAGTAATTTGTTTATTTACTTTATTGTTCCCCAAGGTACAATCTCACAGCAGGCTACCACACACTGACCCTAAGAATAATGGAGTGACTACCAGTAAGTGTTACCTAACTGTTTATTAAAATAATTGTGGGCAATGTTCTGATCATCAATTTTCCATTACAAATGTTATTTATAGATACTTATTTGATGCCAGCCTTTTAGTTGTACACATGCCAGGCTTCCCCTAATCCAGCAGTAATGGCCAGGATAAAGGTGTTCTCTCATTTCCCGACAGTATATGGGTTAATAAGGTCTGTAAACTATTTGTTGCATTGGCAACCTGAACTGGGATAGGCTGAGAACTTGTGAGCAAATGCTATATTTATCTCAAGCCATATCAGCTAATTTTACAAGGGATTCAATGGAAACTACAAAAAATTTATGAAACAAAATCTCATTTATTAATATAAATTTCTGCAGCTTTGTCACCTAAATTCTGTCACCTCAAGATTAATGACAACTATAAAAATGTTTTGATCACTAAATATTAAAAAGGCAATAAGAAAATTCAAGATTACCAACAATTGAAAATAAGTAAAATATATTGTTTCTTACTCCATTCTTAGATGAAAACCATTATAGTCTCATTGCTTAAGTATATGAAGATAACTAAGGCTTATCACTTGTTCAATCATGTTCCATTAACCAAATTCTTGCAGATTAAAGTTTTACCAAAACTTTTAATCAACATACCAGTAATGAAAAAAAATATGGTACACCATTAAATGTCAAGGTAAATCTTCACCATATAGATTTAAATCATGTATTATAAATCAATTAACAGTGACAAACTGGTTCACAGTGACTCTGATCATTTCCTTGTTAAGAAAACTTCATGATTTGCCAATTTGGAATTCATTCTATGACCATCCCAGGTGGTACAGACCATTTGGTGAATGTGTAGTAGAATGTGTAGTAAGAAAATAGAGCAGACCTGGAAGCATTATATGTATATGTGCTAACGGGAGGTGTTTCTGCTGGTATACTTTGCATATCAGGTGACCCACAGATAAGAACAGCCAGAGATAAGGTATACAGGAGGGAAACAGTAGTTAATACTAGTAGCTGTCAAGACAACCAAGTACTCAGCCATTATAGGCTACAGTACAAACAACTTTTTTCACCAAACAGATCAACAAAGTTATTCAAGGAAGCACATATCTATGTGGTCATCCATGATCTAGTTCACTACTGATGCTATATACACAAGGTTTTCACCATTTATTTTTTTTTTTCGTTTGCCTGGGCATCAATCCAAATGTTTTTTAATGAATTTTCATTAAACTTTTAAGGTTTATTGTTCCTAGTAATGGGATAAAACAATTACAATGCACCTTTGATTTGGATCCTGATCTAATATAATCTCTCCTCTGAGGACTGCTTCTTTTCCATCTTTAATGCTGCTCAATATCTATCTTTGAAACAAATCAATAAATTCTGGGTAAACAAAAGTAGGAAACCTCTGAGTTTGACCATCTGATGAATCAGAAGGTAATCAACAGACACAACATGTACTCTTTCCCATGAAATCAAAGCAATGTTTTCCGAGCACCTATATACCATAAACTCTGTGATGAAACACAAACTTTACCACAAATGTGAAGCCAAAATCTGCATTTATAAAATAAAAGCTGTTGAAGATTTTGATGCGATATATATAATATATAGCTACACAATAGTTTTTCATGTTGCAGTTGGTAATCAGCAGCCATATTTGATGGGTATGATGCTGCCACCTGATGGCATCAGCCAATATCAAGCTTAGCACATGAAACTGTGTTTTGCATGTATCAAAAACTTGTGCTTAAATATCATATTAAAATTTTCAAAGTTAGGACAAATTACCGCATTGAAATATTCAATACATCATAATTAAGCAATCAATGCCAGCTTCTTGCTTCAAGTTTGATGTAGTGTATGTGTGTTTTAGTTTAACCATATTTTCCATTAACTCAACAACATGATATCCTAAATTCATGTAACAACAAAACTTTTATATATAAACAAAGAGTACCTGTATTCTTTTCAAAGGAATTCTCACTCCCATTTGTCTATTAATAACACTCTGACACCTCTTAACACTTATAATTTCCCAACAATAAATCACAGCTACTACCATGTATACTTCTTTTCAACTAGACATTTCTTGGCACCGCAGGTGCCAGAGTATCCCCAGACATAGTAGCCCCCCCCCCCTTTAAGAATAGACCCCCATTTATAGCAGCATATACTGACACTTGGCATATATATTGTTTCTTCCATCTAATGATCCACAATCTTGTTGAAGATGTTGGTCCTGTGACCTTGATCTTTTTAAAGATGTGTCCTGTGACCTTGACCTTTGACCTCATGACCCCAAAATCAATTTGGGTCTTGCATTTCCAATGGGACATAAACAAGTCAAGTTTGAAATCCATACATCAATAAAAGCAGGAATTATCATCCAGAAACTAATTTTTGGACAGAAGGTTCCTGTGACATTCACCTTTGAACTTGTGACCTCAAAATTGATAGGGGTCTTCCACTCTTGGCAGGTAAACTATATGTGCAAGATGAAAGATCTGAGATGAATTGTTTGGCTGAAAATGCATCCACAATCTTTTTAAAGAGGTTTCCTGTGACCTTGACCTTTGACCTCATGACCCCAAAATTATTTGGGTCTTGCTTTTCCAATGGGACATAAACAAGTCAAGTTTGAAATCCATACATCAATAAAAGCAGGAATTATCATCCAGAAACTAATTTTTTGACAGAAGGTTCCTGTGACATTCACCTTTGAACTTGTGACCTCAAAATTGATAAGGTCTTCCACTCTTGGCAGGTAAACTATATGTGCAAGATGAAAGATCTGAGATGAATTGTTTGGCTGAAAATGCATCCACAATCTTTTTAAAGAGGTTTCCTGTGACCTTGACCTTTGACCTCATGACCCCAAAATCAATTTGGGTCTTGCATTTCCAATGGGACATAAACAAGTCAAGTTTGAAATCCATACATCAATAAAAGCAGGAATTATCATCCAGAAACTAATTTTTGGACAGATGGCTCCTGTGACCTTCACCTTTGACCTCAAAATTGATAGGGGTCTTCCACTCTTGGCAAGTGAACTATATGTGCAAGATGAAAGATCTGAGACGGAATGTTTGGCTGAAAATGCATCCACAATCTTTTTAAAGATGTGTCCTGTGATCTTGACCTTTGACCTCATGACCCCAAAATCAATTCGGGTCGTGCTTTTCCAATGGGTCAAATACAAGTCAAGTTTGAAATCCATACATCAATAAAGAAGAAATTATCATTCAGAAACTAATTTTTGGACAGATGGCTCCTGTGACCTTCACCTTTGACCTTGTGACCTCAAAATTGATAGGGTTCTTCCTCTCTTGGCAGGTGAACTATATGTGCAAGATGAAAGATCTGAGACAGAATGTTTGGCTGAAAATGCATCCACAATCTTTTTAAAGATGTGTCCTGTGACCTTGACCTTTAACCTCATGACCCAAAAATCAATTGGAGTCTTGCTTTTTCAATAGGACATATATAAGTCAAGTTTGAAATCAATTCATCAATAAAAGCAGGAATTATCATCCAGAAACTAATTTTTGGACAGATAGCTCCTGTGGCCTTGACCTTTGGCCTTGTGACCCCAAAATTGATATGGATCATCCACTATTGGCAAGTGAGCTATATATTCAAGATGGAAGACCTGGGATGAAAGTTTGGCTTAAAATGCATCCACAGTATCTTTTAAGATGCCAGTCCAGTGACCTTGACCTTTGACCTCATGACCCTAGAACCTATAGGGTTCTTACTTAAGTGGTGGGCCATACATAAGTCATGTTTGAAATCCATATGGCTATCAACACTGGAGATATCATAAAAGGTGTGTGATTTTCACCATATATGGCAATATTCAAGGTCAAGGCCACTCTCATAGGAAAGGTCATGACCCCAATTTAAATAAACATCATTCCATAACCCATACCTATGTATATGCATAATATAAAAGAAATCTGTCCATTTGTTTTTGACTTACAATGCTCACAGTACTGTAAGGTGGCAATTTTGGGGGTATTAAACGGCACAAAAACAAGTAAAGAATGATAGGTGGCGCCACCAGTTTCTGGAACATGACAACCCTATCCATGATCTTCCATCAACTTGATTTTGGGATCAATCCATGCAAGATTTCTTGAGATATTAAAGAATTTGTGTGATTTTCCCCAAAATTGGACCTATTCAAGGTCAAGGACACTCTCCTAGTAAAGGTCATGACCTCATTTTAAATAGGCGTCGTCCTCTTACCCATATCTATACATATACCAAGTTTGGTAAAGTTCCGTGAAATATTTTTTGGGTTATCGCGCCAACAAGATTTATATGCGGCGGCGGCGGGACCAGTATGTAAACATAGTAT
The DNA here is from genome assembly GCA_026874595.1 of Sipunculus nudus. Lineage (NCBI taxonomy): Eukaryota > Metazoa > Annelida > Sipuncula > Golfingiida > Sipunculidae > Sipunculus > Sipunculus nudus. The sequence continues at coordinate 63,660,333 of CM049311.1, read as the reverse complement.
CCCCCGACTCTGTCTGGGGATACAATAATTATATAGTTACAGCAGCACCAGTTTTTCCAGGAACTTAAAGCACATTTACAATTTCCCTTAAATTCAGAGCACCTGCACTTATTCCCCATTTCTTGGAGTTGCAAAACACTCTTCCATGGTAATTCAGAATATCTCAGCTTTTTAAAAAAAATTCAGAGATGATGCAGCAAAACTTTTTTTTTACAAAGCATACAACATTATATCTAAGGTAGTTAAAAGGCATAGTTTTTTTTCAGTGTAGCACAGTGCAACAATAAGGTGGGAGGTATTTAAAATGTTTCCAAGATGTTAACCTGGGTTCAAAGGTGTTTGCAGTGGATTTATTCCATGGGTGTGGTCATCAGAACAAACATCAATATATATGAAGAACGCATGAATGCAGACAAACAAAATTATCCACTGACTTTACAACAAACTGCCGTGGAAAACAAAACTGTTTACCTGGCAAAAAAACATAAGCTGTTATTTATTGAATGCACTTGTAAAAATATTTCCAAACCAGTTCACTACAAAGTGCTTGAAAAATACAGAAACAGTGACATTTAAAGCTTGCAGGGACATCAGAAGATCCAATATTTGTTTTGTAACAATGAGAATTCAGGAATTCTGGTCAAGACACATCAGTGCTGCTGGTGGCCATGCCACAGCCTGATATCACTGAGAGATAAGCTGTTTTTGTAGCTGTCACAGCCCAGGGCTGGACTTTCAAACAGTCAATCTTTCAGCAGCTGATGGAATGTGTATGACCCCAGGAGGCTACATTTTTCATCTCCGTGGCAAGGCCAGCAGCACCATCAGACACAAAGCATCCATCAGAGGGGGACATGTCTGTCTCACTGTCAGGGGGTGAGACAGCTTTATCACATAATGGGTCATCAAGAATCAGAGGGCGTGTACGAACTAGCTGCCCACCAAGCGATCACACTCTCACAGGAGGATGCGGTATCTGCTCTAAAAACAGATAATCACCAGATTTTCATCTAACCAATACTGGCAGTCAAAAACCTCGATAATCCTGATATAACAAAACACTGGAAGTCACTAACCTCAATAATCATGATATAACAAACCACTGGCAGTCACTAACCACAATAATCTTCTCGGTTCTAAGACTGTGTCTCAAGTTATTTGCACTGGTTTATTATCTTCCGGCAAGATCAATCCTAATAATCCTTTATGTTTTCATGCATACATACATTTCTCATTATGATTACCTCTTTCAATCATACGGCAATTTAATTTAATGGTTTGCAACTGTTGTAAACTAATGTTTTCAGAGGACACAGGAATCTATGTATGGTGATTTCAAAGCACAAAAGCCAAACAGATAATCTAAACCAGGAGCTACTTTCTGGAATCTTCCAATGCCACCTAGTGAACCTCTTTTGTTTAGGCAATGTGAATGCTCCACAGCATATGATAAATGAGCAGGTGAGATTGATGCAGTGCTTTTCTATATCAGAGACAAGAAACTCCTTGAGCCATTTTTTCAGATATTCAATAAATTAGGTCTTCACCTCAACAAGATCAAACACAATTGATCATGCTTATATTTTTAGTACACAACTCAAGATATCATATTTGTCATCTTTCAAGGACAATTTACTGTTTATGACTTCACCACAATCCATTTATTGTTAAGCAAAGACAAAATAATAAACTACATTCAGATATCAAAATCAACAATTATTGTACCTACTTTAGGTCTGACTAAAATTATTTGATATTCCTCTCTATGAATTTTCCTAACATTGGTGCAACCACCAGTTTGAGGGCATGGTAAAGAGCCAAACATGTGGGGTTATCTCAATATGAGTCTTAATTGTCTTTGCTGGGATGCTTCATTTTTCAAACAATAATTTTATTTCCATTTTTAACCTTATTAAATGCAGATAAACATATTGTTTTTAACATTTTGAAAAGGTGGAGGCCTTGACATAATAACAATTTTATATAAATTTTACTCTCTGTATCTTTGAGAGGTAAATTCATTTACTTCATTGAATCTTGCCTATACAGTCCATTTCTTATGTCTAAACATTTTTGCTAAATTCAGATTAACTTGCTGCTGTAAAGTAAATGTGCACTCTTGCATATTTCCTGCCCAATTGTTTCCTTGATATGATCAAACAAGGTATCAGATCTTCAAATTTTACTAATCCTAGATACAAACTAAATAATACAGACATAACACTGCATGGTTATCTTTGGATCGCAACCTTATGGACCTGAGGGCAACAAGCGACAGGAATGGTCGTGGTTAATATGGAGTGAATTAAATGCTGCATTAGCCATAAAGCCAGCCAATGGTTCTATTGATTCCACCCAGGACCTCGGTTCACTGTGTGCTGGACAAATATTACCCGAGCATGACTAAGCTACACACCCCATCTGTTAGAGCAGAGGTCTGAAGCCTGATTTCATTTAACACTAATACATTTACTGTTCTGGATGAGTCCCCATTCCTACTCTCACTCAGATAATTACTGCTGTGTGGTGGACTCAGGCCATGTCACTGCCCCACTATGCAGATCCTCAGAATAACTTAACGGTTCAATATTTGTATTTCTTATACATATTAGTGACTGCCACTCATCTGATAAAAAATATGAGTTTTAAAGCTTCATTTTTCTCAAGGACTCTTCATTGAAACCTCTCTCGTGTGAACAGTACTTTAAACTGATTTCTTTGCTCTCACAAAAGTCCAATTACCTTCACAAGAATCCAAATAACTTTGCTGTAAAAGATAATGTCTCTACATAAATAATCTTTAATTCAATTTACAGTGCTTAATATCCAATCATTTTATAAATTTACTGCTGCCATCTACATAAACAGCTGAACTGCTACACAGATAGGGGATTTATCAGTTCATCTTATGAAATGCTGTGAAATGTCATCTCGTGTAGAACCAAAATGTGAGACATTAAAGATTTATGTTAATCTGTTTTAAAAATTTGGCTGCAAGTATGAAGAAACTCAGTAGCTAACTTTGAGAAATCTTAACAGTAACAAGCTAAAGGCCATCATGCCTGTTGGCTCAGCTGTCCTGCTATTCTGTCCCGTCAAAGAAATCAAAGTGCTAATGATTGTCGTTCTCTGATGACAAAGGAAATCAATAGCCATGAAGTGCCGTATTCTTCATTTTCTCAATAATTCATCCCCATGTTGATCAGTCCTCGTTATTCACACACCGTGTCCTCCTTCTTGTGCCTATTTAGTTATCTCTACGTTTTTGTTCACTATCTGTCTTTGCCGATCTTGGTGAAGGATTGAGTGGATGAGAGCCTTTATGAATCATGAATGTGCTTCCTGATATTGTTGCTCCATTTTTGATATGATTTAAATGTAACCATCAATCTTAATGGTGCTTTTTCATCAGACATTTCCATAAAACTACTGCACTTTTAATGTAACTTTCTGATTGAGTATTCATGGTCACTTCATGTTGCACAAATTAAATCCACCTATGGACACATCTGTAATGGCTAAATCTGGATAAGATACATGCATCACTGTCCATAACCCCATTTTTTATTTTACTTACATTACCTTTAAAGCACAAAATAATGAATATCTAAATTTAAAATTTTCCCTAAAGCCTTTCATTTCACAAAAGGTTTGCCACATTTATCGAAATACACATGAATGAGTTTGAATGACTATTAATTAAAGTTTAAGAGTTATTATATTTAGTATACACGTATGTATGAATTCTCAATCCTTATTTGTGTGCTGATTGATGCAATCAATGGAATAATAGCCTTGATGTTATTACACACAAACCCCCATTAAAAGAGGCATAAAATCTAACCTTATAACCTCTCTTTATGTCCTACATAAAATACAATACAAGCCATATGGCCACTTGAATGCTTTCCCTGGCTTTTACTGCCTGTTGTACTGAACTTCCATATGCTGATCTTTAAAACACCAGTGCTTCACCTGCTACTGTCATAAAATCTTATCATTTTATTGTTTAACTTACAATCACTGGCTGAACTATCTGTTTTTACAAATATAAATATAATTAATTCACATGTTTACTGAGGTTACCTCGCAGTGCTATTTTAAAACAGTTTTTAGCAGCCATACACTGTATGACAAAATACCTTTGTATGTTAGCAGGGATAATATTTTACAATTAATTAACATTAATGGTCTTGCTATAAGCACTGATGACAAGGAAACATTTAAAATGCCTGTGCTTGCTTTCCTGGTTTTATAATAATCACTAATATCAGTGTTATTCCTTTATGCTTAAGCTTTCATATTTTAAATATTTTCTAACCTTTGACAGTCAATATTCAGCATAGGTGCTTTAAAGTTTGTTCCAAGAAAACTGATCATGCCGTTAAGAATATTGCACTTACTTGGCCGCTGCACCCAAGTGACATAACAAACATAGAGGTAATGTTCTAATCAGTTTCACAGCGGGGGACATTATTGTAGCCACCTGCCCCATGTGAAGTGGATCTCTAATCATTGTTGGTTTTAATATTGTTGTTAGACAAAGGCACTTATACCTGAGGGCCAGTCCTTCCCAAAGTCTGATTAGTGATCACCTGACAGCATGTAGGGCCAAGTGGATCAACCCAACACCTCCAAGGCCACACCCAGAAACACAGAGTTCAATGCTCCTATTTTTTTGTAGATCATCTTTTTATCAAAATGAGCACAAACACTTCAGAAATGCTGCTATATAATTGGTACTCAAACCTTGTTCCCTTCAAAATTCACCTAAGTATTACATGAAACAAAAAAATGTTTGTGTTGTTGATTGATATTCCCACTGTGGTTTACTTCATATTCATGTGGTTAAAATTTCATTAATTGTCTCATTTTAGGGTTCCATTTTTGTGATCTAAGAATACAATAACCTACACAGAGTATATCAATTCTTTAAATGAATTAATTATTTCAATTAATTGTGCAAACTTAACAAATGGACAAGCAAATAAAAAATACTTCATCATTGGCAAATCTGAAATACAGGTTATAAGATATACGACATCTATCTTTGATTTATGAGTACCATGCAAAGAGATAGTATCTTTGATAATCTTTTGTCTTTCATCTTGCCCTTGTTGATTGATTGTCTTATTTATGAGGTCTTTTCTTCACTTGACTTCACTTCCGACTTTCACAAATTTTGCAAATTTGAAATTCTCACAAACAAAAAAGCAGAGCATGCATCATTCCAAGAACTGAATATTAACTCATATGATTACAAATACATGTACACCATTTCATGCATTTTGTCTCACAAATACATTTCCAGTGACAAAAAATTGTCTTTTTGCTCAGTATTTTTGGTCCAATAATAAACAGAAAAAATTATGTTTTGGTGTGGCCTAACAAACACTTGACACATTGGTTGGTTTCACTGATATTGGTTCACTGATATTTGATTAGTTTTCTGCAAGCACTTCTCAAACCATCTGGGATAACAGTGACCTTTCTTGGTTAGTTTATAACCACAAAATCTCATGATAATGGAGCAGATAATTATGTAACATGTAAACAGATGTTTCCATGATAATGTATACAGGTATATATGTAAATATACATACCAAACCCAGGATGTCACAGTTTCAAAGTTATGTAAATAATCCCCACACTCACCTGTGGCCAATCCTTTTCCTGCATGTACCTGTGTTAGTGGTGTGGTGCTTGTGGCAGTTTCCAAAATGAATCATAACCTTATTTGAATACTTTAGATGTCTTTATCTGATTTCTTTCATTTTAAAAACCCTTAATTCTTTATACTTTACACAGTGTGACAGTCTAAATACTTTAATTTACTGTGAGCGCTATCCATATTTGCTGCATTTATGTCTATGCTGCTTCTAATAATTTTCTACTGTAACTGCTAACATACCTCTTGTGAATCCATATTTAGTTATTGTGGACAATGTTTCCTTGAATTCATTTCCTTACCAATGTCAATGTTTGGTTAATTTTATTCAGATTGTCCATAAATGATAACTTTAGTAAGTTTTGGTTTTATGATCTTGTATCTAATCTATTCTGTTCTTTATTGAGTCATTCCAACAGTGAATTAAGGCATAAAATGCTGACCTGGCTGCTCTGGGCCAATAAACCTACCACGAGGACAAGGAACCTCTGTACTGTAAGTCTGTAACAGCAACTCATCTTGTAGGTGAATGGATGTGTCTTCATATTATATACTGTCCTTGCTGACTGAATGCACTACATTATTCAAAAGTTTTAATGGGACAGTTTTGGTCTCAAAATTGTGATATTACAGTTTAAAAAAAATAATAATACAGTTTTTCTGAGGTTAATATCTTCGTATTTATTGATCAGTAAATGAAATATACACAGTGAAACTGAAACTTGACAAATATTTTAAAATTCATGCAATGCATGAATTTGAACCATAATATTCCCTTGTATCATGATTCAGTCCATCTTACAAACCAATGATTCAAGCTTTGTCTTAAATTTAAAAATATAAATGAATAGATAAGAAAATAAATACTTTGGACTAGTAGATTTCCCCATGAGGACTAGTGAATTTTGGCAAGACTGTACTGACCCTCAATGTGAGTGCTATTTTCCTGCTTTAGTGGATACCTACATAAGATATCTCAACCATTCCTTGTATAGTTTATTTTTGTCCCTTCATCATAATACCGTAGGTTATAATCCAATCTGGCATAGTATGAGCAATAACACCAGTTATGTCTGATATATAAATTATACAATGCTTATCTAATTTCTGCAGGTGTTTCAAGGTCCCTGTGTTTTAACTTCAGTGATGCAACAGGTGTTACCTTAACTGGGGCTTGGGTTCAGGATTTGTGAACAATTAGGTTTTAGTATTAAACACCGAGCAAGCTAGAGGCTTTCAGGAGCAGCTAAAACTTTTACAAAATGTCAGTTCTCAGCAAGTCAAGAGTTTTATAAAATCACTTTGGTGCTGCGTCACTCATTAGATCCATTAGTATACCATTAGTGTACATCAACATGCCATTAGCTTGAAACCATACAAAACATGATTCCTATTAAATATTTCAGCTTTCACACCACTGTTTTAAGTGAGTGTTTTATTGCCTCTGGGAATTAAATTAGGCACTGGTCATGTTTTAGGCTCTGAAAGTTTCACCCTGAAACTTCACTAACCTGGCATCTGTAACACAACTGGTTAGATTTCAATTACGATTCATGAGAAATGGTTCATGGGTTTGAGCAATCATTGTTCAGGTGAATTCTGGTGGACATTAGCATGCAAGTCCCAGTAACAACTGACAGTTCATTAGTTATCTTTAACATTTTTTCGGATAATTATAAATTGAACAGCTTAATTACTGCAAAACAATTTAACAGGTGTGCATGGTAACATTTATTTTTGTAAATGCAACTTTGTGCTTTCATGAATAAAACACCCAATGGCAGATGTTTAAAGTTTATAATTTTTTATCACACTTATTGGGTTTGGATTAAGTGGCCCTGTTTTTTTGTGCCTTTATTTCCCCCGGGCCAATTGTTTGCATGGTGGCTGATCCATTTAGAACTAAGTGAGCTCTGTGTTTTATTGGTAAGTCCTTCACATGTTCCTGGGCAAGTGTATTAAGTGCTACCCTGGCTGTGGCAGATTCAATAATTTATGCATGCATAATGTATAATGATTAATTCATCATGCCTAGACTTGCCAATACCAGTGGTATCACTTCCTATTGCTTCGATTCCCAGGACAGGTGGAGTTTCATGGAGCTGCATTTCGTTGGACCCAGCTGACTGAAACTTGAGCAGGGAACTGTTTAGTGATTAACTTTTCAAACAGATCTTTCATACCATGCCAATGTTCAACTGAAAATTAATTTGTTAAAAAAAAATTTAACCACATTCCAGTCTTTATTCATCAAACATTCCAAATCAATAATCTCTATTTAATCAATTCAACAATACAGGTACTCCAACAAAATATATTAACTTTACTCAGTTTATGAATTTAATTTTGTATTTTCTTTAAAACTGTTACAATAAATACAAGTCTTGAGAAATTTATACATCTAAGCTTAGAAAACAGATTAATTCCCATGATTTAAAACTGCCTTGATTATTTATCATGGGTCATTCTGTTTGAAAACTGAGGTTTCTTTGTTTTGGAATGTTAACATAGCCCATGCACATATTGGACTTAAACATTTGATATCATATCCTAACCTGGACTAAACATTTTGTATATGGATTTTAATGGATCCGAATAACTTTCTTGTTGCTGAGTGAAACCTCTATCAGGTGAAAGTAAACAACAAGCTTATGTCAAGATGCAAGTAAAACATTTAGTCAAGTATATATTCACATGAATAAGAGATCAGTAAAACTGGTTCAGATTTATCAATGTACAGTATAACATTATGGCTGATTATCAGAGAAAGCTTAATACATATTTAAATGTATACAAATAACATGATCGTACTGAGTAACAAAACCAAAACTTAAGTTGAAATTAAGTTGCTTTACATTTACAGAGCAGCCAGTGGATATTTATTTCTAATTTAAATTTTATACATAATTTTTTTAGGGATTTAGCTAAATAGAGCTGTTTATCCAATACATTACAAAGGTTTGTAAATGGACTAAATTCAACCTGTATAAACATGTCTATGAGACATCGTCCTTTGACCTCAGAGGACATCTGGTTTGCCCAAGGGTTGGTTTGTGCATTCAATAACACTTAATAACCCTAGTAGTAACAGTCACATATGTTAACAATATCACTATAACTGACAAATTATGTGCATGACCATGATGCATAGATTTCAATTCAGGGGAGCTGAAACATTTGAGAATAGATGGGACAAGCACAAAATTACAATTTATCTTCACTTGAAAATGCAGTTATATATCAGGATCATGAAATACCAACTAGATATGTGTGTAAATTTAATTCTTAGTCATGTAAAGTACAGGAATTTTTGTGCAGGAAATGTAAAATCACTCGCGCATGACTGCTTCTGGTACCTGATGCTAGATACACACCAGTACATGTACATATATATGTATGTGTGTGCCAAGGTCTCATATACATTGTCTGATATTTATCTAATATTTATGATCTCTCCATAGCAATAAACCTTATATCATATATACTGACAATGTCCACATGAGGGTAAGAAAATACACAGATATTTAATATCAGAAATAGTTTACTTTATGAATTTATATCTGAGGGACCCCCATATTTAAATCTATCATGGCTTCATAATATTAGCTTGTATTCTTTTCAGGATATCCCAAACAGGTCTCTGCACACTATTACTTCCTGGACACTTCATAATAACCCATTCAATGAACCCATTTCTGAACTGAAAATACTATGGCATCAGATGTGTGTGTGTGTGGGGGGGGGGGGGGGGATGGGCGGGGAGGTACACCTTAAATCTGTGCTCTTCTGGTCATGTCTGATCATGAGGATATTAATCTTGGTGTCTACCAAAGAGGATACACATATTTTGGCAACATATTAGGCTTGATGGGTCATGAAGGGTGTTAGCCTAATCTAGCTGTGACTACCAAACAACATCTAGTCAATCAATCAAACTATTTTAGACAATTTGCTCACAGTATGTCTAAATAGGCTAAATCCAGCTGGGGACTGCCTATCAGGCTGTGTTTAACTGGGCAGTGTCTGATCAGGAGTAGAGATTTTTTCATAAATTCCCTCTGAAAGAATTAAGACAAAAAAGTTAATCATTAAATATCTACAAAATGCATACATTAAGATTATGAATGATTTCTAGAAATTCTTTAAAGCTAAGCAGTCAACAGCCATGACAGCCTAAATTACTCGGTTGACAGGTTTGATGCACATGTACCAGTCTGGAAGGAATTGGAGGAGTTGCAGAACCAGCTTTTGCCTAAAATATAGAAATATCAAGAAAGAGTTTTAATTTGGAGATGCTTCTGAAGAGTCAGTGTTGAAAACTAATTACAATGTGGCCATGGTAACCCATCTGCACCGGTTTTTCTTTGTCTACAGTCCAAGATGTAGTTAAAGGTTAATACTGCACAAGTTAATGAGCGTGAAATTAGAACAAGACCAATCTGAATCCACAGAAGATCAGCTGCTACAGGTCCCAATGTGCTGAATGTCAAGTGTACAGCTGATGTGGTTAAAAAAAGACACACACAAAACTTTAATCTGTGGAGCAAGTGTATTTTTCTGTTTTGGGAGCACTTCATCTCTTGTCTCAGTTTCAATAATGTCTCACATAAAACACTGCTGACTGCTGTGTAAAGTAATTACTGGCTACAGGCATGCATACAAGTATACATAAAAAATTAACAATACCTACATATCTTTACTCAGCATACAGTAACTATAATAATTTAGGTATTAAACCCAAGGTATGTCATTAGACTAAACAGACATTTCCAGAAACTGGGCTATGGTCCAGCCTGTAGGAAGTTTATATTGGTAAAAAATGTAAGAATGAGAGCCAACTGACCCTTCAATATATTCTTGAAACAAAAATTCCCAAATTTACATAAATCAACAAATTTTCAGAATTTTTTTCATGTCTCATGAAAATAATAGAATTTTTCCTTTTAAATAATACATTAAAAAAAATTTAATGTAAATTGTGCCAGTTGTTTGAAAAATAAATTATCACTGTGGGCAACAGATCAAGGAAGGAAATATATGAGAAGAAAAGAAGAGATAAAGACCTTTGAACCTTTGTGTGCCTAAGGGCATGAAGTGGCTAGGTGAAGTAAGGTCACGGGCAGGAGTCAAAGCCAGTTTTATAGTCTGGGCAATTCCGGCCTGTCTGAAGTCTGAGACATAAAATGAACTAACCATCTCTAGAGTCCCACACAGGTGTGCAAATGACTGAGACCTCACAATGTCCAACACTGGAACAAAACACCTGACCCATGACTTTGAAGTTATCACCCGGTAACAGGGCATTTAAATTACCTGTAGCACGACAGAAGATACAAATTTACAAGTGAAGCAACAGTGACAACCTGTTTGACTAATCCTTCTCCAGGTGACAAATGAAGAAACCATTGCAAAATTAATATCAGGTCATAATAGACTAGCTGGAAGCAAGACCAGGTTTTAAATGAAACTTTCATGACGTGGGTACATGTGCATGGCAATTAATTATCAGAGGTTTCTGATGAAGGAAGGCATGGGGCCTCCAGGGGATACTGGTATCAGACTGTTTTCCTCAAACACTGAAGCCACCTATACGTGCCGTGATCATGACTGCTGTCAAACTCCTATGGACTTTTGATGTTCATGTTTCAGACAGTTTTACATCCTCCAAAAGACATCAAGAGCCGGCCAGTACACATGAAGGTGTTTCTGGTGCAGGTGTACCTGGAATGACCTGACTCCCCAAAATCCTGGAATCCCCAGGTGACTAGCAGTAGAGCATGTGCTGGGTAGCCAGCTATCTCAGCATCAATCCCACCTGTGGTGACCTTTTGCAACATTCAATTAATAGAATTTAATAGTAAACATCATAAAAACATGGAACATGACATTTATCAAATAATAACCCAGGCTTCTTCTAGGATATTAGTTAATATTATGGTCATTCTTTCTGCATATATTAATCAACAGTCTTAATAAATGGACTGTAACATGAAAGTACGGTCATTTCACAATAGAAAGGAAAATGGCTATATCCAAAAGAGACAACCTCACATTTGGGACTGTAATGATTGACACATTACCCCATGATAATGACAGACTGAAAGTGAAGTCAGAGCTCCAGCCAGTCACAGGTCTCCAGAAGATCCGGCCCCACTGGCTCCCACAGCAAAGATGTAAAGACAGACTTAGTCATACACAGTTAGATATTTAAGGAAAAAATAGAAGATACTGATAAAGTTGAAGATCATAGTGAGAGAGTTGGATGAAGCCAGAGAACCACAGACCTTGGACGGGCCACTACAACACACTCTTACTGGAAACACCTAGGATGAACCTGGGTTGCCAGAGGAGAAGGCCGAGGGTTTTACTGCTCAGCTGTCCAGGCCCCCATGATACAGTGAGCCGTTTTACTGCTCAGCTGTCCAGGCCCCCATGATACAATTTCATCATGAGACTATGCCTACATAACTATGCATGAAATGACACATGATACATATTAGGTATATTTTAGTTGAGTAGAGAACTAAAACTGATTTCCAAACAAACAGTAAAACACTGAATGTCACTTTCCAACTGATGATTAAATTTCACCAATAAATAAGTACAGACATATGATAATGCCAATACAGTATTCCACTATATCACGACATTCCTAATACTATTAAAGCATCTATAATTTGTAAAGCTTTTGTGAAAACAATGCCTTCAGCATGGACTTGAGAATACCTGAGTGGATCAGCAAGTGCTGGTTATTCAATAATAGATCAATCAGCACAAACCAGCACTGACTACAATACAGGAAACCTTTCACATTAATGATATCTCAAGCTTCCTAAAGATGGAGGGATGAACTTGTGATCCATCACGTTATATCCTGACAACTGAGATGATTACAGATGAAACAGACTGAAAATAATTAAGTGATGGCTGAGATTTCTTCTGATTAAATACTACATCAAAGTGAGAGCTATTACAGTGTGCTTAGTCAGCTATCAAGCATATAAGTGCCGATTATTTAAATGCTATATATCATCTACACGGTGCACAGTAAACATAACATGCCAATTAAGGATGGGTATTCTTAAAATCATATAAACAATAAAAGAATACTTCATTAATATTTTTTAAAAAGAAAAAAAATGGACACAATTTCCATACAGATAGTGAGCCATGTAGTAAATCCTTTAAAAAGTTACACTTGTTAATAACAAATTGTCCCTGTAGTGATGTTACAGACTATTAAAGGTTCCTTATGAATCATATAATATAGTCATGAATGTACTTTAACTAAAAGATGTAATTGTACATGCCATAATATCAGCATGTTATCAAATAAACAAGTGCATGTATGATTAACTATTGATTAATTAACAGGGTAGTTAGATAAATTAAACCACAATTGACAAAATAATAAAGGTGGATCTACAGGTATATGCATAAATTATAATAATATATTATTATAATTATTATATTTAACATGCAAATACCTTAAGAATAACTATATTAAACAATTACTATATATGTTTAACCATAATCAACAAAGAAAAATATGCAAAGTAATAAGGAATATAGTTCCAAAACAATTACAGCCAGTGACAGACTCCCCAACAACAGCACAATTTAAGAACAGCAACAACATCCTTTACAAAAACTGATATTTTGACGAAGCACTCTTGATAGATCCACTTAAACAGTACTCCAACCATCATTACCAGGGCCATTTATTAATCATGTCATCAGGCAGCCTGACTGCAGGCTTTGATGCTGACTCTGTGGTAGACAGACTAATCAGTTATGTCTTCACCTTCACACATAACCACTCCCTTAGGTTTCTTTCATATTCCAGTGGTCATTAATTTATTTATCTTGTATGTACCTGAGTAACAGGTATTATAGCGACAGCTTGTCACCCCAAACGTCGATTTTAGATGAACTGGAGACGATGGGGTGACAGTACAAGCTATTGGGTTCGCATCAATTCTAGTATGTGCAGATGTGCACGCCATTTCTGACACTACTTTTTCATTTTCATCTACTTCTCGAACTGCCATTTTCCTGAGTTAAGACAAAAAGTAACGTTATTCTGTTGGGGAAAATAATAATTATTACATCCACGGTTTACTTACGTGTATTCGTGCAGCAGTTTTTAATACCGAGGCTGGTTTTACTCGAAAAACTCGTCTCCACGTCTGTCAGCGGGAGAATCATAACTTCCGGTAGGGGATTTCCAAACGGCTATGTGTAAAACTCGGAAGTCCGAAGTCGGAAGCAAGGATTTTTTTAAAAATAAAGCAATGTTCGAAGCATAATTAAAATGTTACTACATCAATAGAAAGTACCATTTCATTTTTATTGATAGAATAAGATCTTTTCTATCATTATGTAAAAAATCAAAGTTATCCATCGGAAGTTATAGACTATTTCTTGCTCGGTAATGCCCGGTTATGGTCCAAATAACATGTGTAAAACTCGGAAGCCAGTAATGGCTAATGCACTGGTCATCATGTCGTCAGCAAACGTGTCAAGCATTTTCAGTTTCTTCAATATCACATATTTTTCATATACTCAGTTTGTTTTGTAATTATGCTGTTTTTTATAATATATTATATTGATATTTTATTTCATTTTGTAAAACAAGATTATATAATTACTCATCAATATTTTCGCTTTTACTGTTTTTTTTCAGTTTCTTCAATATCACATATTTTTCATATACTCAGTTTGTTTTGTAATTATGCTGTTTTTTATAATATATTATATTGATATTTTATTTCATTTTGTAAAACAAGATTATATAATTACTCATCAATATTTTCGCTGTTACCGTTTTTTTGTTTGTGGAAACATGAAAAAAAAAAATAAAGATTTGATAATATTTTTAAAATTACCCTGATAATATCATAGAGACTTAAACAGCTAATTTGACAGAACCACAAAACGCCCAGTAAATGTTTTAACGAGGGTGTTTCGAACAAAACATTTTATTTATCATGTATCAATTGAAAAACCCTTTCCTCTTCCATTAACCAAAAAATTTAATCATGATTATGAATCCCTTAAACTCTTATCTATTATGTAATACTCTTTATGCCAAATTATATTTTACATTTCATGGTCAGGTTGCATACTTTTATTTATATATATATATATATGTATATATATATATATATATATATATATATATATACATATATATATATATATATTAATCACATTGCAATGTGATATTTTCCCCTATATGTTCCTGCTGTAAATGGAACCTGTTTCAATTCATGTTTTGAAATTTTGCCAAAATAGCATAATATACATGATGCTTTACAAAAATTTGTTTGCTACTGATTTCATCAGACGTATCCTGCAAAATTAAAAATAAACACAAACATTAACAATACCTTGACAGAAAAAAATACACAATACATGTTTAAATAGATATGATCCCGATTGTAACATTTTACAATCATATAAAAAACAATAGTTTCTGTTTTTGCAGAACGATTCAATATATAATCGATATTTTTTATGCAGTTAGGTACAATATTCATCAAATTAATGTTCTGAAAATTTGCAAAACCACAGGACACAAACATTCATACTTTATATATATATATTTGTAAAATACGTCAACTAAAAAATCAATAAAACATCAAACAAAACATTTTGCATAGCCAAAAAAAGTTCAGTAAATGTTTAAAAATAAATTGTTACAGAGCAAATGTTAAAGATATAATAAATTCTGTTTAATTATAGAACCTGATACAAGCAACTATTAAGTCCGGAGAGAAGGAGGTCCGAAATCGCACGGTACTTCTGTATCGGGAATTCCGATTATAGTCCGGTTAATTTTGTTTCTGAGCATAAAAATATAAGAATCAAATAAAAATAGTGAGTATACACAGAATATTCAGATGCATATATTTTTATATAAAGATAAAAAATTACTATACAGCAAAAGTAGAATGGGAATATTTAATATTTTTAATTGAAATATTTATCTTAGCGGTAAATATCTTACTTGATTTATCAATCCGGTTTGGTTCCATTATTGCATGGTGTCATCATTTTTATGTGGAATTTCAAGGAATGAATCATAAAGATGAGCAACAGGTTCAATAAAAATGCCTATATCCCGTAGCATCTTTAAGACACCAGGTCACCTCTAGACATACTTTTACTTGAAGCCCCAGATGTCTTACGTGTCGATAAAGATTCTATATGGTTATTTATTAAAGATTTTACATTCAAAATTGTAATTTCTTATCGAGATCCTTGTAATCTTATACAGTAATCCGAAGTTGAAGGGAGCACATTCTGTTTACATGCCCTTATCATGCACATATTATAACGTATGAGAGTGAAATCAGTTGCAAATATACTTTAAAATATTATTAAATATCCATTTATTTGAAGTTGAAATGTGATGTTGAAACATCAGGAGTGAATTTTAATATGTAAATATCAAGATTGAAAAAGTTTGAAAGAAAGAGTCAAAACTTGAAAAAGAATTGATTTTAGTTTAAAAAAAATGATTTGCTTAAATATACAAATCGATAAGATTTTATAATCACACATGTATTAGTATGTTATATATTACCTGGACTGTTGTATCCCTTTTCTAAAATATATTTTAACTTTTTGTTTAAATATCGTAGAACTCTAACATATTGAAGGACATTTCGTTTTGTATATGATACATGTATATTTTTTCCAGCGATGACCTACTGGGATATATTGAATTTTCATATTTGTTCAACGTTTGGAAAATATATTACTGTTTTTATTTTGAATGACATCGTAATTTATAACTGTATTTTTTAATGCCGTATTAGGGTTTATCATACCATATTTATTATTCAGTGGTGCATCCATAGAGGGCGCAAGCATAACACCGAGGAATCCCCATTCCCCCCCCCCCCCCCCCCATCGCAGTACCGTGTGAGTCATTCACGGTCTCCCCACAGAGCTAAGCTCGGGGTGGGATCGACCGTGAAAAATATCACGGCTCCTCGGCTGATACTCAGACTCGCGCACTGTGCTCTGCTGTCCGAGTCTGCATGTGCGCTCTCAGATCACAAAAGTCGGTAAAATGCAAAGATTGTCATAAGACTTTAACATATCAATTATTTTACAACGAGTACTACATTTAAATACTAGTAGTGACATTTTGCAAGTTATAAATGTATAGACGCGCATTTCATCATTGACATTAACATGTTACGAACTTTTGAATATTTGGACTTTCCAATTTATACCGTAATGTTATAGAAATATAAATATTAACGCCCAACAACCTGCAGTTTGAATACATTGTTCCAATACATGTAGGAGTATAGTTGTGGAACAGAAAATCTTCATAATCTTTCGTTTAAGGTGCCTCAAAATGTCCTCTTTACATTACATATTTTAAAAATTAACCCCTTCCCATACCATCCCCATGTTAATACAAATAATTTTCACAAAACATAGCCCTAGATAGGGTGAAATATATTACGTGAAAATACAATCACATATATGTATATATATATATATATATATATTAAATTTACGAATAAAAAATTAAGAACTTATAGTTTTCCGATTATGTATCATGTTTTGTGTTATTCACGCATAAAAAGCAATATCATGCATAATCTATTTTAATATATGCATGCAACTATAATTATAATGAAACTGCATTTGGGCTGTGGCTCTTAACTGACCACAAGTAAACCAGTGCGTCTCTGTGACTTCTGAGTTATACACATTGGATCACATCCCAGCACTTCTGCCTGAAATCGGAGATGGCTTCCGAGCACAAAATCGTCCATAACGTTCAGATTAAAGAATGGATAACTATTATTCTTCACAAAATGATAATAAAGATCTTATTCTATCGGTGGAAAAAACAAAACGGTATTGAAGCGTTAGCATTTTGTAAATGCTTTAAACTGCATTATTTATAAAACGATTCCTTGGTTTCCGGCGTCCGGCTTCCGACTTCCAAGTTTACATATACGACCGCGCCATGACACCTTCACTTTTGAATGAGAAGTACCGCTTTACGTGAATCGGTGCCACAGTGATGAAAGAAGGTAATAAATGTAATTATTTTTGTGTAACAACATTTTTTCTATGATGTTAAGCACATATAATACGACTTTATAAGCCTGTGATGCCAAATAATACCAGACAGGAAATATTTTGATCCGACCCTTAGAATGGGCGTTCTGTTGTGACTGCCATCATGACTCCAGGCCCTATCAGTTTATTTCAGAAGGCCTGAGTGTCATGTTGTCATGGCTACAGGTATTACAGATAAACACAGGTTGCTGTATTACAAGTGTGCTATTGCACAGCCTGTCAAGGTCTGATATTATTTGTGATAAAACCATCATTTATCATGCTCATGGCACAGATTTTCTTATCCCAGATCATAAGTTTTTTCTGGTCTTCCGCTTTGCAAGAATGAAGTCTCTAATATACACAAGTCCCTGCAATTTTCAGGACAAGCCATGAATAGTTAAAACCATCCTTGGCGGATAAAAAAAAAAAAACAATTTTCTCAGAAACTGCAAGGTTTTGTCATATTTTTTGCCACAGAATAAACATTCATTTTTAGCACCTGTTGTTGTATAACTTGCTATTTTCATTCTCGGCTACGATACTGTAACATTTTACTTTCTCTGGGTAATAATATATAGTAAGCAGCATCTCAACAGGCCAAGATTTCCAACTGATGGTCTAATCATGCATATAAATAATTAAAATTCAATCAGAGTATCTAAGCTCTTGACCTTATGTGCCTAGATGCAATACTACAAGTTTGAATCCCACCTTGAAAAAAAATATGCTCCACATTCACAAAATGACAATGCACCTAGCTTGTGGGTATAATCATTGAAAAGTAAAACACTCCAACTGACAGAGGTCCACAGAAGTTTGCGTTTGGTGGGATGAAAAACTGCCGAGCTGGAGAGATAAGTGGCTGCATCTGATTATAAAGACCAGAGGCCCCACCCACAGAGTCAAGACCTACATACTCAAGAACTACATCCGTCCTGAGACTGAAACT
This sequence comes from Sipunculus nudus, assembly GCA_026874595.1. Taxonomy (NCBI): domain Eukaryota; kingdom Metazoa; phylum Annelida; class Sipuncula; order Golfingiida; family Sipunculidae; genus Sipunculus; species Sipunculus nudus. The sequence goes on along the minus strand of CM049311.1, from coordinate 63,641,617 downwards.
CACACAGGGACAGTGACCTTTGACACACCCTGACACCTAAATCTAGGGGAGTGCCTGCAACTAGTTAACAGTTTGTTGGCCCCCTGGGAGGGCATTCCTGCAGTCCATTGACAAGTACTTTCACAGCGGCCACCTTTCTTGGCAACCACCTTACCTTAATGTACTATGAACTCTGGTCAGCCCTCTTTCCACCTGCATGTATATTGATCGGTCCATGCACCTGTGCTCCTAAATCAGCTTTTCTTGAGTAAAGAAGGCAAATCTTGAGTACTGGTATAAGAACATAAAATGACATTGTTGGCCTGCATTACACAGGAAATATCATCTTATAACATAAACTGAGTATAACAAAGCTTGCATGTCTGTGCATCAAAACTGCAAGTTGCATGGGCATCAAAACTGCAAGTTGCATGGGCATCAAAACTGCAAGTTGCATGGGCATCAAAACTGCAAGGACAGGTGAATATGAAACCTGCCTTCATCAGGGGAGACAACAATTAGGTATACAACCAACACTTTTTATTCCCATGGTGTAAAAAAATCAAGATTATCAAGATTATCAAGATCCTAAAAACTTTTAAAATTTTTTTTTATTACTGAAAGAACTTAGTCTAGGGCTGACTTCTTAAAGCCTAAAGCAATTCTGGAATTTTTTTGTTACAGTAACTCCTTCTTTGACATTAGCAACCACTCCTGTGCTCACATGAATTATTGTCAACTTTCCCAATCCACACTGAAAAAGGAAATTGCACCTCTGTGCAGGATGTAGGAACATCAATTTCCTGGTTCAATTCCCCAAAGAATAAATAAACTTCTGATGTAAAATCACTGCTGCACCAGTGACGGTACATACAAGAAAGGAATTGACACTCAATGACAAGCAAAGGGAAGTCAGGGAAAAAATTATGCATATTAATTTTTTTAGTTCATCAGTATGTATGTACTGATTGTAAAAACCTGGGCTCCTAAAGATGCCTACGACTGTTGTAGATTACAGAGGGCCATTTCACAGCTACAAGAGTACTCCTCAGTACAAAAATAATGTCTTACTTGCACGCCAACAAACCACCTAAAAAGTTCCTAATGCTTACTCGTGCAGAAAGCATCCACAATCTCAAATGGCATGACTACCACTGATTAGTGAGCCGAGATACCAAAAGTACTATTGTTGTGAGGAGACAGGCAAAATGCCAAGGTCAGGAAAAAATCTTTCTTTAGCTACAGCACATCTTGATGAATGCATTAAATCTGAAGGCTGGGAAAAGGAACCCTTTTTCATACTTACACAGACAGAGCAGCCATTAAGCAATATGTAAACATTCCATTTTACTCTTTAATATCAAGACTATTGGTAGAGTCTAAATTTTTGGAAATAGATCTAGTGTGGATCTTAGTGCTATCAAACAGGGTGTCATGAGCATCTGAAGTAAAATTTTCTTACTTTACAATTATAATAATCATTTTTGCTGAGGTAAACTGACTGACTAATAAATGTCAGTTATGTATAATAATTGAACAGTATATATTTCTAAACTGCTATTTGCAACAGTGTGACAATGAAAAGACACGAACAACACAAAGAATTTAGTAAAACATATAAGTTAAGGGAACCTCCTTTACATTGAAAATTTTCTTTGAATTAATGCTTCAACTTTTGACATCTCAGAAATTCATTGCTGCTTTTGACAATTTACGAAAAACATGAACCTTAATGGTGGCTTTAAGCTTCGGTGTAAACCATATCAATACAAACAACTATCCATGTTAAATGTATGGGGATCTCAACTTTACCTTGTTACATCATGACTACATCTATGTCTATGATCACATTTAAAATTATGCAATCATTATTGAATCAACACAAAAACGCTGTTCATTTCTGTATTAAATTTGTGAATTGTGCCAATGACCATTAAAACTGGCAAAAAGCAGAGAAATTTTCCCCCTGAAATATCATATAAGTTAGGGGTGTCGACTTATATGAGGGTATGAGAGCCCAAATCTGTGACTTGAATGTCCGACCAATCCGTCGATGTCGAGCGGGACGAACTATTTGGAGCCAGGATGATGTCTCCAAATTGTAGGGTTTTAATGTCATTTTATCACTGTTGGCTATTACTGTTGAAAGAGTAGACTTTCAAATAATTATGTAGTGATAATTTCAAATATTCAGTGATAATTATAGTGCTTATAATAAATGTTTGTTTTTCATTTTTTTTTTCTTGTATTTAATTCACAATTATTTCCACACAACTATTTGTTATCCATTCTCTAATTTCTCTTTCTAAAACCTGAAAATCAAACCAATTAGGCTGTGCATTCCTCCTTCCTTATTGAACATTTATTCTTGATGAATGGTATATTTATTAATGTTTGTCTCTTCATTCTTTTCATCTGCAAGGATAAAATAAAAGTTTTCCTTACAGTTTATGCATTTGAGTACAACCTTGAACAGTGAGGCCTGTACTCACCTGTAATATTTTTCCCTGATGTTCAGATGGCCCAAAAAATTTTTAACTAATTTTTCATAAAAATAAAATCACTCTCATCTTATTTGAGAGATCAATTAAATTATCTGCAAGATTTTAAGGTATCTGAAAATTGTCATATAAATAAATGTTATTAGCAGCAATGATGAAAATATGAGTTAGAGCAAATAACTTAAATTGTTTCCATCACATTCACTTATCAAGTACTTTTTGAATCAATTCACACATGAATGAGATCAGTCTGCAGATTTTACTGGTGAGTAAATTTAACAGATTACAGGGGAGAGGGAAATGATTGAGATTGAGGATACAGGTTAGCAGATATCTCTAGCTGTGGGCGTGGACTGAGTGATCTATTGATCATTTGGACAGGTGTACTGTAGCGTGTGATAGACGAGTTACCTGCAACATGACAGGTAGGTTCCCAGTTCAAATAAACTCGGGCTCGGTGAAGCAACCTGGTCACACTTCCTGAAGCGGTGAATTCCCAGCTGTACGGACATGACCAGTGTACTGTGCTTGGGACCCCCATCATAGCATGTTGCATGCATAGCATGGGCAAGCGGGACTATTTATTACCTTATTGATCTGTCATAATGTCATTATACCTGATCATGTGTGTGTGACATGGGTATCAATGGTACTGGGAACCACACTATGGAACACAATCACAATAACCAAAGTTATACTCCACATGTATATTGTATAGGCAGGCCAGCTCTCATTAAAACTATTATAGGTTGGAACAACTTTGCCAAAATTTCATTACACTAAACCTCCCATCTTCCAGGCCATACTGACTTGTGCTAAATTCCCTTGCACAAATCTGTTCTTTTATGTGTCAGTTAAGCCTTGTGGTAACACCTTATTAATGAGCTGAGCAGGATTTGCAGCACCTCTTATGATTATCTCAGAATTAATATTATACTAAATCTTAATAGCAAACAATTCTAATCTCATCACTCCTGAACCTTTAAGAATGAATATAACAAGACCCTAGAGAATATCGCTCAGGGACTGCATGATGCAAAAGGGCTACCAGTACACAACAAAAGTTCTCACAACGCCTTAAAAACTAGACTCTGAGAAAGAAGCAAAGGCTCTTTTTTGTACTTCATATTTATAAGTGGTAGGCATTGGCTGTAATATTCATGCTCAATGATTGAAAGTAATAAAATGTCTGATGATGGATTATTAATCAATTTATTTATTATGTCTTCTGTATTACCGTGAAATCTGCTGTATAAAACTCTACCTCAAATATTATTTAAAGATATTTTGTATAATAAGACTTATTATCACGCCGAAGATCAGGTCAAGATCAACAACCAAGTTTTTTTTTACACTTGTTTTCACTTTTAATGCTTTTTGCTATTTTGTGTCCCCTACTTCTTATATATCCCTTGGGGTTAGATTTCCCATGGATAATATGACTTTGCATGTGCATACATATTTGTTTGTGAACAATTATGCAGAGATGCAAAAAATTTAATTAATTATGAGAGGAAATAACTTATCATCAATAAAATTGATTATTTGCAACACCACTAATATATAAATCTCAAACTAATGTACTTTGGTAAGCCCTACCTATTCATCAGATTTGGTTGAATGGATCAGAAGCTTTCTTTTTTTGTTAAATCCGTCATTAAACTGATATAGCTTTTAAAACAATGCTACTTGTTAACAAATGGAATAGACTAACTAGATCACCTCTGGAATCAGATAAGGTGTCAATTAATATGTATCACACCCTGGGTGATATATTGGTTATATTATTAAACCTGAGTATATTGATTGATGCAAAATGACTGATACAAACACTGATGCCTCTGACAAGAACTTATATTATTATTGTTGGTTTTGACAAGTACTAAACACTGATGTTTTATTGATAATCCCAAACCTATAATTGCCATTTAAGTTTCTGTAGCACTTGGTTTTGATGAAACTGTTAATCCATCACTGAAACTCGGCCAAAGAACAAAATTAACACTTCCACCCATAACCAGCTCTATAATTGCAACCTGACTTAAAATGACCGAAATCACTGGTTCTGTTTTCACACTTGCTGGATGACATAAACAACCATGGCAAAACATCCTCGGCAGGAATACTTTATTCCAATCCAAATCTTAACATCCAAAGTAAATACAAAAGAAAGTACAAAAACAATATTGCCAAATAAGTTAAATTAGGCCAATCTACAGTCCAAAATAGAGTAGATTTGCTTAATGTACAAACTGTCATCATCTAAAGGCTGTAGTCTCATGTACTACTGGGTTTGTGTGGCAACACCTTAAGTATACTGTGGTTGCCTTTTTTATTCACGAGGGGTTTAATTTCGCAATGTTTGTGAATATTACATAATTGCGAATATGAAACCCTTGGGATAAGATGCCCCATCAACTAAGTTGAACAGGAGGGGATGATGCATTTGCACAAACAGCTTTGGTCTTATACCTATGGAAACCAACTATAGTCACAACCTAATCTGTGCATGGTATACAAATTGGCCAATGCATACAAGCATTAGTCATTTTAAAACAGGCGGTAATCAGACAAGATATATTGATTGTGACACCAGTCAAAGTGAATGAATGAACCAGAAATGAGTGAGGTATTGTAGGATTTATTTTAAATTTAAAATCAATACAAATACTGCCTTACTTAGATTTTACAAGTTCTTTGCAATCACGAAAATGAAACCCTTGCGAAATGTTAAAACTGAAGAAACTATGAAATTTCAGACTCGCAAATATAAAGCCAACCACGATATACCTAGAGGGATGTGAAAAATGGCTTCAAAACAGTTTGTTAGAAGATCCAGCTACTACTATATATTTACAGGTTAAAATGCAAATGATGAATGTCAGATTTCTTGACCAAATATAATAGAGAAGACAAATTCTCTTGAGTCAGGGAAACATCACTGCAATATCCCAGTGTAATGGGCTGTCTGCATGAAGCATGGCCCGTTTTTTCTTACCATAACAGCGTGACCACAGAACTGTCAAGGTTGTCACCCAAAGAATCATATACCTTGAGTCCTTGCGTTGTATATAGTGGATGGACCAGGATTTTCTGTTGCTTCCAAAACAGCTGTGATCTACTATGGTCGTAAATTGCTAAGGGTGTCACTGTTCAATTTGAATCTGCTTTCCACACCCATGAATTCATAAATGAATCAATTTGGCATGGGGCCATTCCATTTTCTTTGGAACCATTGTTCATAACAATGGGGCCATGGCTTATATAAAGGCTGTACATCTATTTTTATTTTGAAAATGAAGCTATATGCAAATATTCAAATCTAATCATGAGAAATCATAATTTGCTCTATGCTTTCATAGAAAGAAATCTCTGACTAAGAAGGCTTTTTGTTAAAAAATAGTTGCAACCAAGCAAAGACAATGCACTGGAAAAGGCAACATCACCTACTAGGCCTAGAGTCATCTATTTTACTACAGATAACTCAAGACCCCCCCCCCCCCCCCACACCCCTTTTTTTCCCAAGGGGTGCTCATCCTCTGTAGGGCATGATGTGATGTACATCATTTTATAAAGATCAGGCTATCAAAATGAAGTTGGATTACAGATGGAGATATGGGTATGAGGTTTACTGTAATGTAATTTTTATAAATTACTTTAATCCAGGTGACAAGAGTCTCACATTTTAAGTTTATATTATTTATATCCAATACTTTTACTTACAGAAGGAAATATTACTAGTGTGTTTAGTAATGTGTCTGTAATTACATTATATTTTTACCATAAATAAAGCATGTGGATTCCTTTAAATAGGACTTAATTGTCTTTTAAATAAGCCACAGGTTAATGGCCTGTTATGGTAAAGTTTTTTACTAAGGATGAAGATAACCATGAGATAAGAATGACATGTATTGTTGACACATTCTGGATTTCAGTTTGTTTATACATGAGGCCACAAATATAATCCTGAAGTAAAAACCTGTAGGTAAAATTCTAGTGTGATTCTGGGATGTTCTGCCCCCCCCCCCCCCAAGGCAATGACAAGATGCAAATTGGAACCTTCACTTCTGAAGTCGGAGGCCTGCATCACTAGCACCCTATCCTTCTAAACAGCTGGTGCCTTCATATATATTATGATTAGTGTATTGGTACATCTGGTCCTGGGCTGTTTCACACTGATGGGGCAGCAACAACCTGTAGGATCTGACCTGACAGCAGACCATAAATGTTGCACTGATTACTACAACTCAGCCACAAACAAGTTCCAGACCAGGCAACATCACCTACAGGGCCCATGCCGCCATGCAGGGTCATCTATCTTACCACAGGGCACAGGACACTCAGCCCCCCCCCCCCCCTCAAGCTATGCTCATCCTCTGTATGATATGAATCATGATAAGATGAACTTGAATCTCTACAGATTAAAGACAGTGTTAATTCAATTTTACATTAACTAATATTACTGGATGAAGAAGTGACATAATTTTTTCCCAGAGGATTTTCTGTGTTCAAAATATCTTGAGAGTGTACTTATATATCAAAATAAACAATTTACGGATCTACCAGTATGTGTAGAACAATGATATAATTAAATTTCAGAGATTATCTATGAAGTATAAACATTTTTATGATGATTTAATCTAACACAGATCGACAGAGAACCAGGGGTGTATGTTCTTACCTTTTAGTTTAGACCTTCACAATTTCATCACAGTATTTTTCTTCAGTTTTACAACTTCAACTTACAACATATATTTTCTTTAAATGTTTGACATAAATCACTTTATTCATGCTTTATTTCATATATTTACAATTTACCAATATTTAGTGTCAGTCTAACATTACCTACAGTATTATTCTTTTTGTTTATGATAATAGATTAGTACACAAACTGAATGTCATTCATTTTGGTGGACCAGTTTGGCCAAGAACCATTCCAAATTCCATGATTTCTTCCATTAATGAGTTCCTAGGAAATAACTTATAAATGTCGTCATAAATATCCTGAATTCGCAATATTTTATGCAAGTTTCGTTCTTTCACAATCAAAGCACCATAAATGTTAATGAAACTGTGATATCTGCAGTGACTATAAATTAAATGTCTCCATTTAAATTTATTATAACCCACAAAGCAAGCAGCCTGATAAACTTAAAATCAAAATAATAAAAAAGGAAAGAATATATACCTATTAAGACAATTAAAATTTATTATAAGAACTCATGATACCCATAAATGCCCCTGTGAATGATTTTTTTATTTAATATGGTGTGCCAAAATATTGTTTTTTTCGACTTGGAAATGCCAGTCATGAGTTAAACAGATCAATCCTGACTATAACCTATGTATCTTATTTATTTAATCTTCGTTAAAATGTTAAATGTTAACTGAACTAGATGAACAAATAATGACATTAATTATGATTTTTCTTCCTTTTCAAGTGGAAACTCTTGTACATCAATTACAAATTTAATATATATATATGTATATATATAAATTTATCTATACTGATATATATAAATTTATATAACTGTGACACTCCATAAAATTCTGATATTACTTTTTTTTTGAGTACATCAATATGCAAACCATTTTCCCCTGATATAACCCAAGAATATGGCTATGGTAACAGCTAGCTTTGACCTCTGAATTACCCAGAAGTCTATGTGTGTATATTTCCCATTAGGCCACACTAAGACCAGCCTATATAACAATGGGCAGGTCCCTGTCAGCCATGGTCCTGTGCTGTGAAGCTGTGATTCATAATCCAGTTCAATACTGGATCCTGACATGGTTCGTGCCCTTGCATGGTCCTGCATAATGACACCCAAATAGGGTCAATAACAGGCCCTGTGTTTGCCTTGTGTCACGGTGCCTCTCAGATTGTATGGTTGACATTAAAACTGGACACATTTGAGTTGACACTTAAGATATCCTGAGATTAGATGACCTTCATCTATACATTTGTGAGCCCATTAAGTGCTCTTTGTACATGATATCTGTGTCCCAACAAAGGTCACATGTATTGCCTTTTCTTTCTTGTTATCAAAGTTATCAAACTTTATAAACATTAATGCAGAAAAAATGTTGTCCTTTAATTTACCAAGAAGGCAGGCATGTAAAAGCAGTTGGCCACTTGAAAAAAATTTTAATTAATATTTTATTAATTTTAATTTATTATCTGCTCTGGGCACAATTTTCACATCCAGATTTTATTTTTTAAATATACTTTCTCAAACTTTACCAAGTTTGGGTTTAAACTTCAAAACACATGCAACTTAGGTATTTCTATTACTCTATGAGTCTCTATCCTACCAAAGGTGAAAACTGGGATAAATATGGTAGGAATTCTCTTCTACCATTTATCAACATAAAAGTTTTATAGATGTAAAGAAACTGTCAATTTGGAAACAGCTGTAAAAGCATTTTAATGACTGTTATAGGTTCTGTGCAAGTTGACCCATGTCCATCAGTAATGCAGATACACTTACTATCCTGATGTTAAGGTTTAAATGCCTACATAAGTAAATTTTTTTGGTAGGTGTAGATACATGTATACATGATACCTCATATGGTTTAGACAAAACCATATGATGTTTCTGTCAACCCCAACCAAAACACAAGAATTCATCAGCCATCAAATATTTTTACATGCAGTAAAACCATATGCAACCGACTGAGAGCTGATCATATATTTTTGGAAGTGCTTATTTCCACTCCCCCCTGGGGATTGAAATAAAGAATGCTAATTTCCACACCTGAAATATAATATAAAAGTCAAATTTTAATAAGTTTAGAAAGTCATTTACATTCGCCCTATACAGGATGGCATGGGGAATATAATAGAAGATGGTTATTTTTCTTATACCTTTAATGTGCAACTTGTTGACGAGTCTTATCATTACTCATACCTGCATCCTAAGTTTGTTTGTAGTGTTGGATTTTCTTTGACTTTTAAACGAATTTCACCTATTTTGACACTACAGTCATGTCATTCAAATTGGTCTCAATAAAATCAGTAGTGGGGTAAATTCATGAACTAATCAACTGGAGTAATGGGTGCTGGTCCTCTGGCAACTGACTATAGACTGTACCTGTGCACTGAGCCAAGACCTGACAGCAGCAGTCTCAGCAGATGGAGACACAGACTCAAGACTGGCCCTACTGATGAGGTGCTAACCACCTACTGATAAAGACTGAGCCAGGAAACAATTCAGTGTTTTCATAACATTTCTCACCACATTTGAGCTACTTGTTCTCATACTTAATACACAAATCTATAACTTTATTAAACAAACTAGTCGACAGATTTAAAGTATTTGCAGAAAATTTAATTTTCTTGAAAAACTTGATCACAAATATGAATGAAATTTACCTGCAATGGTTTACTCTGTAAAATCATAAATATTTTTAATTTACCTTTAATACCGTAATAAACAATTAATAATTATAATTTTGAAATGCATTTCAAGAAATATATTTATACTGCCCCAGCCTTTACCATTGGGGAGTGGAAATAAGCAATCCTTATTTCCACTCTCGGGGAGTAGAAATAAGGCCTGCCAATATTTTTACTCCTCGAGTTTACATACAAGAAAGACAAACTGCCACAGACATTTCACCAATGTAATTTTGTAGTTTTTTTACAATGAATCATATTGAATATGACATCTCTGAGTCTGACTTAAACTTAGCAGATGTCACAGAGGTTGAAAATAAAAAATAATTACCTATATGGGCTAACTTAATTAATTCATCCTATTATTGTAGCTATTTCTTTTTCAAATGTCACAACAGTATATTATATATACAAATACCAAACCTTTTTGTTTCATTATAAACACTTGTATTTTTTATCCTGCATGAAAAATTGTCTTCTAAATTTGAATGTAACATTTGAAATAAACATGGCCTAATCAGTAATCACAGAACCATAAAACTGTGACAACTTAATTTCTCGGTAACTGTGGTTTCAGGTTATTAACACCATATACAATGTATATGAACACACTGATTTGTAGAAGTTATTCACATCCTTTAAAAGGAGAAAAATACTGAAGCCACCAAATGACAAAAAAAAAACAGATAAAATGATTTGCTAAATACATATAAATGCATGTTTAATTAGCAAACACACAACAACTACATTAAAATGCATTTGACATTAAACAGAAAAAGGTGCGTGACTTTCCTCCATTTTTATAATTGTATCCGCCAAAACAGAGTTTTGCGGATACTATGTTTTCAGCTGGTCGCCGCCGCCGCCGCCGCCGCCGCCGCCGCCGCGTAGGTGTCCGGAGAACTCCTCCGTAACCGCTGGGCGGAATTTTCCGAAACCCGGGATTATGTTCGGGTCACATGTGAACTGCTGCGCCCCGATTTTGTTTTGACCTCTGACCTTTCCTCTGCGCTCTGCGTCCGTTTGTGCGTCTGTTTCCACACATAAACCCACATATCTCGGGAACCGTTTGACCGATCAGGAAAATTTTTTTGCACAAATGTAGCCCTCGGAGAGCTTTATAACATACACCAAAAATGGTGGCGCCACCTGCAACCATGTTTGCACAGTGTCCATCTGTTCGTCTGCCTTGGGTTAAAATCACTCATATCTCTGCAGTGACTTAACTAATTCACCTGAAATTCGGCATGCGCAAACATCCTGGATAGCTTTTCTGATTTTATGACAGGTGGCGCCACCTACATTCACGTTGACGCTGCAGACATCCAAGCTCATATCTCGGGAACCGTTTGACCGATCAGGAAAATTCTTTTGCACAAATGTAGCCCTTGGAGAGCTTTATAACATACACCAAAAATGGTGGCGCCACCTGCAACCATGTTTGCACAGTGTCCATCTGTTCGTCTGCCTTGGGTTAAAATCACTCATATCTCTGCAGTGACTTGACTAATTCACCTGAAATTTGGCATGCGTATACATCCTAGATAGCTTATCTGATTTTATGACAGGTGGCGCCACCTACATTCACGTTTACGCTGCAGACATCCAAGCTCATATCTCGGGAACCGTTTGACTGATCAGGAAAATTCTTTTGCACAAATGTAGCCCTTGGAGAGCTTTATAACATACACCAAAAATGGTGCCACTACCTGCAACCATGTTTGTACAGTGTCCATCTGTTTGTCTGCCTTGGGTTAAAATCACTCATATCTCTGCAGTGACTTGACTAATTCACCTGAAATTTGGCATGCGTATACATCCTGGATAGCTTTTCTGATTTTATGACAGGTGGCGCCACCTACATTCATGTTTACGCTGCAGACATCCAAGCTCATATCTCAGGAACCGTTTGATTGATCAGGAAAATTTTTTTGCACAAATGTAGCCCTTGGAGAGCTTTATAACATACACCAAAAATGGTGGCGCCACCTGCAACCATGTTTGCACAGTGTCCATCTGTTCGTCTGCCTTGGGTTAAAATCACTCATATCTCTGCAGTGACTTGACTAATTCACCTGAAATTTGGCATGCGTATACATCCTGGATAGCTTATCTGATTTTATGACAGGTGGCGCCACCTACAATCAAGTTTACGCTGCAGACATCCAAGCTCATATCTAGGGAACAGTTTGACCAATTGGGCCAAAATTTTGCATGTGTATAGTTCTCACAAAGCTCTTTATCATACGCTAAACTGGTGGCGCCACCTGCAACCCTTTTTTGCACAGCGTCCATCTGTTTGTCTGCCAAGGGCAAAAATCACTCATATACAATATAGTGGTTTGACTTATCTGCCTTAAATTTTGCATATGTATACAACTTGGACGGCTTTCTGGGTTTTTTGGTAGGTAGCGCAACCTACATACACAATTTGGCTGCAGACATCCATGCTGATATGCAACACTTCACCCGTTCCACTCTGATTTAGGCGGATACAAGTAGTCGCTTGTCGACTACCCGTATTCTAGTTATTTGTTAGAATCCTTTAACAGTATAACAGTAACCCACACCTGTAAGGGAAAAGCTACAGCAAACAAACTCCACTGATCTCCATACAGGTATAGGGACATATCGGCCGCCGTCGACATCGGCCGCCGGCCTCAAATGGACCATGTCGGCCGCCTGCGCCCAGCGGGAGGCAATATCGGCCACCAGCTGCAATGGCCCACAAGCCCGTTTAAATTCTATCAAGTCAACCATATCGGCCGCGAAAAGAACTAGGCCACCATATCGGCCGCCGCCTCTTCATTAGGCTGCTAAGAGCATAAACCTGTAGGAATTTGAGGGCTTTACGTTGCATAATTTATAGTCTAGCTCCCTCTCTCTCTTTCTCTCTCCCCCCCCCCCTCTCTCTCTCTCTGTACATATCAATTTTCATTCAATATTTTATATGATTGAAAGCTTTTTTTATTCAGTGTGACTACGAGCATTTTGCAAACGCGCTTAAAAGAAAATCCCCAATTGTGCTCTGGGAGTCATATTGGAATTCTGACATGTCTGTTATTGGAAAGAGACTGAGTCCGCATAGGCACCAATGATCCCTGAGAAAATGATAAAGATCAAGCTTAGCATGTTCTTGATGAGATATCCGATGCGAAAGCAAATCACTCATTATGATCTGGTGGCCGTATTGGAAATCCGACAAGTCTGTAATTCAATAGGTCTGAAGCCCCCGTATATACCAATCATCCCTGTGAATTTGGGAAAGCTCAAGTATGTTGTTTTTGTTGAGTTATCACGTGCGAAAGAAAATCAGCGATTGGGCTGTGGTGGCCATATTGGAATTCTGACATGAAACAAGATTGCGATATGTATATGTTAACAAAATTAAAAAGGCGTGCTAAATCGCGTTAGTTCTGCACAATACTTGATAAATAAATACATCCTGCTCCATTAATCTAGTCGCTTGTTAAACTGAATTAACTTCACTTGAAAGTAAAGTTTAAGCATCAGCAGACTTCTGTATTCCATGTGCTGCAAAATAAAGGCCTTGATCGAACAGTTTTAGATTAGACATTATTTATCAATTATTTAATTATTCATCGGTACCCCAAAAGTAATTGCAGGATCCACCCCTGAAATACCATGAATATTTCATGGAACTATTTCTTAAATGAAAGCCAGTGTACAATGCTACAACTGTACCAAATTTGGTACTTTTATCACAATTTGAACAATTTTTCCATTAGTCGCCTCAATAGAGAGAGAGAATGTTGCAAATATCCGAAATCCCTGTGAAATATTGAAACAAATATTTCAAAATAACTTATTTGGGAGATGAGTCAGTGATTTGGTTTATTAATTTATTTACATTTTTATTAGTTTGCTTTAGTATTTTTGTAGGTATCTGTATATATATATATATATATATATATATATATATATATATATATATATATATATATGCCTATATATATATATTACAATATAAGAGAGAGAGAGAGAGAAGGAGAGAAAGACTATAGATTAGGCCTATCCAATGAAACGTATGATGAAGAGGCGGCGGCCGATATGGTGGCATAGTTCTTTCCGCGGCCGATATGGTTGACTTGGCAGAGTTAATACAGGCTTGTGGGCTATTGCAGCTGGCGGCCGATATTGCCTCCCGCTGGTCGCTGGCGGCCGACATGGTCCATTTGAGGCCGGCGGCCGATGTCGACGGCGGCCGATATGTCCCTAAACCTCCATACAAACCCATGTATTAGCGTGCCAATATGCTTGCTGTCCAATTATGATGCACATTCATTATTGACATTAATATCAGATAAGACTCAGTTATTAAATGTATTGAAATTTTAGTATATAACTTCAGAAATCAGGTGGCCATGGCTGTACCTTTGAATACCTGGCTTACGCGGCACTCAGGTAATATAAAGCAATATAAAAACTAAAGCGCCGCATGGGGTTGAACTCTGACCGCTTGTCAATTTCAAAGCCGGGCTGATCAAATGCACAGGTAAAAACAATAGCAAAGGTAAAATCAGGTGTACTTACGAACAGGCACAGTTTTTGCATTCAGTTTTCCCACATGGTCTGATACGTTGGTAACTCTCGTTTTTAGTTTTTGAGTTCGATCTATCAACTGTTGACATTCTGAGGTAAGCTCACAAAACAAACCGTCGGCATGAGACACAAGACATTTCAACTGCCGCACCACCCCTATCACTTTGTTGTTGGACACACAGTCCAGATCAAACATAGAATCCTTTTGAATCTGCGTCCGACCAAGCCTGGTCGGCTTAACCGTTCGTTTAGGAAACGGCATTGTAAGGAATAAATCCAGAAATCTGTACTAAATCCCCATGTTTGAAGGATATCTCCTCAGGATTTCGTCTTCCCCGTCCAACTCCATTTGAACGATCTGCCTTTGGCGTGCGGGTGCGACCCACGTGACCAAGCGCATTTGTGTACATAACACAGGGCGACATCTGACGGACAGGAGTTGTACTTGTCCAGGTGGAACATTTCTTATAGGGTCACTGACACTGAGACTGCAAGACCTCGCCCTTGTTGTTACTTCAATTTTATAACATATATAGACTGAGAGAGAACACGATGTAGTCGTGTTATATTAATGTATGTTTTTGTAAGAGTGTAGGTGTGTATGTATTTTGTTTATCTTTTTTTTTTACTAACGTAGTTTCACCTTGATATAGCTTGTTTTGATAATTTCCTGGTTTTTCCTGTTCCAAAAACACCCCAATGGTTTATGTAGGGCCTAAAATGAACTATAGCATGCAAAATAAACTATAACAAACTCTAAGCCTAAGGATATACTATTATACATAACTATAACAATTATGAATAACACAGACAAGCCCCTTTCCGTAATTATCAAAACTGATTCGTGAGCGAACGATATTTATTATTTTCCTTTTATTTTTTTTTCTCATTTGTTATCTCCCACCATTTTAAAAAATTCACATACGCACAGACCGTTTCATAATACCCACAGATTTTGAAATCCTTAACGATGATACACGACACGAATGAATTTTCAGTTTAGTCTCCCGTATGATCAGTCATTATTTCAATCCCTTTCTAATTGTTTACTACTTCTATACGCACAGAACGTGGGTATTACAGTTATTTTTTTAAAGAATTTTAAGAAAACTCTCATTTGGGGAGCGTCGATAAGATAAAAATCTGACGCACACCAACAGAGACATTTTATATCTAATTGAACAAGGGTTCAACCAGTTGATATATGTGATATTAGAGGAAAGTCTATACAGACTCAACCACGGTTATATAGGTTGAATTATGCACCATCCCTTGACAACCGCCCCTGCGATCGGTTTCGTATACACAAGTGGTCCATTGGTCCATTTTATAAGGTCGCACTCTCTGAACAATTCACAATAGACATGAAAGCCTGCGAGCGGAAACGCAGTTTGATTCATGGAACAAACCAGAGGGGAGTGATAGAATACAGGCCAGGATGACTCATGAATATTTTTAATGCTAACAAAAATAAAAAGGCGCCAATCCGCCTGTTACGGGGCCATCTTCGCTGGTCATTCCGGCACATTAAGCACGCGAGTACACAGGGGACAGAGAGAAAGTAAACAGACACAGAATATAAAACAAGCGGATTATTTAATTAACGGTTCCACTCGGAAACCGCACACCAGCATTGGTTCATGAGGCATTTCATAATTTCATACACGTATGTGACTGGTGAATCATCTGATAGAAAAACTGGAGTTATTTCAATTAAACTGTCAGTATTTATTCGGTCAGACGGCAAAATTACAATACATTACGCGCGTGTGATTATGTATTATAATGCTGTTTTTAAGAAGCTGCATGCTTGCATGGTATATGACTGATTTTAGATATATAGTGTTTTAAAGACCAAATAAAAGACAATGCGATAATTGGTGATTTTCAAATGTATATTCCTAGGGTATACAAATTATATATATAAATCAAAGCGATAATTATTAACTTTCAAAAATATATTTCTAATATATATATATATATATATATATATATATATATATATAAAACAGGGATCGTTATATACTTTGAATTTTTCAAGGCATTCAGAAGAAGAAAAAATTGCTTTTCCGCTAAAGATGCATCCTACCATTATATATCAAACCCTCGGTCACACTTATCTCCGTGTCTACCTGATTCTGCCATCTTATGTGCCATCCGTCATGCACACTTGCATGTAAAAAGAACTTAAACACGTGCACATGTCAGTGATATAAACCCCGAAAAATAAGGAGAAGAGGAACTAAATGCCGGAAAGTATAAGAATTGTATACCATTTTTATAAGAAAATATAGGAAATACAAGGAGTCGACGGAACACCGCCTTTAAAATATTTCCGTTTTTATGTCATTGTTATTATCTATCAGCTACTTATGTGGAATACATCTAGGTATTCACTTTTCCAACGGATCGGTACAATATGAAAACTACCTGTCCGTGGACGTTTTCCTGTAAATATATATATATATATATATATATATATATATATATATATATATATATATATGGCATAGATGTGACATGCAATTCATAAAAGAACTAAAGGATATAAATGCATTATAATGAGTTTTTCAGTTTATTCAATCATAAGCGTATAAAACCATAACTATATAGATATGTGTAACATATAAAGACCTGTGTGTAGTAGAAACGGGGTTACAGGTGTTTTCTTTATGCATTATAACCCCACAAATAGCGATTGGAGCAACTGAGGTTATACAGAAGTACGCTGGTGTAAAGACTAAATTAAAATGACACAAATGGACAGAAAATCCGTATGCCATTTGTAACGAATGCCCTGGCCAATAAATTTGTGTTTCATATATTCACAAGATAAAGTATGGTACTATTTGTTACATGCATAGTGATCATTGACGCAAATAAAAATTATCCGCGACATATGACACCCTAATCCGTGCCTGCGCATTCACTGAACGGTTCCTCTGTGACCCGCGCTGTTTGAAGATTTCACAAAGGACGGGCAATGCATCGTTTACTTGACCTCACGTAACCCCGCGTAAGTCCTTTTAGCCAGACGTTGCAGGAGACCAACCTGGTCGTGCAAGCGAAAGAGCCGTTATAAAAACACCTGTTGTTGATAAGCTGCCATAGAGTCTATAACGAGCGACCGTAGACATAAGGGTACAACAACCATCCCGTTGCCCTCTGGCCCTCACGTTTATATTATATAAATTTGAATGTATATTAGGGTAATTTCGCCCAGAGTACTTGTTCGCCTACATGCGTGTTTCCATATGAGCCAGATTTAATATGCCATGGGTAAGGAGAGAATTTTAGATATAGGGAGTTCATACAGCGAGACGGGGCGGGGGGCGGGGGGGGGGGGGGGGGGCTATGGGAGAGGTATCCTCCTGCCATGGGGTAAATATTTTCAGGCTGATACATTAAACCACTTCTGAGATATATGTGATTTTGTACCAAATATAGTCACACAGATGGACACTCACAACATGTCCAAGTACCTAGCATAAGACATAATGACATCATAGACTTATGGATATGCAACTTTTCAGGCCGATACATCAAACCACTCCTGGAATAATAGTAAACGCATGGATGTATACCATGGATACATAATTGCAGTTGTCTTGTTCACCTGTCTTGTTACAAGAAAGCCCCCAAGATGGATGGGAATGCAAAATTTCAGTTCGACACATTGAACCACTCCTGAGATATGTGTGAAGACTGATATGCAGATGCATCCCGGATGAAAATGATTGTAGCTAGCACCAGTTGATTTAGATTAAGGTATAAAAGAATTATGGACATGTATAACTTCAGGCCTATATATCATACCACAAATGAGTTCAGGAATGGGTGTATATTCTATGAATGTGTGAAAATAGGTGGTGTCACTAGTGATGTGCAAGATGGAAGGACATACAAACTTTCAGACGATAAGTAGGTGGCGCCACCAGATGAGCGCAAAGCGAAAAGGATTATAGCTGACGCAAACTATCTTTATCATGCACCTAGTTCACACGTGATCTTATTTAAGGCCAAGAAAGGGGTATGGTTCTCATGCACTTTTTTCAGAAAACAGTGAGGGCGATATTTTTTTACATTTTTTTGTATGTTTCGATATAAATGTCATATTATCAGGGAAACAGATTTTTTTGCTTAACAGGTGAAAGCACTACATAGTAAAGGAAATCTTATCAAAATTGTATTATTTTATCTTCTTGAAAGAGGAAAATCAAAATAAAAATGTTTGATGTGGGGGATTAAATTGACGCGGGCGGTGCTTGAAAACCATACCTTTTTTGGCCTTTTTGGAACAATTAAGACTATTGTACGGCGGGGACAAGATTTTTTTACCGATTTATCTGGGGTTTTTTGGGGGTTTTTTTTCGTGCATCTTTCAACTTATTTTTCTAGTAACAACGTATATTAAATGACGATTTAACATTCGTTGATGTATATATAGGATACGGATATTCTTATTCAGAGTTTTAAAGCAACGACAGCAAAAAAAAAAAAACCAAAAAAAAACTATGCACACAGATGGTAGGCCTGACTGAGACCTGCAGCTGCCACCTATCGATTAGTGTCATAACTACTGTTATGAGATCAATTGAATGATCAATATAACATAAATTGGGCACACCTGAAAGATTTGTTTTACTTGAGGTTTCTTGTTGTTATTACAGAAATCTGTGTGCTGAAACGCATCCGCGAAATCAAGTAAAATGTAAGTTTCACTTATGTTAATCATTTACAACTAAATGGAACATAATAATTTCTTAAGCTATGTGCCACCGTTGAGGTTCAGTAAATCTTTAAAGAAACAAGGTAATTAGGAAAATGCGGATCCAACGGTGATAGGTTGTTCGTTATGTGTATATCACCATGTTTAGAACATGTGGGACGCCGCGCAAAATTATCCAGACACATCCAACAACGACATCTGGCGGCAAGTCAGACGAACCAGAGTTTTGCAAATGGCGTTTTGTAACCAGTGACCTTTCAACTAAAGCACATGTAACCAAACACCTTCAGTTTAATGGGGGTTTTTTTCTGTATGTGAACATGGGCGCGTGCACCGTGTTTAGTAATGGCTTCTAGATAAGCAAGCTCCAACCTCCGTCACAGTGGCATTATAAGAACCATTCTTAGCAGGAATTACCTACAGTTCATAAATATGTACACAGACTATGCCAGAAATTATTAATTCTACAGATAAGGGAAGTCTCTACGTGAATTGCTGGCTTGAATGTAGTCAATGTCACCGCGATATTTTGGTCAGTCATTTATAATTTGTAATGTCACAATAATGTTGGCAACTTTAATATCAAGCGTTCAAATAAGTCCGATCCAGTGACCCTACTCGGGCACTCTCTTTTTTCAGTAATTACATTTCCTGTCGAGCGGATTTTGGCTGTAGCTGCAGCTGATCGAACTGCCATCTAGAGGCTGCATGTCGTACTTATTATGCAGCAAATTACATTTGCTTCCAACCCACAGCTGATTTCCGAGAACTAAAAAATGAAATGGAATCCATCCAAGTAAGCTCATTGCTGATGCGGAATTGATGCGGGATTTAATTTTTTCATCATTGACCAAGAATGAATCAAGCTTATTATTTTCATGTATCAACTTAATAATATAAAAAAAAAATATTGCAGAATGAAGAATGTACCATGTTAGATATTCCCATCCATAACTTACCGGTACCTTTGGGGAATACCTTATTAATCAACATTGACATCATTTCAGCTATTTTTTCGGGACTAGAATGCTGACCTCGGACACCACCATTCCACCAGTATAATATATATATATATATATATATATATATATATATATATATATTTATATGCGTATATATACATATATTTATATGTGTAAATACTAATATATATATATATATATATATATATAACTATAATAATATTAATGTCTTGAATTTTAAATGTAAACAAGGTTTTTTTTTCAATATGACAGACATTTTTTGGGTTTTTTTTTTGGTTTTTAGTTGGAAATCTGCTCGTTTTCATGTATCAATGGCGTCGATTGAACTTTAGCCTTCTTCAAAACCATGCTCTATCAGTGCTACCTAACCACTCATTTCAAAATTTTTTGTTTTGTTATTGAAATAACTTATTGTCTATGTTTGTTATATTTAAATCGGTGTGCCTAACGTGGAGTAGAGAGCCCCCTGGTGGTGGCCGGAACAATGTATATATGCAAACACTCTGAAACCTAAATATTCCGCTACACGGGAAGCTCCAATCTGTTCATGAATCACGATGGCGTCTGTCACATTAGCCGAAACCTACACTGAACCAGATGGATAAAGCCTTCAAATGGATCTTTGTTACAAATGTTAGTAAGCAAGCTATTCAGACATTCTCTTCATGAAGCGGATATATTTTCCCGACTTTTGTTTCTCGACAACAACAGAACTTCCAGAATCAAGTTATTTATCGTTCACGATCAGACTCAAATATCACGATTATCTTATCAATTTATCATAATATAAGTCTCGTGTGCCTCATGACAAAATCCAAACAGCGGTGAGACCACGTTTTTCGTCGATGGAATTATCACAGCTTTGACTTTCAAAGTGAACTAGATTTGTTTCCAGCGTTCATAATTGTATTCCTGACGAAACGCGCAGTTGTCGTTTAGGAATAGGAGTGGCGCTCGTACAACTACATGTCAAAACAACAGACCCTTAAATTGGCGCTGCTAATTGGCAGCAAACTAACCGTTACATTCAGAACAAATTAACATCGGGTAACAGTTCTACAAGGGAAACGACTATTTAAAATTCTTACGTCTGACGTCTTGAATTGTCGAAGCAATGCCAATATTCAGATGTATGCCATCCTCGGACAATCGAGAGGGGTAGCATTAACAAATATGATGTCGTTCATTCCAGGAGGATATACATTGATGTTTGTGTCGATATGGCTGTTGTGTATTTCATCAAACTGTGGGCGAACTTCAGAGATGGGCGTGATCGGTCCCAGCTATTACAGATATTATCATGGCAACCCATCAAGTGCTAATAGGAAAGAGATATTTGGTTTAAAGTCGTATGACCTGGGGACAGTAACAGTTGTACATCTGTGCGCGCATGATACAGCCGTGACTGATAGTTCTAGTGTTAGTTATGATAAAACTTCGGAACTGAACAACACAACTCCAGATTTTTTAACGGGACATAAGGATCAAGTTATCATATCTTTACACTCTAGGATTACAAAACGGACAATTGTTGCAAATCGACAAGGAACTGATTATAAATTCAGTTTAAATATCGTTGGTGACAGAAATAATATATTAAGTGAACAAGAGAAGACCACAGAAAAAAAGATACTAGATGACTATTTATTCAATATGTTTGTCACTGGTTTCATCATAGGTAAACCTGGATCAAGTGTGTTTGGAAAAGTGCATGATGGTGTTTTTGATGGCGTCCTGTACACGCAAGGAGAAACATTGTATGTTGAGAATGCAAGCAAATACTTTCGTGACAGCACAACCTACCAAGTCATACTTTACAGAGATACAGATATAGTAAACTCTTATATGATGATTAAAAACATTCACTTTAAAAATTACAACAACGTGTATAGTCATGCCAGAAAAACAAATATCTTTCGAAAGAAACGGTCAGCACCTGATAAACTGAAAAACAGAAGTTGTGGTGTGCATGTTGTTGTTGATCACGCTTTTTACCATACTGTGGGGGCAAATGACGTAAAAGAAACCTTGAACAATATAATTCTTCGTATGAGTGCAGTTAACGAAATCTTCATCGGAACTGATTTCGATGGGAATGGGCTTGCTGACAATATTGGCATCCACATAGATAATGTCACAATTTTTATAAACAATGTTACAGCCGGAAACTTCCTTCCTGATGAGGAAACTGATGCTACTTCATATCTTTCCAAATTCTCGGCATACAATTTCGAAGAGAACTGCCTTGCCCTATTGTTCACAAACCATGATTTTGAAAACGGCATCATAGGGCTGGCTTGGCTTGCTAATTCCAGTCCATATGGGCCTCCAGGTGGAATTTGTCAAAAGCAAGTTTATTTAACAAGTGATGGCTACGTATTATACAGTCTGAATACCTTATTCGTAACGCTTCAGAATTGGGGCCGTCCAGTGCCACTTGGACAGTCGGTCATTGCGGTTGCACATGAGTTTGGACATTCTTTTGGCAGTAACCATGATGATGATAATGATGATATGTGTGCTCCAGATGGATCCTCTGGACGCTTTATTATGTATCCCCATGCTGTGGATGGCAGCAGAAGCAACAATAAGTTATTTTCACCATGCAGTAAGAATGCTATTTACCCAGTTTTGCAGAATAAAGGTCATTGCTTGACAGAAGTCTCTGGACCTATATGTGGCGATAGGAAAATAGAAGGCTCGGAGGAATGCGACTGTGGTTCCAGGAAATACTGTGACCAAGTTGATCCATGCTGCACTCCTCCTGGTGGACTTGGGAGTTATGAGGGCTGCAAGTTGAGGTCAGGTTCTATGTGCAGTCCTCAAGTATCCCCTTGCTGTGACAGCAGCTGTCAGTATATTTCAGCAGAAACAATCAAACTATGCTATCAAGGATCAGAATGTACATTTTCATCATATTGTAACGGTTCCTCATCGGACTGCCCAGCACCACAGAAACTTCCAGACGGAACAACGTGCGGTGCTGGTTCTGCTGTATGTCATAGTGGAACGTGCGAGCAGAGTTTATGTAGCATAATTAAAATGATAAAATGCCAGTGTTCACATCCTGCAGAAGCATGTATGGTTTGTTGTTCAGACGGTGTTCATTGCTGGCCTGCTAAACAGTTGGGACTGTCAAAGGACCATGTGTATCTGCCACCAGGTTCACTCTGTAATCAGTCCAGGGGTTACTGTTCTTATAATCAAGAATGTATAGTTACAGATTATGAACGTGTTCAAACACGACTTTTTGATCTTTTTACAGTTCGCATTCTTGCTAAAGTTCATGTATGGATCATCAATTACTGGGGCATCTTATTCCTAGGAATGGTGCCTCTAATGTTCTTTATTGCTGTTATTGTGGTGAACAAAAAGAAGAAAGCGGAAATCCTACACGAAACGGAATACCAGTCTGTGAGATTGGCCCTTCTATGGCAGTTGGCACTTTCACAGTGTGAAAAGCTAATTTCAAGGGATAAAATTTAAGATCAAATTTTCAATGAAAAAACATCGTGCTCGGGTAATAATAAGAAATCAGATAGAGCAGTTGCTTTAGCCAGGATGTCTACTTTCTTTCCCTTTGCTTCACAAAATGCCATCATCGGAGCAATTCGGAAAAACCGATCGGAGGAAGCGGCTGTGGTTCAGCTCCTGTTAGAAGGACATGCGATGAGGACATTGATATAATGATTTGCTACCTTCAGTAATGTTTTCTAGTTTTTCTGTAAAAAGATGTCTCTCTTGTTTCAGACGCGCTAAGCTACTCTCGAGTGGCCAATTTAATATTCATATAGGTTTCAGTTGATTCCATCTGTAAATCAGATTCTTGAAATTGAGCTTGTATAAAACCAATCGTGTCAGGTTTCATCAAAGTCTGTATATGAACCTTTATTAAGCAGTTTGTACACACACGATCACAGAGTTTTAATATAAAATAATATGGTCTAAATTTAGTATTATATATATATATATATATATATATATATATATATATATATATACAGGAACTGCAATTAAACAAGAAGACAATACGCCATTGATTTGTGCATAAACAAATCACGGGGCCGGGGGGGGGGGGGGGCTCTCAATAGAATAATACATTTCTTTGGTTTACATTTCACATACGTATGATAAACAGATATTACTTATTATGTGAAAGCCACAAATACACACGTTTATGTAATTTTCTTGAAACAATTCTCATGCAACGTATTTTAACATACTACATTACCCTGTTCACTGCATTTATACCCACACCTTCTGTGTATGTAGAAAACCCGGTGCATGGTGGACCATATATAGATACCAAAGCCCACAAACCCTAAACCATGCAGAGCCGTATTATTGCGAGTCCAATTCTGCAGAGTGTGGTATAAATCTGCCACATTGCGCCGAGGCGGACTCGCACGAGAGCCCATTTTGAGTAAAAACCGACCTCTTGCGGAAGGGCGTAAAACTAAAAGTATTCCCGGCACACCTGTTTGGGGGGGGGGGGGGGGGGGGGGGGGGGGGAGATAAAAGAGGATCTTCCCCATCGTTCGGTGTGAAATTTTCTTAAGAGTTTTCATTAACAATAGGCAGGACCTAGTGAGGGGTCGAGAAGAATGCCGCCTGTGCAGGCTGTGCTTCCTTCACCCGGGCCGCTCCTGACATTTCGCCAGTATGTTATTATTTCAATCCGTAATACTTGCAAGGATTAGATTATTTGTGAGTTTAATAGCTGGATTCCACAGTATCGTGGATACGTGTGAAATAGGTCATATTATCGCTCATTTTGGTATTTCAGTCATTTCTGAATCATTGGTATTTGAGACACACTATTGTTAAAACGTATTATTATTGAAATGTGAGCCTATTTAATGACAAAATGACAATTGGCAAAATGGGATGGTGGGGGCAAAGGCGCTTGAATTGCTATTAGTGTAGATTTCGGTTAAATTTGTTACTTTTCTGGGTCATCTCCTTATAACTATTACTTACCTGACATTTTCCTAGCGTTTTTCTCACTATATGGTTCATCTGTTATTTACTTATTATTTAAGATAGGCAAGCAAGAAGCCCCCGTTGTTAGGCCCGACATCCATGGCACATCGGTTTCAGGCTAAATTTGAAGTACATGCGTGACTGGCTGAACCATTGTTACGTCAGCGGTATCACCAATACAATACTATACAATACAATACAATACAATACAATACAATAAAATACAATTTATTGGCTCAAGACAATATATACATTGTATGGAGCACCAGTGTACATGGGTGCATGATCATCTTAAAAATACAATTGAATTGGAAATTACATACATGATCACAGAGTAACACAACCTGAGTGCACATAGGACTAGAACTTTTAAAAAAGAAAGAAAGACATTGCTACATGGTTTGGCAAGTATTTGTGCAAATTGTTTTTGACTAAAAAAAAAATATTGTAACCGAAACTTAACATACCCTAGCGATCGTGCCACTGGGTTGTTGATGATGGTACATTACTTGTATAATTATGTTACCTAAGGTACTGATAGAGAATAAAGTATAAATATGCCGCATAAAATATGTGCATATTACAATATACACTCTAGGTACTAAGATGCATAATAAGTAGATACTAATTTGTCATAGTTTAAATTTGGTATTTGTGTGTCAGGCACAATACAGAGGTGACATGTTCAACCATAGCAATATATACGCTTGATACTGGAAATTAATCCTGAAGTAATATTTCCTTTGTAATATAATATTCATATTGTTATTGGTTTTCAACATGGTGAAAGTACATCGGTGACAGTACACCCTCTTGTTGACAAAATACATTACTAATGCATTACATCGACTATAATATATACCATTGATAACAAGGTCCAATATACAAATGGGATGTGATGGGATGTCACACCTTTGGTTAAACTTTCTATATAATATTCGTTCTTAATACTTGAATACAATGTTGTGAAAGTACAAAAGTAACAATACACACTCTTGGTATTTAATTGCAATTTTGCAACACTGAATCAATACTTCTGCTATAATATACACTAATGGTACTAAAGTGCAACATATAAATAGTAGAGCAACTAACAACTTTCATTATATACACCCGTGGTACTGTCAAACAATGCTCAATAAAGATAAAAAAGAAATTAATGTCTCTTGTAATGTACACTCTTTGAGGTATAGAATGCAAATATACTATCAATAAACAGAAAGAATTTAAAAAAAATACTGGTACATGAAAAATAAAAATAAATGTATCACAGAATATTCTTTGTAATGCAAAGTGGTATTTCTGCTTATCATTACTGATCTGTAACTCTAAGTACTAGTTCAGTAAATGTGATTGATATAATAGATAGCTACTTGTGAAATGAAAAGAAACAATAGATACTGATAGTTACATGTTCTTTCTTTCATCATTCCGAGATTAATTAAGGTTGAGCTGGTCAAGTCAAGTTTGTTATGTAAGGATAGTATGGCCCTATCTTGTATTTATAACCTATAATTATAAAAGTTTGTATGCTTGTATTAAGAATCTACTTAGATTGCAAAGGTCCTCTCCTTTGCTGCCCATCAGTTGAATGAGTTTGTACATCTGAAGACTGCAGTATAGTAGACATATCAACCAATCAGAAAGCGCGTCCTCGGTTGCTATGCCATGGCTGCCAGACCAAAAGACGGGGGCTTCTTGCCTGCCTATCTCAAATATTAAGCAAATAATAAAGAGATGGACCATATAGTGCGAAAAACGCTAGGAAAATGTCAGATAAGTACTATGACCCAGAAATGTAACAAATTTAACCGAAATCTACATTAACAGCGATTCAAGCGCCTGTGGTGGGGGGTATACAGCGGGTTACATAGGCCTACCGCGTGGCGAAACCTCGCATGTAGCGATTTATGCGGAGCCTTTTTTCCTGAAACGCCAACGCACCGCAGAAAATTCATTGAAAAGCTGCGCATAAGCGAACTGGCACATGATTTGTGACACCATTTTAACGCACATAAGTTACTCGCATATGTATTTTGTTAGTTATACACAGGCCCCTTTTCCATGCACGGAAATGCACCCTTTACTGCAGCTTTCCCATGTGCGCCGAAATACACAAATGCAGAAAACGCAGTTTCCCGATTCTTGTCACTCTCAGTTCTTTGCACCAGTTTTTTTTTTTTTTTTTTTTTTTTAGCCCAGATGACTTTCAGTCATCTGAGCTATAGCATTCACATTTTGTCCGTCGTCCGTCCGTCTGTACAATAACCAGGCACAAATCGTTACCGCGGGACCTAGAATCTTCTAACTTGACATGAAAAAGGTCCATGAAAAATCTCCTTGGAAACCTGAAATTAGGTTTCTGTTATCTCATATTTTCCGTGCTATGGGGCTCCCTAAGTTCCCCGGAATTAGTAAAAATTTTAGATAAAAATTCCCGTATCTGAATAACGAATGCATATTGATCATGGAGTGTTTCATCAGTTCCTGCAGACTGGTGTTGCCACCTGTATTTTTTTCAATATCACGCATTTTCTTCTCTCTATTTTTGAGACCTTCAAAGAAGCGGTTTACAAGGCATAATCGTAACTGTTGGACCTAGAATCTTCTAGCTTGACATCCAGGCTAAAGCAAATCTCTTTTCGAAACCTGAAATTAGGCCATAGCGACCTATGTTATGCAAGATACGTGAAAGAACATGATTTGAGCATCTTACAGGACACGTTTGCATGATTGGCTGGTTGGACCCAGAAACTTCTAATTTGATTAAGATCCGGGTAGTTTCCTGTAAAAAAAATCTTGGAAACTAGAAATAATGTCACTGTGACCTTTATTCAGCAAGCTGTGAGAAAGAAAATGATTTAAACTCTATTTTCCAGATATGCACAAATGGTGGCAGCTGGATTTAGAAAAAAGTGACTTTACTCTAAATCTAAGGTCTATTGGTAAAATGCATGATTCTGACTTGGGAGTCCTGTTACCAATTGTTCAAGGTTCCTTGCTGTATTCAGAAATCACGATTGGCCAGTTATTATTAACAAGACACAAATCTTAACTTTTTGACGTAGAAACCTTTTTTCATAATTGACGATTCCGACTGCATGGCCTTAGGCCCCGTCCACCCTAACGACGGTTGCTAAGCCCCAAATTTGTTTACATGCGGACGCGTGTTCTCAGCAGACGACAATCAAGCGAGGGTTTTATCGCACCCAGCCAAAACCAGGTGACGACGTGATATTTTGTACACTTCTGAATGGCTGTTGCTCCAGGATGATTGACGTGTCGGAACCGTCAATATCCTGGTAGGTCCTAAATTGTTAAAACTCGTGGCATATCAAAAAGCATACAAATCAGCTGCGCGTCATGACCCATCGGTTACTTCTTTTATTTAGCTTTGGTGCTTACGTCAATCAGTTTCTAAAGGGAAAGGGACACAAAATTTACACTGCTGCAAGAATTCGCGCAATGTTTATTTTTTACCGCTCGTTTCATAGGGAAAGCATTCATTGAACAGTCAGACCCAAAGCGAAAAGAACCAAAAAGCACCGAACAGGACCAAAAAGCACATAAAATGCTCCAAAATTCTCATCTATATCTACTTCTAAATGGTATTAAAGTAGATATTTGATCGAATTTGGTACAAATATTTACATATTGTCAAAATAATTTGCCAACTGTCGCCACCATTATCAACTGTCAACGGCATCATCCAGTGCAGGTATGCACTGCTGACACCTAGTGGCCATTTTACATACAAAATCACCACGAGCCCGGTCACAGTTGTTTTTCGGTTATGTTGACAATCTCAGTTCACACATTTTCGCAAGCTTATTTGTATCAGATTCAATCAAACGTTCTATTTAAGGCCACTTAAAAGTATAAGAAAGTGATTATCTTTGTGCTTTTTGGTCCTTTTCGGTCCTGTTCGGTTATTTGTCTGACCCTTCTTTGAAAAGGACCGCAGGATTGACATTGGGTAAAAAAATTATAAAATTGTTCTATTTAAAAAGTGAAATTATGGGGAAAAGGGATTTCATGTTCTAATTTATGTTGACTGAATCAATTGCTGTTGAAAAGTACACCTATACCATTGTTGCATATCATTCAAAATGTAGGCCTATAATCCTTAGGCCTTCTAAAAAATAAATTGAGATCTTTCTTAAATTGATACATATTGCCTCTGGTGATACCGAAAACGTAAATATTAATTACAGCTATCTACAGATCGAAAAAGAGCCGAGTTTTAAAACAAATATTCACTGCGTGCTGACACGGACGGTCTTAAAGTATAACCTTAATATTATAATTTGTATCACACAGCATATATGGCTTGTATATGATGGCGCTTGCAATCAGGGATTAGGCGCTCGTCTGTATGGAGCATTTATTGTTTAATTTTATTTATATTGTACAGAATTACCATTCCTGACGTGACCGAAGAGCTAAGCAGCTAACTCAGTTCTGCACGGTGTTCAAGTTAAAAACTTGTACGGTGTTCAAGTTAAAACCTTGTATGAAACAAGTATATAAACACAGAAACCGGAAAATGCCGCTACACCGGAAGTATCTGTCTGTAGCGAAGGCGTCTGCAACGTTTCTGCTGCTGAAGTGTTAAGAGACCATGCATTATATTTATAATATTAATTAAAGAATCGGCGTGTGTACCGGATTTTGGAAGAATAAAAATACGTTCGCAGCTGGAAGATAATACGTGAATATAAGTGAATATTACGCAAAACTAACGGTTTAGACAAGAACTCTTTTTTTTATCAGAATACGTCGCTATACTATCTATAGTAATAGTATAACTATAAAAATATAGTGCCGCAATCAGAACTGGATCAAGCTCTTGACATGGGGTGACGTAGTTTTGTCGTTGGTCAAGGGGCCATAAACTGATTTGAGTTTGTAACAAATCTTGAAAAAGATGCTTTAACGACCAGAGTCGGGACCTATTGTAAAATCTGCAAAGTGCAAGCTGCCATCTTGACTTAAGATCAGGACGGGAGAGTGAGATAACATTAACAGACTACCGATATATTATATATCAATGTTACTGTATGTCACCCACTGACTATAAATATGCCTACACGAGGATCAGAATAAAAAATAAGATGTCATTTGTTGGAGCAGAGCCCAAATTAACCCGGCCTACAGACCTGTCTGTGTTGTTTTGGTCGATGTGCATTGCATTAAACTTTAGAACTGTGAGAACTGTACATTTTGGTGTAACGCATTTTAGTTATGACGGATCATCGACCAATTCAACAACGCATGCAGGTATATTTGGTTTAAGATATTTTGAATTTGGCACTGCCATCGTTGCAGATCATCGTGCTAAAGATCATCATCACATGAATGGGAGACTTAACAGCGTTTATCCTAATCTGTCAACTGACCACAGTGACCAGGTCACTATAACTATAAAGTCTCGCAACACTGAACTAACAGTTTTTGCAAACCGACAAGAAACTGATTATAAATTCGGTTTAAATATTGTACGTGACAAAAAGACATCCCCGAGAAAAAACACGCCTGGCGATATACGAAACACGTTTGTTTCCGGATATATCAAAGGCAATTTCGGATCACGCGTATATGGCAAAATACACGGCGGTGCTTTTGATGGTATACTCTATATGTATGGGGACGCACTGTATGTTGAGACAGCTGGGAAATACTTTCCTAACAGCAGCCTCTCTAATGTTATAATTTACAGGGGAAAGGATGTAATACATCCTTTCATGAAAACGAAAAGCATTCACTTGGAAAATAACGAGAATCCCCGAAGAACAAAATTATTACGAAAGAAACGGTCAGCACTAAATAAAATGAAAAACAGAAGTTGCGGGGTGCATGTTGTTGCTGATCATAAATTTTACAAATCCG
The DNA here is from genome assembly GCA_026874595.1 of Sipunculus nudus. Lineage (NCBI taxonomy): Eukaryota > Metazoa > Annelida > Sipuncula > Golfingiida > Sipunculidae > Sipunculus > Sipunculus nudus. The sequence goes on along the minus strand of CM049311.1, from coordinate 63,610,591 downwards.
TTGGGAAATCCAGTATCGACGAAACCCTAGGAAACATCCTTCTCCAAATGAGTGCAACAAATGAAATCTTCACTGGAACTGATTTCAGTGGTGATGGACGTGCCGACAACATAGGCGTCCACATAGACAATATCACAATATATGAAAGCAACGTCCTTCGATTTCAAAATGATGATGCAAATTCATGCTTATCACGATTCTCGACATACAATTTTTCAGACTGCCTTGCCCTTTTGTTAACCAACCGTGATTTTGAAGGTGTCTTAGGGATGGCTTACCCTGCAAGTTCCAGTCCATATAAACCAGGTGGAATATGTGAAAGTCAAGTTCATATGAAACATAATAATTACACAATACATAGTCTCAATACATTATTTGTAACACATCAAAACAGAGGCCGTCCATTGCCACTTGGTCTGACAATACTTGTATTTGTACATGAGTTCGGACATTCTTTCGGCAGTGTCCATGACGGTGATAGGCCCACTGATTATAAAATATGTGTGCCTGGTGGAAACAATGGAAATTATGTCATGTATCCAAGTGCTCCAAACGTAATCAAACCTAACAACAAGTTATTTTCGCCATGCAGTAGGCGTGATATATATCCGGTCTTACTGAATAAGGGCTCTTGTTTTTCAGAAGTCCCCGGCCCTTTCTGCGGTGACAAGAAAGTGGAAGGGTCAGAAGAATGCGACTGTGGTCCAAAGGAATACTGCGACCAGTATAATCCGTGTTGCACACCCCCTGGTGGTTCCGGGGGAGATGAGGGCTGCAAGTTGAGATCGAGGTCTGTGTGCAGTCCTAATGAATCTCCATGTTGCAACAGCACCTGTCAGTATATTTCAGCACTGCCAAAAAAGTTGTGTTACAAAGGATCGGAATGCACATTATCATCATACTGTAATGGTTCTTCATCGAGCTGCCCAACACCACAGAAACTCCCAGATGGAAAAACATGTCGGGGTGGTTCCGGTGTCTGTCTGGATGGAACATGTGAACGAAGTGTGTGTAGCATCACTAGAATGATTACATGCCAGTGTTCAAATCATACAGAAGCATGTATGGTTTGCTGTTCCGATGGAGTTCAGTGTAAGCCTGCTAAATATTTTGGACTGTCAAAGGACCATGTGTATCAACCACCCGGTTCACTCTGTAATCAGTCCAGGGGACTCTGTAGTTATGATTTGGAATGTATCACTACGGCCACAGATTATGACAGAACCAAACCACGGGTGTCAGATTTCTTGTTTAACATTGGTGTTATGGGTAGAATTAATTTATGGCTCATTAATTACTGGGCCCTTTTGGTCCTTGGGGCAGTGCCCCTTATGTTCTTTACTGCTGTCATAGTGCTGAACATCAAGAGCAGGGCTAGAGTCCGTCAAGTAGCTGAATATCCGTCCATCAGAATGGCTTTCCTATGGCAGCTGGCACGTTCACATAGTGAAAAACTGCTTTCAAGAAATACAATTCTTGACAAAATCTACAATGAGAAAATAGCTAATTTGAGTCCGAGAAAGACCATAGATGAAACAATCGCAGTAGCCAGAATGTCCACTTTCTTTCCTTTTGCACCGCAGGATGCCATCGTCGCAGCAGTTTATAGAAACAGTTCTGAACGAGCAGCTGTAGTTGATTTGCTGTCAAAAGGGCATGCAATAAGGACAATGATGTAGATACTTCAGTGTCAAAGCATTCCGTTTCCGACCAGGATAAGCCCATATATATAGTCTGTTTATGACGTTCTTTTTTGGTTAAGAATTAAAATTTCCTATGATGGTACACTTATGATTTTTAGGTGTAAGGGTTTTCTCAGCATGGGGCTGGGAATTATATGGGTGTATCGAAGTTCAGATATCACAAATTTCTCTTAGATTCTGTCTGGGTTTCAGTGTTTTGTCTTTTGATGTTCTGATTTGGCATGGACTGAAATGGGCTACTGCAGCTCTCCGGCAAATTTCCTCAATTAGTGCAGTATACCTGCCTTCTTGATTGTGGATTATATAACACTAACAAAACACTTTTATAATTAGACTTAAAAATAAACAGAGCCTTTGCCAGACAAATCAACAAAATTATAAACACATGAACGTCACACAAACGCCCTGTGGGGAAAGTGCATGGTCTCTCTTTCCAATACTGATTACTTCTGGAACTTTTGTGTCAAGTTTGGTTAAAATCCATGGGAATTATGGACTCTATAAAGGCAAATCCAGTTGTTTCACTCAGGTTAAAATAGGGACACAACGTATTTTGGTTTTAATACCAATTACTTTATTTACTATACATGTATATTAATATATTACAGTTAATTTAAACATTTTATACATAAACTATACATCTCTGTAAGTCCTCTACCACTGGTTCAAGTACTGGTAAGCAGCTAGCTATCATCTGCACTTCATCACATTCAGCTCATACAATAAATAAAATGACCAACATGTTTCCATGTACATGTAAAGCTCCAACTATTGGACAAGTAAATGCACAACAATCAGTAATATCAAAAGAAGTCTGGTAGATTAACATTCACAATAAATGCATACAAAGATTGTCTACACATGCAAATGTAAATTATATATATATATATATATATATATATATATATATATATATATATGTGTGTGTGTCTGTGACAGTGTATGTGTATTTGAAGCAGACTCAATTATTGCACAAAATAAAATCTGCACCATTAACTGATTATTCTATATATAATTGGCATCATTTGAGATTAACAGTTATAGAAAAAAAACTAACAAACTAAGATACTGCCTCATATGATTAATTTTTAGAGTTTGTAAGAATTAAGTTTCCATTGAACTCACTGTAATAAGCTATATATCTGAAATATTGCAGGCAGGTTCAATAATAAATAGCTCATGACCTGGCAACGTCTGTTTTACGAACACATAACCTAAGGACCCCCACCCCATCTCAAATAAAAATGCAAAAATGGCTGCAATTTCTTGGGGTATGTTAATAATAGTAACTTATAGTATTTAATTGTTTATATGATAGATAGTGAATAATATTCACAAGATTGTCCTACTGTTCTCTAACAGAATCCACATCCAGAGTTAAATGATTTTTAGTGCTGTGTCCTATATTTTATCCTCATCTGTTGGAAATAATATCTCATTTTGCAAGTGTGTGAATACTTTAAACTTGACATACTTTATGGTTTTATGGGTAGCACAAGATGCAGACATTGACTACCAATTAAATTATTGTCTTGACTATCTTGTATATGAAAATATCTCTATATTATTTGATATTCCATTGGTGAAACAAGGGCAACTTTATTTATGCATGGTTTAACAACATAGGACATCCAGGACTGTTAACCTTACTACATGACTCAGTCAAAATATATAGAGATGCTGTCTTTGATAATGTTTTGACAAAAGAGGGTTATGTTTTTTATCTTTTTTTGCTGTCTGTTTTTTTTTAGCAAGATAACTCGTAAAAATGGTGAATTCATTTTCATAAAAATGAGAGATTAGGTGCCACTTAAATATAGGAAAATGTTAAACTGGCCAAAACCTTCAGATTTCCTTATGGACAACCGTTTTCCCTCATATTATCTTGATCATTTTACAACCCCAACTTATAAAAACAAGTTGGTGTTCTGATGTTTATATGTGCCAGAATATTAAGCCTGAGAGGAGGAATTTTCTCTAAACTGATTGTTTTTCAGTTTAAAATCTTAGGGTGTCCCCATATTTTGCACACTTCTTTCTACAATTCTCTCATAGGTAAGTTCTATGGTAATTAAACACATACAAACCTGATAATAACCTGTTTCTAATTATTTTACTTATGGTGATAAAGAATGACACAGTGAGAACAACCATACACATTTCCCTCAGGCTGTGAAATGTCTGATATTAGCTGGGAGTGTCACAGCCTGCTGAATCCTGACTTCTTGAACATACTCTTTTGATTTAATTATTTTGACATTAAAAATGATGACATAACAGTGATTACAAATCAAAGAAAAAAAAGAGAATAATTCAGATTTCATAGGTAGCTGAGCTGCATGCCTTTCAACATAAAATCAATAAAAATAATTAGAATTTCAATTTCTGGAATACCAGTACAATGAAATGTGTATGTAAAAATAAGTGTAAAAGTTTATACATAATTACACACGTACAGCTGATACTCAATATTTAACATTTTAAATAATATCTGAACGCTAATATATAATGATATTGGACTGTACTGCAGAGCCTTTTGATATCACTTTAAGATTTATTCAATGTACTGTAAAATTCTCTGTGTCTGAATATATTTAGACATTATTTGCATCTGCATATAAATTTTAAATTGATGTGAACATAAATTCATGAAAAAAACTGCCATTCTCACCAAGTGAAACACTATCAAATCTAAAAATAGTGATACCTTCCAGTAATCTTATTCATGCAGTAACAGAAGGAGATCCAGGGGAGAGGTTCCTGGGGGTCTGGACCCCCCCCCCCCCTTTTTCTGTCGCTGCAACCTTTTTGAAGGTTTTTACAGACATGGGGACCTTTTTACAGTCCTCCTGGGTTGGACCCCCTTTTCCTAAATCCTGGATCTGCCCCTGAGTAAGAGATTAAAGTCATGAATAAGGATGGCCTCTTTTTTACTGTATTCTAATTATTTTAAAATACTTTTATCTTTATACAATACCCACAGAATTTCATATTTAATATTACCCCCCCCCCCCCCAAAAAAAAAGAAAAAACTATGCCATTCAATCAATCCTAGCATTTAACATGTTCATTTAACTGGGACATGAAACCTTGATATTCACTTCAGCTGATCAGATTGTTAATATATTTGTTGTATTTTTTAATTTTTATAAAATAATTTACATATCTGTTAAAAGACAGTTTTCTATAAGCAGTTGTACATTTACAGATATAGAGATACACAGACTGGGTTGTTGGCCACCTCATGGCATTTAGCTCAAAATTGTTCAGTTTTGTTCATCCTTGGCATCATAAATTTGCAACAGGAGGCAGCACAAATTATTAGCAACTCAACAATTATTTGCTTTCCAATATGTAAAAGCATGCAAACACAATGCTTGAAATTTGACAGATACATAGTTTCCATAACTATATGTAGAGATTGGAAATTTCAACAGCAGCAAATGCACAAGGTTATTTGAGGCATGGTTTCTAGAAATTACACCAGAGGGCAACAACTGATAATTTAAACTCTATGTGCACCACAAGAGTTTAATTTATTAATTAATTTTCTTGATATTAAACAAAATTATTGCCGACAGACATGTAAATTTAAAACATAACAGATCATGCAACCTCTGATGGGGATTGAACAATATGATGAAAAACAAAATGTTTGATAGTTAGCAGATCTGTGGTCAGGTGGCAGCACAAGCTGGTTCAGGTGGGTTCATACAGCTGTATGTCCAACTTAACAACCACCTCCCCTGAGGCCACCTCGTGGAGCAGTAGCCGTTTTGTGATGGGTCCCTTCTTCTCTCTTGATTCTTTGTAGATGTCTTTGATGCGAATCTCTGTCCTCCCAAGGAAATCTAAAAATTACCCAAATTTGTACTGAAATATGTTTGTATGGTCTGACTTGATCACCATGATTTATTATTTATGTTGTGAAAGATGAGTTCTGAATTTGCAGCATTCAGTTAACCTTAACTGTACATTTTTCCTGTTGAAATATAATGTAATTTTATACAAATAAGATTTCTGTTTTCTTTTTAATATGAGTGACAATGCTGCCACTGCAGATAAAAGAAGGGGATCAAATATACAAAAGCTCTGTTATAAATTATAACATGTGAAAACATTTATACATTTGTGTAAATACACAAAACATTTTATCATTAATTAAAAAAAGAAATGCAAATAGGTGTGTCATATCTTAAGAACAGAGGCTAAAGCAAACATGTTCAGCATTTGATTATGCCCAGAACAGATGATGGAGGCCTGGTGTGGGTGACTAGTGCATGATGTCGGGGCATCATGGACTGTAACCAGAAATGACACTTGGCTTTATTTCATCCATGCACTTAAGCAGTGATAGAGGCCAAAATGTGTTCTTATCAATATCTGGAATTTAATGATACTGCCAAATGGTGACTACAAACACAGCATTAGTACTGACAGTTCCTGGCAAAACACACAACCTTCAGTCTTTTTCTATGAAAATATACTTTGAACAATATCTTTATGCATCTTTTTGGCTCAGTTGATGCAACATATCATTATTGTAAAAATAATCTAGAGCAAGACATGTAAAGAGGGAGTATTACCATACCAGAAGTTACCGTTAGGAGTGAACAAATATTCTCAGTCATACACGGTGATACAGAGGACATCTTGGTAGTATTAGTTACCATTAGGGGTGAACAGATCCCGGTCATACACAGTGATACAGAGGACACTTTTGGAGTATTAGTTACCAATAGGGGTGAACAGATCCCCTGCATACACATTAATACAGAGAACATCTTATGAGTATTAGTTACCATTAGGTGTGAACAGATCCCGGTCATACTCAGTGATACAGAGGACATTTTTGGAGTATTAGTTACCAATAGGGGTGAATAGATCCCGGTCATACTCAGTAATACAGAGGACATCTTGGTAGTATTAGTTACCATTAGGGGTGAACAGATCCCGGTCATACACAGTGATACAGAGGACATCTTGGTAGTATTAGTTACAATTAGGGGTGAACAGATCCCGGTCATACACAGTGATACAGAGGACATCTTGGTAGTATTAGTTACCATTAGGGGTGAACAGATCCCGGTCATACACAGTGATACAGAGGACATCTTGGTAGTATTATTTACCATTAGGGGTGAACAGATCCCAGCAATACACAGTGATACAGAGGACATCTTGGTAGTATTAGTTACTATTAGGGGTGAACAGATCCCGGTCATACACAGTGATACAGAGGACATCTTGGTAGTATTATTTACCATTAGGGGTGAACAGATCCCGGTCATACACAGTGATACAGAGGACATCTTGGTAGTATTAGTTACAATTAGGGGTGAACAGATCCCGGTCATACACAGTGATACAGAGGACATCTTGGTAGTATTAGTTACCATTAGGGGTGAACAGATCCCGGTCATACACAGTGATACAGAGGACATCTTGGTAGTATTATTTACCATTAGGGGTGAACAGATCCCGGCAATACACAGTGATACAGAGGACATCTTGGTAGTATTAGTTACTATTAGGGGTGAACAGATCCCGGTCATACACAGTGATACAGAGGACATCTTGGTAGTATTAGTTACCATTAGGGGTGAACAGATCCCGGTCATACACAGTGATACAGAGGACATCTTGGTTCAGGTCCTTGATGGTGAACTGCATGGACGCGTTCCATTTGGGGTTGAGCGTATTGTTGATGACTTTGGTGCGGTGTTCTTGAGCTCCCATGCTTACATCACAGTATGGATCACTTTTACCTGATTAATGAAGGAACATATAATAACCATAATTAATATTTTACCAGAATAATCAATAAATATAAACAGCTCTAACATTTTACTCTAACTTGACTCTAAAGGTTAAGATAACCAAAATATGTTAGTCAACGATGAAGTTTTCTGATCATTTTATTATATTATAATACTTTTTATTTGGTATCTCATAATTATCTGGCACTTAATGAATAGGAAAAATAACAATAGGTGGACCTGTTGTTCATAAGCAGATGTCATTGTACACTTCTACACTTCTCAGCTCCAAAGAATCTTTAATATACTGTTCATTTTTTTATTTAGATGGTCTTTTTTTATTTGTACACAGGACATGATGAAATCTCAACTTGTTTACTTATAATTCTTAAATGCTTCATTTATCTTTCCTAATAACACTTGTCTGCAACCAATGGTTTAGAATGCCAGTGATAGTTATGACTGAATTTCCAAGAAAAAAAAAACTTGCTGAAAATAGAAAATATACAAATGAATTCAATTTTATATTAAAATATACTGCATAACAATGTTTGCATAGAAACACTCTGTCAACATTTTAGAGTAATGGTAATAACAGTAATATAAACAAAATAAACAGGACAATAAATGATAAAATAAGATTTATAAATTTTAACTGTACACACACACATATATATGAATATATATATATATATATATATATATATATATATATATATATATATATATTAATACATTAAATGAGATATTTATATATCATATAAAGTGCTGTAAATATTAATACATATAAAATAAGAAGAAAAATATTGTTGGCAATGACAAAAGACAAAAAGAAACCACCAACCGGAACCTGATTTGGCCTCCTGGAGTCCAACCCCTTCAACAATGATTACAAGAATGCGACCAATGTTAGCCCTGGAAATCTCTGTGATGTGGACAATGACAAGATTATAAAACCATGGCCGGACCACACAGACTACAATAGCACAGGCACAATCACAGAACATGGGAACCACACAGAATGACAACACAGGATCTAATGCAGGAAGGGAACACCAAGCCATGTGAACATTGACTGCAAGTGCCAAAAATAAAAAGCAACGACAAAATACAACAACTTAAGCAAGCCCAAAACTCCATGCATGTAACATAAAATAAGAATGTTTCTGTAGCTATATTATCCTTTTCAGGGCTTCAACCAGGCTCCTGAAGAAATATAGAGAATTTAACAGAAGCTCTTCAGACAAGAATATAGGAGTTTATTGGAATTTTCAAACATAACAGAGAATAGTATAGGAGCCTGCAGAGTGCTAACCAAGGGTCGACTATGAAAATCTCATCCTCTTGGCTGAGATTTGAACTCACGTCCTCCCAGTTTAGAGTCCTGGGTAAATGTTTTACCTTTCACGGGGCACATGTTTTACCTGTTATATACCGTGACCATCAGTTCTTCAAGCAGCATCTACAGCTCTGTGTAACAGGCTAAGATGGCTGTACTTGTGTGACTGCAGCACTTACATGTACAGTTCTACAAAGACCTGAATGTTTCAATTATGACAGGAATATATAATGATTATTCAATAATAACATTTATATCAGGAACAGGATTGAAAAATCCTATACTGAAAAATTTAGGAAAATATAGGAGATAACAGAAGACATTTTGTTGTTAGGAAAATATAGGAAATACAGAGTCAGTGGAAGCCCTGCCTTTTGGCTGTGAGGCAGAAGACTATTTTCTAACACAATGTGCTTATAAAATAAAAATGTTCAAACAAAAACTCCCGTATACCAACTAATCTGAATCACTACCGGCACCATAAATAATGCACTAACTGACTTTTATAAATACATTTCATAAAAATATTTTCAGTCTATTTTCATTCTGCTCCCAAGCCTTGACTCTTGGTTATCTTACCCCTGTTGCCTGCCTTGTTTCCTCTGCAGTTTAGGGCTGTAGGCACTTGCTATGTTGGCATAAACACAATGTAGTGCAAACTCGTTTTAGGCAGAAGAGGCTGAGCATGACTTTACCTTGGATTACGTACAAGTACTACACGAACGTTGTTGATTTGCTCAGTCTTGAGGAGACAAACTAGTATGTGTTGGCTGCAGTGAAGTTTGTTTTGGTCATATATTAGCAACTCACAGAATTAGTTATAAAATCTGGCCCCAGATGGGAGTATAAAGTCAGGACCCAATCTGGTATGAGGTGGTGAGACCGTGTGTGACAGCTGCAGTGAAGTTTGTTTTGGTCATATATTAGCAGCTCACTGAATTAGTTATAAAATCTGGCACCAGATAGGAGTATAAAGTCAGGACCCCATCTGGTATGAGGTGGTGAGACAGTGTGTGTCGGCTACAGTGAAGTTTATTTTGGTCATATATTAGCAACTCACTGAATTAGTTATAAAATCTGGCACCAGATGGGAGTATAAAGTCAGGACCCCATCTGGTATGAGGTGGTGAGAGAGTATGAACAGCGCCACCAACACAGCTCAGCTTTGGGATCTACACTGTTAGATATGAGCACAGCAACACAGCAGCCTCTGGTTTTCTATTGCTAGTGATGTGGTTAAAACTCAGGAGTAAACCTGCTTCTTTTTTGTGTGTATTAATGTTTTGCTTGCACAAGCTCATTGTGAAAAACTTGCAAGGATGCTCCTGTAATTCTTAAGAGTATCAAACTTGTGAACCCATATCTCTGTATATGCCTTTTGGGCAACCCAAAAAATCCCATATTTATCAAAAAAATATTTGAAAAAAAAAATATGGAAGAAATCTGAAATCTTTAAAATGGAGAAAACCTGAGGGTAGCAAAATAAACTGAATAGAAAACACCTCCTGCAAAATATGTGAAAAAAAAATTCTGACTACTTTCTCTGATTCTTCAAAGACTGGAAGACTTCAAAGACTGTACCAAGTCTAACCTACCAAGTGTTTATAGTGAAGCACTCAAGTAACCATCGATGATATAAATGAAGCATAAATATACCACCCTGTCCATACTAATTCTGAAAAGAGTACAGATCCTGAAGTCCTGAAGATGTAGATAAAATACCAGCATCAGAAACAGAACACTGCATTAAGGAGCTTTCAGTTATGTCAAGTTGAGAACCTCAGCTGTAATATGCACAGTACAACCTCATCTCCCACAAACACCAGGCTACAGGATTTATTTCTTGGCAGGTGAGGTTGGCAGAAGGTTCAGGGGAATAAAAGCACTGCAAGAGTGCATAATATGCCCTTTGTATGTCTACTGACCTTTAACCTTATTATATATGCACATATTTTGAAATATACTGAATCCAGGGGAGTTATTTTACTGGTTAAGCTTTGGATGTGAATGTCAATAAACCCATCAAATTACTGGTTATCACAGCAATACCACCAAGAAGTCTGATGACTTCTAACCTCATTGAAAATATGCATGGATTTTGCTGTGAATCAAACCTAGGGGAGGTATTATAGTGATTAATATTTCTATTGAGTTCAATCAAATTATGTCATATTCATTAAATATGTGAAGATTTTGCAGAGAAATTAATTCAGGTGAGAAACTATTGGTAAATATTTATAATGGGTTCCCTGAAAATCCATCAGATTTTTGTAAGTCACCATGGTGCCACCAAAGTCTGTGGACCTCTGACCTTATGTAATATGCATGGAATCTGCCAAGTATCAAACATAGATGAAATGTTATATTGGTTCATATTTCTGTTGATTTACCTATAACATCCTATTCCTGGTAAGGTATTGTAGTGACACCACAAAAAAGCATTGAATTTTTATGAGGTTTGAACTTGTGTGAGATGACCTACTGGTAAGTAATTAAGAGTGAGTTTCATGAAAATCCATCAAAGCCCTTGTAAGTTATCATGGACACTAAAAGTTAATGGATGGAAGGTGAACATACAATAATACATCCTGTCCTTGAAAAGGTAATTGAAGTCCAATGCTGTTGGTAACATTTCATGTATATTTTGAACATTCAACAATTCCTCATAAGGGAATATTAATGGCCATTAGTATGTCCTGCAAAATGACTATATGACAGCATGCTGGTTGGCACAAAGAAAGTTTTTTTCAGTGACAAAGGCAAAAGAGATACTTAAGTATGCAGGTAAGAGGCTTGGAATTTAATGATTAGTTGATGAACTTGATAAATGAATGGGAAGCAAATGAATGAGGTAATACAGTGCCTGCTGGTGAGATTTTTGTTTCTGATGTTGGTATTGTGACATTTTGTCCTACAACAGACCTCATGGAAATGGATAATAACCTCTATGCCATGACAACACTGTCACTACAGAGAATATAAATGCATCACCATCCTAACTATTCAAAAGATGAAGAAGCAGAAAATATAACTGAGAACTGGCCATCCCTGTAGCATTAACAAGTAGTGTCTTACCATTGTCATCGCAAGGAATGAGGTTGATGCCCTCAACAACTATCACAAGAAGACGTCCACATCCCCTGATCTTTTCTCCTGGTAAAATTTACTTCAGTCATACAATATGGTACAAAAAGGACATCCAGAATGAGAGGCAAGATTTCAAAGGAGAACATGGTGGAGATGCTCAAAGGGAGGTGTGGAGCAGACTCAGAAATAAAAGACAAAATTTCACAGGTTAATGTAAGAAGACCTTCCAGAACTTGAAAGCTTGTGAACAAACAAAAGTGTGGATAATAGAGAGCGTTTAGGGAGCATTTAGTCTTGAAAGAACAAATATAAGTACAATCTTGGGTAGGGGAAATAGGGATGTATATTAGCTATAAAATGAAGCAATTTCAGTCAGAGCATTTAAGAAAATGATGAATAAAAGCTATGGTGATTATGATGTTCTAAAAGCAGAATATGTTGTAGGAATAAGAAATCGCAGAACAAAGATGTGGTCACAGATGGTCATGACAAAACTGATCCAGTGCCAATGGTGAGCACAGTGAGCAATTTAGCAAAAACAGCAACAAACTTATTCTTCAAAAAGCAGTGACATCACACAGGACTTGAACAGGAAAAGACAAAAATGAAAAACAAGGACAGGAAAAAAGTGAATAAAGTTATACACAAATGTCGCATCACACAAGTAAGCAAGAAAATGTTGAAACACATCAGTTTTATAATTTGAGGTAAAACCCAAATGTCCCACAAACAGTGAAAACGCTCCACGATGAGTGAAGCCAAAGAGGTTAAAATCCAAAGATATAAAGTGAGTGAAATGAAAGCCGCGGAAACAGGAGTCCTTACCATCAGTAGGGTCCGGCTGTAACTCGGCCCCCTCCACCACAACCACAAGCAAACGGCCAATGCTAGCAGAATGCAACTCGTTCCTCGCTGAGGATGAGGGGACACAAATCATACATAACAAGGATTAAGGTATGGAAATTGGGCCATTTCTCATCCCATGGATTTATTTGCACAAGCCATCCTACTGTAATTGTGGTGTATTTATTTCTTTAATGGGCAATGAACATTACAAAATCATGGAAATTAAGTGTGTTATAGTTTGGAATTTTTTTCCAGCAAATTTTTGACATTTGTTTAGAATCTGACCACCAGTATCAGCAAAAGGAATTACTTCAATTTCATAGCGTGAAGGTGGTTTTAATTATGAAATGTTTTCTGCACATTAATAAAACTACATATCTACTACTACCACTGTACATCAACACAACAAAATCACAATACGTAATGAAATTGGGTAAAAATTTAAAATTCATGAAAAAAAAGCTATCACTGTGTACAAATATCACATTATCAGCACAAAATTTTTGTTAATATATCAATTTGGGCTTGTAGCCTTAGTTCATCAATATTAATTCTCCATTTAAGAGAAATGTGAGTACAGAAGTGTGGTCAATGCAGAAATAAAATTTAAATTAATGCCAAACAGGAAACTTATCTATGGACAATTCTTAATGCAAATTAAAATGTGACACCTCAATAGCATGTGATATTTATTAAAATCCGGCCAAATCAAATGAAGGTACAAATTTAGGAGACTGTATGATGAAAAACTGTTTAGTTGTTGTTTAGCTGTCTAGATGAAAAAAAAATCTTAACATGGTTTTGGTACAGTCCATAATTTAGCACTAAGCTGATTCTGTACTCAATACTTGTTGATTTTACATCCAAATTTAATTCTAACAAACAAATAGAATATTATCAATTGCCAAAAGCAATGCTTGTGACAGAGGGTGGGGTATATTTTGGGTAGGTACATTTTGGTTGAGTTACTAATTCTTATATAAATCTAAAGTGTTCAGCAAAGCAGCGATCTGTGGACAGGATTAGCTGGGTGTGATAACCTTTGACAAAATACATTACAGCAAAATTATAAGTGGAACGTCTAGGGAATATGAATAGCAGGGTACAGGAATTCACAAGAATACATGGATACAGTCAACAGATAACAAGCAATATTTAAATTTCATGAAACAAAATGGGTGCACTCTAACCTCCCATCTATAGCTCTTCATACAAGACCCACTTACTGAAATAGCATGCATTTCTAATGACAGTGAAAGTCAATAAGGTATGGTGTGTAACTTTGTGCCAACAAAGCTAACTGAAAATGTGAGGCAAAATGCACATGCACATTTAAAATACAGAAACAGCTAAAGTCATTACAAAGTTATCAAAATCATATGGCATTATTTTTTTTCAAACCTTTAATTTATTAGAATTTTCATTAATCTATGCACAAAATGGAACTTAGAATTTTAAAAATGTAAATTTCTCATTCTCAGTCCACAGAAATCATTCATATTATAGTCCATTTCACCATCCGCTGTCCACCTGTTTTTTGTAGATGATTTACTTAAAAGTTTATATTTTTCAATATTTTCCAAGTAGACAACACAAGGAAGTGACAACCTAATATGGTAGTTTAGAATTTTACAATAAATCCCCCGTTTATGTTTCACAACATTTTAGTCTCTTTATCATGATCTGGCAGATATGGTGTGTCCCTCCATAAGTAGCCATCTTTGTTTTTGTTGGTTATATTTTTTAGAGTGTTTACATGAGATTATCCAATCAGCAGCTGTCAGTTCAGGCTGTTTTTGCATGTGACCAATGACCTTGACCGCCATAAGTGGGTCTGATATGTTGTAAAATGTAGACTGATTTCTCATATTTTCAGAAAATTCTGTAACTCAAATATGGCATAAGGTAGGAATTTAGTTACCTAGTTGAAAATTAGGTTCTGTAATCCTCTCCTGTACACTATAATTGTTTCCCTTGAAATGTACCTAATAAAAATTTTCATAGCAAAAAACAGGTGGACATGAGGGGATGAAACAGACTATAGTACCTACAAACATTCAAATTTAACCCTGATCATGCATTAAATACTAAAAAGTACCTGTTTAATAATACAAATATCTTACACAGGAATGTAAAAACTAACATTCTGAGGAATAACAGAATGTAAATTATCTGAACAAAATATTTCAAAATATAATCCTCTGTAATAATTATGATACATTTCAGCACAAATCTATGACATAAAATGACACAATTCTTATCAAATGACATTTCAAAATGAGAATTCAGTAAGCTTTTATCTGCATTATATTTTACTTAAACATCCTTGAAATATCAATGCAGTTTCATGTATTTTCCTGCTATTTAATCTCTAAACCTTTTAAACCAACAAAAGTAACCACTGGAATAAAAAAAAAATGAACATTTTCCAGTAATCCTGAAAACAACTTTAAACAAAGGTAAATTAGACTTAGAATTTTATCCATCTTTAGTCAGTAATCTGTGATTCTTTAGTTTACCTGTATGTGCCTTCTCTTTCTTTTTCCTTTCTGTTTCCAGGTAGTTTTTGGATGCAGCTACAATCTTCTTAACCCATGTGTCCCTAGAATAGATAAAATAATTGTCATTGTGATTTATAGTACAAACATAATTCCAATCAAGCATGATAATTACTGAAGGACACAAAGGTTTATGATAAACTCTCAGGATTATCTTTCTTGCAAAAGACACAGACATATTTGGTATATATCTAAAGTTACATAATGTAAAGACTGGTCAATAATATAAGCACCAGACAACATGCATTATATGCCTGTCATGTATCTGGTGACCTCTGACCTCATTAAATATGTGTGAATTTTGATGAGAAAGTCATTAAGGTGAGAAACTCTATTGGTAAATATGTATAATGAGTTTCATGAAAATCCATAGGATTTTTGGTAAGTCACCAAGGTACTTCCAAAGTGCAGTGACCTCTGACCTCATTAAACATGCATGGATTTTGCTGGAAATCAATATTTTATAGATAAAGATATCTGATGAGTTTTATCAAAATCCTTCAAAATCTTCACAAGTCATCACAGTGACACCACGAAGTAGCCTAGTGACCGGTGACCTAATTAAATAGGCGTAGACTTGAGTGAGATTATTTGTTGGTTAGTAGTAATGGTGAGCTTCATTAAAACCCATCAAAGCCCCAGTAAGTTATTGCAGTGACACTATAAAATATAACAGACAGACAGAGGGGTAGCGGGGGCGGAGGGTATACCATAATACTCCCGTCATATGATGGGCGTATAAAAATAACATGATATATTGAGATGCTATATATCACAAAGCACTTCTGGGATACACACTATACTGGATTTACAGAACACATAAACAGACTTATTGAAATTAAAGAATTACTTTATGAGTTTCCTGGGAAATCGAGAGGCCATTTAATCCCTGGTGACTTTAGGGAAATACTATGCACCATACATTTATGCTGAGTGATAGCTACCAATGACAAGAAGTTCACAATGCAGTATGTTCATTCCTGGGATGTTAATGTTAACAGTGCTATAAAACCATTTACTCTGTATGACACTGAGGTGGCTGGAGGGTTAAAACACTTGTCTCTCTGCTGTATTTATTGCTTTTACACTGTACACCATGCCAATGTGCTGTACTTATTGCTTTCAGACTGTACACCTTGTCAATATGGGACAGATGGAGGGTAAGAACACTTGCCTCTCTGCTGTACTTATTGCTTTCAGACTGTACACCTTGTCAATATGGGACAGATGGAGGGTAAGAACACTTGCCTCTCTGCTGTACTTATTGCTTTCAGACTGTACACCTTGTCAATGTGGGACAAATGGAAGATTTGGCTTTCACCTTCATCAGCAGATGCCTTCACAGGGGTCAGGATCTCGTTCAGGAATATTGGCTGGAATATAAACAAAAACAATCAGGTAAAAGTGCAATATAAGCAATCTGCTCAAAAACTCTTACTTTTGACTGGAGAGGGCTGAGTCCTGTGCCGCCTTTTGTGAAGAGAGGTAACATATAGTAAGGTCAACATCATGGAATTTAAAAAAAAATTAAGCTGGCCCCTCCAATCAGCCGTGGAGTGGTGTTGACAGTGGCCATCGTGCAAAAACAGCTGGCATCTTACACTGGCTGGAGGGTACATTCCAAGGAGACTGCTCGCAAGGGATATTTCACAGACAGGACATGGCTTACACCACACTCTGGTCTGCCAAATATTCTTTTATAAATGCAAAATAAAACATGCCATGCAGGACTGTATCTTCATAATTAAAGGTTACACTGTAAAGATCATTCTCAGTGTCAATGGGATTAAAAATAACAGGGAATTGTTTGTGATTACCCTCTGATTAATAATAGATTAACAAGGGAAAAGTTGATATGTGGAACAAATCTGGTACGTCCCCTGCCTGATGTGGGAATAGCTAGAAAAAAGGTTGTGAATACACATATGAAATTTGAGATGGGTCAATGTCACACACCAAAAATACCTCTGTGACCTTGAAGTGCATGAAGGTCATACATATCTAAACTTGACCTAGCCCTTCATGAGATACATCAATGCTGCAAGTTTTGTGACTGTATCTCCAATTCTTTTTGAGTGATTGTGTTAACATCATTTAAGCATTTTCACGGCTGTGACCTTTAAAAATCAGTCAAGGTCACCCATGTCCAAACTTGACATAGCCCTTGATAAGGTGCATCAATGCTGCAAGATTGGTTACCCTACCCCCTAACTTTTTTTGAGTTATTGGGTTAAAATCATTTTATCAATATCCCCCTGTGACCTTGAAAATAAGTCAAGGACATCCATGTGCTAATTTAACCAAGCCCTTGACTCAATGCTGCAAGATTGGTGCCCCTACCACAAATACTTTTTAAATTATTGTGTTAACAAATGTGTGATGGACGGATAGATGAACTGATGGACGGACAGCACGAATGATGCTCGCAAACTCTATGTCCCCTGCCGATGGCAGCTTCAGCAATGACGGGGACAAAAATTGCATTAATTTACTGAATATTTTACCTATGTATATATATATTCATATAAATTTATGTAACCATATAAATTTATATTTTAATCCATATTAAAATTTAAATAAAGAAACTTTATTTCGATAAGACTGTTTCATAACAGTCATTTCCTGTCTGTAAAAATATTTATGAGTCTATGTTCTCTATATATACTGACCTAAAACTCATAAATAATGAATTTATTTATACAGGCATGATAACTACTTACCGTTTTGTACAATTTAAAGTTAGTGTTGGCCTTTATATCAAAGCTGAAGACAGAGGCAGCGTTTCCTAGCGATTTCTGTGGCTGTGTCAGCAGGAGAAAGTCATTGAACAGGAAGCCAACCAGCTCTTTACCACTCTTGGCCTAAGGTAAAGGTCAAAGCAAACTGTCAAGAGCTTTTAACAAGTGGAATAAATTCTAGGAATAAAGATGAAGTCCTCAGTGCCGGCCAATTATTAACATTAAGATAAAAGTAAAATATATTTTCTCCTCTTTTCTCTTTTTTTAAATATATTAACTCATTATATTAATTAAAGGGTCAAAATAAGCACATTTTTTACTGCCCATCCACTCTTAACTAACAGTATTCATGGGATTCCAATGAAGATTTTAACCTGTAAATCTCTTGCCTTGTTTCTTTTGAAAAAGGGAAAAGCACTTAACAAAAAAAAAAATATTTGTACTTTCTCTTAGGCAGATGTCTGTGATAAAATATAAACATCTGATCTAAAAGAATGATAAGCTCCTGATTTAAATCTTACTAAATATAGCTAATCACAAAAATATATTGCACTTCTCTTTAGGTACACCAAGAATAAAATGTACATAAAATATGTGTAAATTTAAAAGAAAGTTTACTCAAACCTTGTAGAGTGTTCCAGAATAAATAAATTTCCTAGGACCAAGGCAGTTGGTCACAGAATTGAATATGAGTTTCTGTGAAATACAAAGAAAAATATTTTACAGAAAATGTAAAGGCAAAAAAGAATTTCAGTAAAGTCAATAATGTTACTCCAATGTTATAAAGAAATGATACTACATAAAAGTGATGACAAATATTGAAAGGCAACAATATTCAGGTAACAATGATTGCTTTTCAAGATCTCATATTTAAATTTATGATGTCCTATGACACATTACAATAACATTTATAACTTTTACTGCCACACAAATGATGTCCTATTAATCAGATAGTAGAAAAATGTATAGAAACTCAAAAGAAAATTAAGCCTTTTCATTGTAATTAATTATATATTAGTGAGCATTAGATCATGCAGTAAATATTCTGCATCCAGTCTTTTGTGATGGAGATATTTAATTTTTTACCTCTGGCAGGCTGTCACATATAACATGTTTCTGTATCCACTCTAGTTTGTCAGTGTTCTCTGTCTCTCGGACTCCCTCATTCACCTGACTGCAGATCTCTGCTGCCTTGGACTCTGCTTCCTGTAGATACTGGCGATCAGGGTGGTCTGCTGGGGTGTACTCTAAGATCTGATCAGAAATATAACAGAAAGAGAACCTGTAGATACTGGCGATCAGGGTAGTCTGCTGGGGTGTACTCTCAGATCTGATCAGAAATATAACAGAAAGAGAACCTGTAGATACTGGTGATCAGGGTGGTCTGCTGGGGTATACTCTATAATATGAAATGTAACTTAGCACACAGAACCACTGCAAATACTGAAAATCAGGGAGACAATGAAAATCATATTCTTTCATGGTGTGCAAATCCTATATAACTACACCCTCATTTATTAAGTTAAATCTTATCATGTGAATTAAGATTTGTTATTTTAACAGCATGAGAGTCAAGAGATAGAACTCTTGATTTTACCTTTCCAATGAGCAGGGGGTACTTGGTTATTCGCTGCATGGGTTTGAGAAGAAAAGCTGTCACGGGCATTCCAGATGTCCGACGATCCAGCTGGCATTTCTGAAGTGGGATTCATTCAAATAATTTAAATAACATGATCAACACATACAAAAATACAGCTACCTGTAAAACAATAAGAAATCCTGTCCAACACACTGAAGATGTGGTATTGTGTGTTAGTTTCATTCTTATATTATGTGCTTATCATATATATATATTATATATATATATATAAATATATATATATATATATATTTATACACTTGTCAAATGAATGTAACATTTTACCTAAATGTCTTAATGTCTATTTTTTTTTCAAGGCCTTTGATATTAAAATGTCATTTTATGAAGCTTTTCTATATATGCTTTTTGCCAAGCATTTGCTGCCTGAGGAATATTCAACAAGTCAAAAAACCATTTTCTATTTCTATGTGTGTGACTGAAGGGGGCAAACTGATGGGAATTCCATCAAAATGATGTCAAACGTAGGGTTTAGATGTACTTACTACCTCTTTTTACTGATGCATTCACCAAATGTCAGGATTTTGTTAATGTTAGTTTTCATTGTCCCCTGAAGATGTCTTTCCCATGTTATATATTTGATTTGGACAAAAGGGGAACTTTTTGTTTGTTTAGGCGCAGGTGAATATAAATTTTAAGACAGACACTCCAAAACAAATCTAAACCAAGGTTTGCAAAAAAGCAATGACTGCCCCATATTTGAATGAAATCGGAATATATTTAGGAAAGAAATCACACAGAAATGAAAACCTGATGGATGGACAGACAGTCAGACAAATCCAATCAAAGTCCTCTGTTTGTGCAAGCGGGGGTCAAAAAGGACTGGGCAAAAAGACTGACCATGTAGCAAATGCATGCATTTGCTGTGGAGCAGAAACTGAGACATATGGTGAAAAGCAGCTTTACTTACCCTGCATGTCTCTCTGAACCTGTTGTCACTTTCGTCCTTCCTCTGTATAAATGTAGCTGCACTCAGTTGTAAACTACAGAATCTGATGTATGGTGCCATGTGGGGCAACTGAGTAGAAAAAAAATATATATATATTTAAAAATTAACAAATGGGCTTTAAATAAGATTAAACAAGGGACCCATGGGTCACGGGGCTCAGCTGAAGTTTAAAATTTTGTCAAATGCAAAATATACAACATATTTTAATGTTTTTCATATATAACAAGGCCTACAGGCCTTATGCAAACCTGTGCATTGGGAAATACACCAGGCATAAAGCTTAAATGCTAGACCATTACTTCTCATGTATATGAACAATGCAAGTACTAAACATTTTGAGTAAGAAACAATTACACAAACATCACTGCTGAAATTCTGGCATGAGTGCACACATAACAAAATTGATTGTAGCTGGCACCACCAGTCTTGTATACAACAAAGGTATCAGAGATATATATGTTGAGGGAAGAATGAGAATCTGGGAAGATCCGGAATCCCCCTGGAAAAATTAGAATTCTGATTTTTCCAGGGAAAATGAGAATCCAGAGTTGGCATGAAGGGATTCCCATTCTTCCCAGGAAGAATGAGAATTCTCATTCTTCCTGGGACAAATGAGAATTCCAGTCTCTCCCGGGAAAATTGAGAATAATTATTTTTCCTGGGAGAGATTGGAATTCAGTTTTGAAATTAAACCTGGGAAAAATGAGAATTCTCTCAGTCGCATCTGAATTCTTTATTCCTCCTTTTGAATATGCCTGGAACTAACATGAAAATATCTGGTTCATTAATTCATTTATAATTGTGCCATGTTAAACTTGTCCATGCATTCTTTTCATCAGTGTTAGAGACTAAAATGTACAATAAGTATTTTACCCCAGTTACACTCTATTGTTTAGAATATAAAATAACCTGTATATGTTTTTCATGGTTGAACTTAACATGTATAGATGTCAGAAGCTCACTGACAACTTGTCAGATGTGTTAGTCAATCTAACATAGATGTTTATCTTCACTGAATTGTAGATTAAAAATATTCACACCTAGAAATCTTTATAATTGAATCATGTGTGCTAAGAACTAATATGTAAATATCAGGTGTGCTTGTTTTCAACTTACATGTATGTGATGGGTTTAGTACTATCATGTGTGAATAAAACTGATTATAATATAAATGTGTTTTCTACTTTTTTTCATGACAAAAAAATGTTACTGTCCTTTCAGCAATGGTCAGTTAATAACATTAAAGTTTGGTTATAATACTGTAGTAAAATATGCAAGCTTGACCCACCTTAACTATTAAAAGGATATCATTTAACAACATGGAGCTGGCAGGGAAAAATAAGAATTCTGATTTTTCCTGTGAAAAATCAGAATTCTCATTCTTCCCGGGAAAAATGAGATTCAAATCATAGTATGAAATTATTCTCATTTTTCCCAGGAAGTATGGAAATTCCCATTATTCCTGGAAAAAATTAGAATTCTCATTTTTCCTTCATCATATACATATGCCCAATTTCAGACTGCTTTATCAAACCCCTCCTGAAAATAGGGAAACACACTGTGCAAAAATTATTGTAAGTGGCACCACCAATCTTGTATACGACAAAGCTATTAGATTTGTATATATATGCCCAATTTCAGGCTGATATATTAAATTCCTCTGTAGAAATAAGCAGGCACATACACTGTGCAAAAGTCATTTTAGGTGGCGACTACTGTCTTGTGAACGAGAAAGCCATCAAAGACACATAGACAGGTCAAAATATCAGGCCAATACATCAAAATTACCTTGAGTCTGATGCATGGGGCTGACCGAGCTTTGGTGAGAAAGGCAGTTGCCCCAAGTGAACTGTGACAAATTTGCTGACTCAGGCTACTGCACTGAGTGAACTCATGACCTGCACCTGGCTAGACTGAGTGAACTCTTGACCTGTTGCATAATCTGACACAGTTGGCAGTCTGCCAAAGCTATTAATAGATCAAGGCTGAACTTTGTTATATGCAACCACAGTAAGAGTTTCACAAATACGACCACCCCCAAATTACGAACACCTATGCTCAGTCCCCAGGGTGGTCGTAATTGTGGGGTTCCACTGTACTTGGTAATGCTAGCTTCTGTCAATTCTGAGAGTACTATGTCAGTATGCTTACTTAGCCAAATGACTGTTCAAATTCATGTAACTCCACTAAAATTCATCAAATGCAAACCATTTGAACATACTTGAGAGGGCTTGCCTCTGGGATCATTTCTGCAAAATATTAAACAATTTGGCTGGACCGTTTACAAGAAGAAGACTTTTAAAGGTTTTTCAGATTTTTCCCTATAAAATCTAAGTAAACGCAGATAGCAAAAAATAAGCTAAATCCCACAACATTTGATATGTGACAGATTATTGCGTAAAATCAGGGGATGGTAGTTCCTGCCATTCCTGAGAAATAATGGGTTAATATACAGATGACCAATGACCCCTGTACAAGAAAAGGTCAATGCAGGTGGTGCCACCAATACCTGAATTTCATATATGACTCATGTGACCAACACTGGCATAAAATTTGGTGATGATAGCTCCGGCCGTTTCTGAGACTGTCATTTTAGTATGCTTTTTTGACAGATGACTAGGTTCAACTTCCTGTAACTTGGTCAAAATTCAACGAAGTTGAACCATTCAAACAAACTTGAGAGAGATGGTAGAAAAGATTATTTCTGTGAAATATTGAACAATTTGGCTTTACCGTATCGGAGGAGAAGATTTTTAAAGGTTTTTTACCTTTTTCTCTATAAAATTTAAGAAAATGCAGAGTTTTCAAATGGCTAATTTTTTGCATTAAATTTCATGATGCTAGCTTTAGTCGTTTTTGAAATAGTACAGGTTAATGTACAGATGGCAGAAGCCACCACTTAATGACATTAGTTCACAGGTTGAGTATGGATACCTATTATTTATAATCCATGTACAGCCGTCTGTACAGAGAACTGTATACCTGTGATTGTAAACATTGCCTGGCATGAGAAATATCTACAATCATGAATCTACAATTTTTAAAAGCTTTTAAAAAACATTCTTGTCAATATTAACCATAGATAACCTGAAATCTAAATGTCTAGAGGCATGATGTAATGGATGCTGATAAACAGGTGCCAGGCTAGATGTATCTGCTTCACACAACTTACATATATGGTAAAATGACTCAATACAATCTTTATAATTCAGCCAAAATTCATTCTTTGGAACCATAAAAGACAATAATTATAAGAATTATTCAGGGGATTATTCTTGTAAAATATTAAACAAATTTGCCTCAGTGGCCTCAGTCAAAAAACGTTTCACAGGTTTATAACTCATATGGGAAAATACAGCAAAATGGCTAAGTTAAGCTTCTCATAACTCAGCCAAAAATCACTGAACCAAAACCATTTGAACAAACTTGAATTATCAACATCTAAGGATAACTAATGTGTGAGATTTAAGAATTTGGCCTCGTGGTTTTTGAGAAGAAGATCCTTGTAGCCACTTAGCTAAAATGGGATGTTATGGCACATGACTAGATTCAGCTTCCAATAACTCAGCCAAAAGTCACTGAACTGAGACCTTTTGAACAAACTTCAGAAAGCACTACCCTACAATCATTTCTGTTGGATATTAAACAATTTGGCCATATTGTTTCAGAGAAGATTTTTGTAGCCGTCAGTATGATACGGGCACTGATGATCCCCGTACAAAAAAGGCTGATGCAGATGGCACCACCAATACCTAAATTTCAGATATGATTCATGTGACCAACATTGGCATAAAATTTGGTGATGATAGCTCCAGCTGTTTCTGAGATTGTAATTCTACTATGCTTTTTGGACAGATGACTAAGTTCAACATCCTGTAACTTGACCAAAATTCACCAACCTTAAACAATTTGAACAAACTTGAGATTGTTCCATGAGAAATATTTATAAAACTTGTTTTAAAAGTTTTGTAGATGACTAATCTTTTGCATAAAATTTTGTGATGCTAACTCTTGCCGCTTTCAAGATAGTTTGGGTTAATGTACAGATGCCGGACGCCGCCGCACCATCGCATAAGCTCACAGGTTCGCTAAAAAAAGCATATGAGAAGCTAAGAGGAAAGGGGCCCTCCTACTTGGTTATAGATAAGTTCTTAATATATGATTGCAAAACTAATACTCTAACAAGACTGTCATGAAGGAAAAGAGTAAATGTTTTGAGATATTGTGATGCAAATGAAAAATTTACAGATGGACAGGCAAGTTGACAGATTGGACTGATACCTTTATTTTACTTTCAAGAGAGCAATGCATTTACGTTTATATTAAAGCCTATTTTTTAAGCACTTTTTTTATCCACTTTTTTCATTAATAGTTTTTATCAGATTCATTTTTTATTTACAAGTTTTATAAATTTGTTATAAAATAATCTGAAAATATAAGTTAAAATATCAGAATTCTAAGTTGCAATCATTATTTTATCAATCACAAATGTTTAAACTTAGAAGAAAATAATGCCACAACATGGCATCTTCAAGATCATTCCTTGAATCACTATCAAAAAATTTTGTACATTGAAGTGTTCAGTGAATGCTTAATTTTATTCATCGAAATAAAAGGTTCAGTAAATTTGATAAAATAAAACATTGTTTCAAATAAAGTATACACACTGTTGGTTGAATGAGGGACAAACAATATAATTGTGCTAATTACTATCTCAGCTATAATTTATTACTGGAATTAATATTCAATTTTACCCCTGGTGAAGTTTTTACTCTTCTGAAGTAAGGAATTCCTCATCTGATGAACATCCGCACTTTCATAGCAATACACCACTTTGTGGACACAATTAAATGTGCACTTTAAGTCACTGTAACCCTGGTGGTACAATACAAAATCTAACAATGTAGCATAGCCTAGAATGAGAATGAATCAAATACAGAAAATAATAACATTTATCATCTTGGGGAAGGGGGGAGGGGAGTGCAGGGCAGAAGTAAATCCAGCTAGTAGTGGCCATGTTGAGCCAAGGCAAACTGCCTGGAGTGGGTTACATAACACAAATGAAGGCTGTACTACTAGGTGGGCTTGATGAAAACAACACTTGCAAATGGTGTATTAAAAATTGAATAAAAGCTACTCTTTTTCAATTGATTCCTTTGAAATTTCAGATTTTAAAAGATTTAATCTTTATGTATATATGCTGTGAAAATTAAATCAACAGTGCTTACAGGGAAAAATTGTGTTGTGGCCAAAGTTTGATAAAATTTAAGGTTTAGATTTTTTATTTTTGCTAATAACCTAAAATATTTGCAAAATTCAGATCTAATTTTGGGTAAACAATTGAATCTTGATTAAAGAAAGTTATATCCCTGAAAAAAAGTCTCCAGCTTCAGCAATTCTCATGTTAAGTGAGTAAATATATTTCCTGATTTTTTTTAAATTGCATTTTTGGTATGTACATAGAAAATGAATAAAAGAATATGCATACTAAATATGATCAAAACAGATCAGTGGTTTTGATATTAGGCAGCCCTGAAATGTAAAAATGGCTTTTTGTATTGAAAACGGAGATTTTTCCTTATTATTTCCTCATTATTATTAACTTATTAGAGCTGCTTTTGGAGTTAAAATGGAATGCATTCTATTGAATCTATATAACAGCATATATTGATTTAATTAAACTATGATAATTTAATTGAACAAACAACAAATGTCATAACAGATGAACTTACAGAGTAAAATCCTTTTGCGAGCCAGCCTATTTCTTTTTATAGAAAGTTCATTTAATTTGACCAAATACCTTTGGCTAGTATCAGGTTTTTAACTTAATTTATTTTTATAATTTAACATATATTTTAATATTGCCATTATATAATATATTTGTTGATGGAGCTAAAGTCACGCTTCTTTTTTAATGTAGGAAAGAACCTGATAGTCAAAGAAATATTAAGCTGGCTTGGCATCAACTCAGAATTATCACTCTCCCAACCTTTTTTTATATCTTCCTATATTTTGCAAATTTAATGTATACATGTAGTAATGTCTTAAGGTTATATATACATGAATAGTGTATATATTGTGTATTTGTTGTGGAAAAGGAAGTACTCACATTTTCACAGAGAATGTCACCAATCATTGTGATGATCTGACCTTCGCCTGTGATCTTCTTTCTGACCCTAAATGACCTATATGAGAAAATAGAGAAATGTGACTCTACAATGGCATGAGAAATTAATTTATGAAACAAGAGACCCATGGGTCACGGCACTCAGCTGAATGTGACAGATATAATTGTATCACCATTGTTGTATGTAGGTCCGTAAGGTTTCATTTTGACAGATGTAATTTTTTGTATTAATTATGTAGTTGAGCTGAATAGTAATATAGAAGTATCTGTATTTCAAATATGTACAAGAATGTGTGTCTAAAATATTGCATTGGGAATTACCAAATGTTGATAATTGCAGAGGAAGGAAGTTGAGATTTGCAAGTATAAAATACACATTTGATAAATCTAAATAATTATGGAACAGTAGAAAACCGCTTAGTTTTGGGAAGCAGTTGTTGTTGAATGGGAGAGGAAATAGCATGTCTCAAAAAGTATCTATAGAGAAGAAATGGTAGATTAAGCTATGAGAAGTTGCCATGATTGATCTGAATTTATGAAATTGGGGATTGTTGCTAATAATATCTTGTGATCTGACCACGTGTTTTCTAATGTTGAAACAGAAGCATTTAAACAGTTAGTAAAGACAAGATCTATGGTATTTCAATGGTCCTTGGTTGGTTCTCTGACTAGTTGTTAACATTTAAAGAGTTGACATAATTGTGTCAATTTGGTGTTACATATTATATTGGAAATGTCAATATTGAAATCGCCCATGATCACTATAGGCAATATGAGGTCAACTTGAGAGACTAAAACTTGGAGTTCAGAGAAGAAGTTACTGATGGGACATGCGGGTGACCTATAGAGGAAAACAGTCTGAAGTGACTGAGTCTGAGTGTGAATATAGAGAAGAGATGACTCAAAATCTGGTGTTGTGTGGTGGTGAAAGGTTACATGGGGACTCAGCTGTTCATGTATATAAATGGCTAAACCATGAGGTGGTCCTTGTTTGTTGTTCCTCTGACAGCTATTTGATCATTTCTGACAAGTTTGGAATGAGGATGGAGAGATAGAAAAACAAAGCAAATCACTTTAATTCCCATTCTACTGTGGCAGAATATTACTGAAAGAATGTTTGCATTAGATCCTCATTTTTTTAATACATTAATTTTATTTGTGAAGTGAAATTTTGCAAAAAAATAATAAATTTTACTATACGTGTACAGTATATATCAGTTATATTTGAAAATTTAAGATGATTAACAATTCTAAATTGCATCAACATTTATAGTTAATCGCAACATCAAATTATACAAACAGATGTATTTATTTTTTCTTAAAATATATTTTTGAAATTTGCAAAATAGTAAATATCCGAAAATAACACTTGATTCAGGGAAAGTTGTATACATTGGATTAGAAACAGCAATGCAATTAAAGAATGTTATTAATGCAACATATCTGGTTGGGTTGGGGGGGGGGGGGGGGGGAGGTCAGGGTTGCCACGTAATTCTACATTTGTAATAGCAGGGTTGCATCACAAGTTTACCCAGGCAAGGCTGTAGGGACAAGACATGGCTGGTCTGGAGGTTCAAAATGTAAATACATTAGAGCCTCTGTTACACTTCAATAACTAGAATAATTTTTTAGCTTTTACTTTCAATTTCAGAATTTAACAGATTAAATCTATATATATACTGACTGTGAAAGATAAATCAAATTTTCTTACAAGAAAGAAACATGCCATGGTCAAACCTGGGCAAAATTTAGGGTACCAAATTTATATTTTTGCGAATATTTATAAATTTAACAGATTTTGATCTCATTTTAGGTATACAATTAAATTTTGATTAACTAAAGTTGTATTACTGAAAAAAGTCCCTAGGTTTAACATTTTTGGTATTAAATATATTTTTTCTCAAAATATATTTTGAAATTTGCAAAATAATAAATATTTGAAAATAACACTTGATTCAGGATTGGAAAAGTTGTATACACTGGATCAGAAACAGCAATCGGTTAAAGAATGTAAGTAATGCAACATATCTGGTTGGGTGCGGGGGGAGGACATCCGGACGACGGACAATGGACCACGACTATAGCTCAGATGACTAAAAGATTTCTCTAATAACCAGGTAATCTGATGGCAATATTAAATCCATTATTTTCATTTGATGAATAGTATAATCAATGAAATTTGAAAGTAAATTATTATTTAATCAATCAAGGTAAAATAAGTATAAACAACAAAGTGAATTAATGATCTATGAATCACTCCTTAGATTTTATTATGTACATCTTCTTGTATTAGTAGCTACTTACTGTAAAAGTTTTGTATTACAAATGATGAGATCATTCCAGTTGACAAAGATGGTTTCTAGTTCATCAGGTGATAAAACCTTTGACAACGGCTGATAAAACACCTGCAATCGCAAAGAATATCAAAATTACTTCCAGAGACATGCAAGAAAATGGAAATACTATTAATAATTTTCCATTATCTCTTTTCTTCTCATTATACCTCTTTTTCTCAATTCTTTCATTAACACTGCAGCCAGGTAACTGTTTGATACAGTATCATTTAAAGTTTACCCAGCTTCAACAATGGTTCAGAAATACCGGAATTGTACCTTGATCTGACTCAACCTGTTTATCTCCCTTTTTCTGTCTCCCTTTATTGGTTATGCAAGTGTGGCATTGTATTTTTACTGGTATGCAAGTGTGACATTGTCTTTTTACTGGTATGCCAGTCTGACAATGTCTTTTTACAGGTAAGCCAATGTGACAATGTCTTTTTACTGGTATGCCAGTGTGACATTGTCTTTTTACTGGTATGCCAGTGTGACATTGTCTTTTTACTGGTATGCCAGTGTGACATTGTCTTTTTACTGGTATGCCAGTGTGACATTGTCTTTTTACTGGTATGCCAGTGTGACATTGTCTTTTTTAATGGTATGTAAGTGTGACATTGTCTTTTTACTGGTATGCAGTGTGACATTGTCTTTTTACTGGTATGCCAGTGTGACATTGTCTTTTAACTGGTATGCCAGTCTGACAATGTCTTTTTACTGGTAAGCCAATGTGACATTGTCTTTTTACTGGTATCCTAGTCTGACAATGTCTTTTTACTGGTATGCCAGTGTGACATTGTCTTTTTACTGGTATGCAGCGTGACATTGTCTTTTTACTGGTATGCCAGTGTGACATTGTCTTTTTACTGGTATGCCAGTCTGACAATGTCTTTTTACTGGTAAGCCAATGTGACATTGTCTTTTTACTGGTATGCCTGTCTGACAATGTCTTTTTACTGGTATGCCAGTGTGACATTGTCTTTTTACTGGTAAGCAGTGTGACATTGTCTTTTTACTGGTATGCCAGTGTGACATTGTCTTTTTACTGGTATGCCAGTCTGACAATGTCTTTTTACTGGTAAGCCAATGTGACATTGTCTTTTTACTGGTATGCCAGTCTGACAATGTCTTTTTACTGGTATGCCAATGTGACAATGTCTTTTTACTGGTATGCCAGTGTGACATTGTCTTTTTACTGGTATGCCAGTGTGACATTGTCTTTTTCCTGGTAAGCCAATGTGACATTGTCTTTTTACCGGTATGTCAGTGTGACATTGTCTTTTTATTGGTATGCCAGTGTGATATGGTCTTTTTACTGGAATGCAAGTGTGACATTGTCTTTTTACTGGTATGCCAGTGTGACATTATCTTTTTACTGGTATGCTAGTGTGACATTGTCTTTTTACTGGTATGCCAGTCTGACAATGTCTTTTTACTGGTAAGCCAATGTGACAATGTCTTTTTACTGGTATGCCAGTGTGACATTGTCTTTTTACTGGTATGCAAGTGTGACATTGTCTTTTACTGGTATGCCAGTGTGACATTGTCTTTTTACTGGTATGCCAGTGTGACATTGTCTTTTTACTAGTATGCCAGGTTGACATCGTCTTTTTACTGGTATGCCAGTGTGACATTGTCTTTTTACTGGTATGCCACAGTGACATTGTCTTTTTACTGGAATGCCAGTGTGACATTGTCTTTTTACTGGTATGCCAGTGTGACATTGGTTTTTTACTGGTAAGCCAATGTGACATTGTCTTTTTACTGGTATGCCAGTATGTCATCATCTTTTTATTAGTATGCCAGTGTGATATGGTCTTTTTACTGGTATGCAAGTGTGACATTGTCTTTTTGCTGGTATGCAAGTGTGACATTGTCTTTTTACTGGTATGCCAGTGTGACATTGTCTTTTTACTGGTATGCCAGTGTGACATTGTCTTTTTACTGGTATGCCAATGTGACATTGTCTTTTTACCGGTATGTCAATGTGACATCGTCTTTTTATTGGTATGCCAGTGTGATATGGTCTTTTAACTGGTGTGCAAGTGTGACATTGTCTTTTTACTGGTATGCCAGTGTGACATTATCTTTTTACTGGTATGCTAGTGTGACATTGTCTTTTTACTGGTATGCCAGTGTGACATTGTCTTTTTACTGGTATGCAAGTGTGACATTGTCTTTTTACTGGTATGCCAGTGTGACATTATCTTTTTACTGGTATGCCAGTCTGACAATGTCTTTTTACTGGTAAGCCAATGTGACATTGTCTTTTTACTGGTATGCCTGTCTGACAATGTCTTTTTACTGGTATGCCAGTGTGACATTGTCTTTTTACTGGTATGCCAGTCTGACAATGTCTTTATACTGGTAAGCCAATGTGACATTGTCTTTGTACTGGTATGCCTGTCTGACAATGTCTTTTTACTGGTATGCCAGTGTGACATTGTCTTTTTACTGGTAAGCAGTGTGACATTGTCTTTTTACTGGTATGCCAGTGTGACATTGTCTTTTTACTGGTATGCCAGTCAGGCAATGTCTTTTTACTGGTAAGCCAATGTGACATTGTCTTTTTACTGGTATGCCAGTCTGACAATGTCTTTTTACTGGTAAGCCAATGTGACAATGTCATTTTACTGGTATGCCAGTGTGACATTGTCTTTTTACTGGTATGCCAGTGTGACATTGTCTTTTACTCGTATGCCAGTGTGACATTGTCTTTTTACTGGTATGCCAGTGTGACATTGTCTTTTTTTCTAGTATGCCAGTGTGACATCGTCTTTTTATAGGTATGCCAGTGTGATATGGTCTTTTTACTGGTATGCCAGTGTGACATTGTCTTTTTACTGGTAAGCCAATGTGACATTGTCTTTTTACTAGTATGCCAGTGTGACATTGTCTTTTTACTGGTATGTAAGTGTGACATTGTCTTTTTACTGGTATGTAAGTGTGACATTGTCTTTTTACTGGTATGCAGTGTGACATTGTCTTTTTACTGGTATGCCAGTGTGACATTGTCTTTTTACTGGAAAGCCTATGTGACATTGTCTTTTTACTGGAATGCCAGTCTGACAATGTCTTTTTACTGGTAAGCCAATGTGACAATGTCTTTTTACTGGTATGCCAGTGTGACATTGTCTTTTTACTGGTATGCCAGTGTGACATTGTCTATTTACTGGTATGCCAGTCTGACAATGTCTTTTTACTGGAAAGCCTATGTGACATTGTCTTTTTACTGGTATGCCAGTCTGACAATGTCTTTTTACTGGTAAGCCAATCTCACAATGTCTTTTTACTGGTATGCCAGTGTGACATTGTCTTTTTACTGGTATGCCAGTGTGACATTTTCTTTTTACTGGTATGCCAGTGTGACATTGTCTTTTTACTGGTAAGCCAATGTGACATTGTTTTTTTACTGGTATGCCAGTGTGACATTGTCTTTTTACTGGTATGCCAGTGTGCAGTGTCTTTTTAATGGTTTGCAAGTGTGACATTGTCTTTTTCCTGGTATGCCAGTCTGACAATGTCTTTTTACTGGTAAGCCAATGTGACATTGTCATTTTTTTACTGGTATGCAATTCTGACAATGTCTTTTTACTGGTATGCCACTGTGACATTGTCTTTTTACTGGTATGCCAGTGTGACATTGTCTTTTTACTGGTATGCCAGTGTGACATTGTCTTTTTACTGGTATGCCAGTGTGACATTGT
Organism: Sipunculus nudus; assembly: GCA_026874595.1. Lineage (NCBI taxonomy): Eukaryota > Metazoa > Annelida > Sipuncula > Golfingiida > Sipunculidae > Sipunculus > Sipunculus nudus. Next base: position 63,577,788 of record CM049311.1, on the reverse strand, counting down.
CTTTTTACTGGTAAGCCAATGTGACATTGTCTTTTTACTGGTATGTCAGTGTGACATCGTCTTTTTATTGGTATGCCAGTGTGATATGGTCTTTTTACTGGTATGCAAGTGTGACATTGTCTTTTTACTGGTATGCCAGTGTGACATTATCTTTTTACTGGTATGCTAGTGTGACATTGTCTTTTTACTGGTATGCCAGTGTAATATGGTCTTTTTACTGGTATGCCAGTCTGACAATGTCTTTTTACTGGTAGCCAATGTGACATTGTCTTTTTACTGGTATGCCAGTGTGATATTGTCTTTTTACTGGTATGCTAGTGTGACATTGTCTTTTTACTGGTATGCCAGTGTGATATTGTCTTTTTACTGGTATGCTAGTGTGACACTGTCTTTTTACTGGTAAGCCAATGTGACATTTTTTTTTACTGGTATGCTAGTGTGACATTGTCTTTTTACTGGTATGCCAGTGTGACATTGACATTTTACTGGTATGCCAGTGTGATATTGTCTTTTTACTGGTATGCCAGTCTGACAATGTCTTTTTACTTGTAATGCCAGTGTAACATTATACCCTCCCTACATTTCAAGTCTCACTGTTCCCTGCTAAAACCAGTTTCTATTAAATCTACCCATTCTATAAATCAATCCTGAACTAACCATTGAAAACTGCAAAAGATTGCCAAAATCAATAGTGGAAGTCATATCTGGGTTATACTCTTGTCAATGCTATAACCTAATAAAGAAGTATACATATAAGCTTGTAATGTGTATCTGTGACCTCTCTGACGGTGATCATGTCCTTCATATACATCTCCTCCGTCTGTATCAGCTCGTGGATGTGGTGCTGCCTCTTCCTCTCTGTCGGTGATGTGCTGGCGATAACTGAAGCATCTGCAGACCCTAAACACACCAAACAGTTTTATTAATAGAAAAATTATGGTATATCAAAGGTGTTCTCTGTTATTACATATTCATTTTATATGAACATATATATATTGACTATAAGGTGTGAAATCTTAAGTAATTGATAGACTACATTTTTGAATTCCAATCTGATTAGTATTACTGCATTTGCTTTTCAGGTTACCTTGTCCAACTTGTAAGCACTGATATTTGTCCCATGAGGCTGAAGTATGGAGTATAAACAGTTTGGCCTTTTCTATTTGACCTTGGCCATGAGATATTGTTTTTATTGGTTCTGTTTGGTTTGTCAGTTAGCAACTGAACTCAAAATGTTTTGAAACAAATTCTGAAGAAATTTTGTGGAGAATTACAATAACATCCAAGGACCGTCTTGGAGAACCCTGATGTTTTTTTTTCATAAGATTCTTAACCATTGTACATGTCACTTTGTTTATCCTGGCTGAAGGCAATAAACATTCACTGGTATTAGCTGACCACCTTTGTTCTGGCTGGCAAGGCTGACCTGGGATAAAACCATGGAGTTGTTGACCTGTAACACACACTTTCCTGGGCTTGCATTCATACATTTCCTGCTCTTGTGTAGCAAAGTTTTATTAGGATCCTTGTGGAGGTCTGTATGTGGTCTTGCACTACTTTCTAGTTGGATGTGGCCATGTCATCTCTGGCCGGAGTATTATTAGCTTCCTACTCTATGATTTAGAAACATTAAAGTGGATTCACTTTAAAAACTGGCTGTTTGAAGGTTTTAATCTTAGCTAAATCAGTCTATGAAATGGGAATCTTGCCAAGAAAGCTCAACACTGACCCAACTCCCAATAGTTCAAACAAATTTTATTGCAACAGATCAGTTTTTACTGCATCATTACTTGTCCTGGATTGTTTTCCACATCTGGTCTGTGCTTTACCGTCTAAGGCATCCATAAAGGTACATGAGCTCTTTATATCTCTGAATACAGTGAGACCCTGTGTCAAATTTAAGAGTCAACTGGAAGTACCAGAAACTTCAAAAGTTGTATAGAAACTTCAAATTGATTCAGAACTTCGACACAAGTGGGGCATTCAACTGGGCGAACTTTTAGCCTTTACTCTATCCCAAAATTCATTTTCATTTATTTAATTATGAAGGGATCTGAATTTTCCTGGAACTCACAAATATGGACAGATAATATGCAAAATAATGATATGCATGTTCTAAAATATTTGCCAAAACAATGTCTGAATACACTAAAACAAAATCGAAAAGATATTTTTTTTTTACTGGGCAAGGGATTTCATCACATTTGTTCCTCCTAATAAAAAGAGAGAATAAATAACAGACTACATGATAATTTTATTACACACAGACAGCCACAAAAAAGTATCATATGGAAAAAATTGAAATGTTTTATAAGCATACTAAATACTTTCATGATGCATTATCTGGCCTTAAGTCAAGTTTGTATACATGGATATATTATAAAGCAAACAATATATGGCAACAAAGATCACAGGATCCCAATATGTTATTGTTATATCACATGAGGCTGTTAGGTTACTGAGTACAAAAAGCTCCCAATATAAACTGACAAGTCTGAACTAATAACAAACTTCAACCGGCATTGGACTGAGACCGGCACCATTGTGAGCCTATTTTTCCACAATGTACCATTAGGTACCAGTTGCAAACTGATTTGTATGGCATTTTGTTTTTTTTTTTTTACAAAAGTCTCCACTTTTGCTGTTTAATTGTGTAAGATCAATTATTTATAATTTTCTCTATTTGATTTCTACCAGATCATAGATATGAATATAATGTTTTATGTAGCATCTTATGATTCTACATGATATAATTTTTATTCATATTTAATCATAATATAAATATGCTTGATACATATACCCATCAGTCTGAAATCAGAAGAATATTTGTTCATGAAATGCTTAGCAACCAATAAGCTTTTGGTATAAAGTGAAGATTCATGGTTCTCATGCTAGTAACCAAAACGCAAGTTTTACACAGTTCATCATTTATAACATAACACTGTATGTGCACAATGAAATTTTAAACAAAATATTATGCTTCTGGTACAATAAAAGTTTTATGATCTATCTTGACATCTACAGATTATTAAGCCATGAATAATTAATACAGTCATCTGATTCTTGTCAATAGTATTCAATTTTGTTATGCTTTGCATGTAATTATGATGCAGATAGGGGTTTATCATTATGTAAGGAAAGGCAGCTAAATTGGACATACTAAAATCATTCAGTCGTCTGTATAGGTAATTTATCTGATCCTCCAGACTGACCCAAATAAATGTACTGTCTTCTTCTACATTCTGCTATCAGGGTTTCATCCAGAAGGATTAATGGGTAAAATTAGGTACCCAACTAAAATGCTAGGTTAAAGATACATACCCAAAAAGTGTCTCAGAATAACCTTTTTATAACAGTTATATACAATATAATGACGGACAATCACCAAAATCATGTAAACCACCTGTCAAAATGGTACAAAGAAAATCAGATTTGTTTCTAACTGATCAATGCACTCAAACCTCACCAAAACACACCATTTTCAGGTCTGATCATCAAAATTTTCTCACGCCAGAAAGCATGGATTCCCTCCCTCCCACACGTGCAATTCAAACCCATTTATTTTCTATCTGGGGGAAACCATGGCTATAATGCATATATATATATATATATATTGATTAGGAAAAAAGTCAGGTGCTGGTGGTCTGAACCAGAGAGGGGCTTATACTAAGTGATGGTGTATGACAAAGGTTCAATCAAAATAGGCAAAGAAAATAGAATTAAATGGCAATAAACCAAAGCTTCATATATATTTGTTCTGATAAACTGAAGCCTTTAAAAAGTCAAAACAGAACTGACAAATTAATATGCCATTCAGCTTCACCCGAGAACAGAAAATCATGCAAGGTTGACCCATGTGCACTCCAAGTAGTGTTGGGGGGGGGGGGTCTTTAATAGCTTCATTGCCGATGTTGGTCTGCAGCACCTAAGGCCACACAAAAATAATCATTATTCTTCAACCTGACACTCATGTATTACAAACACAGAGCAGCTTTTGTGAATGAGCACCAGTTTCTCATTATTTACCTTATGAATTTCTGCTCTTGCTTCAAAGCCTTTATAGAAATCATTACATGTATCATTGGTACAAAATTCCATCTACAAACTAGGGCACTGCAAGGGTCAGTCTTTGTCTTGTGACCTCTGACCTCATTAAATATGTATGTTTTGCTAAGAATTTGGTAAATATTTATAATGAGTTTCATGAAAATCCATCATATTCCTGGGAAGTTATTGTGGCAAGACCAGAGGGTAGCCTGGTGACTTTTGACCTCATTAAATATGTATGGATTTCACTTATTATCATACTCAGGTGAGATAACATATAGGTGTGTAGTTATGTAGTTTCGTGAAAATCCATCAAAGCATTGGTAAGTTATCACAGTGACAAAAAAGTTAACAAACAGACAGGCGGACTGTGGATATGCCAAAATACTTCCCGTTGAAGAAAGGTGAATAAAAAGCATAATTGAAAAATAAACTTTGTGTTGTTCATATGTACTATTTCATGAACACTTCCCACCAGTAGGCAAAATTTCGCTTTTTACGACCAGTAAGTTTTTAAAATAAACTGACCTTTAGCTTTGGTCTCAGATTCTTTAGAATGACATATTTATTTTGGTAATACAAAGCAATATCTCATGTATTTAACTCTTGTTTTTATTTAAGATATGGATTCTCTGGTGTGTCAAAAAGATAACTATTTAAGCGGAATACAGAACATGCAAAAGGGTCAATGGGGATAGCTGTGTAATTTAATCAAGATATGGTATATCAACATTTTATGAAGACAATTCAACCAGTGTGGCAATATTTGTGCTATTGAACATTCAACATTCAGTCCCTGCTGTCCCTTTCATTCATTATTGCACAGGCTAAGTCCTGTATATATTAAAGTACATCAAAGACAGCTGGTAAGTCTATGCTTTTATTATCAGGTAACATGATTTATGTTGTATTGTAACATGATCTCTAAGTACAACAATACAAGCTTTACTGGGACCTTTATCTGCTCAGGTTTATTTATGTATGTATATGTGACTGATGCCATGATTAGCATTATGTCAAAGTGAGTAAACATGGGACCCATCGGCCTTGACACTAAGCTAGCATTATCACTTAAGGTTGACATATATGATGAACTATATGTACATAATACTAAATGAAGAAATGTTTTTGGCAAACTGATGAAGCACACATGTTAACATCACTAGTGTTATGTTAAATATGGCATTTTGTTTATTTAGTGTTGACCTAGGCCAAAGTTACTACCATGTTCACAAATCTTCTACAATTTAGGTAACAATGACCTATTTTTCATGTTATCTGGGTATATAATTAAATGTATTAAATGTTTACTATTAACTGTGCAGCACCACTGGTTCATAAGGAAGCCATGTTAAAATCACGTCACTAATTCAGGAAGAAGAAATTCACAAACCATGATAATGACAAAATACCAGGTAATATTGGTGAACCTTTACATATACAAATGCAGGTAATTGTCACACATGAAGTCAATATTATCTGCATTTAGCAGAAAATACAAGGTTCATTGACCACAGCATATTTTGGCAAAATTTGTATAGTGTACATGGAGTAACAAAATACTGATTTAACAACAGAATAAAAACAGCATGGTACAAGGATATATATATATATATAGTAAAGTAAGGATCTTTCTAGTATCTGTGCCTTTCATACTTTTGATAATCGTGCAGGTATCAATTCAACTTGTAAACTATTGATGTAGGTGGCAATTCTTTATAAAATATATTATGACTGAAGAGCACGGCAACATAAGTGCAGTGATAACAGTAGTACAAATATTTTGCTATGATACAAATTACAATTTTCCTATCCCTGTTAAAATTTTAATTTCCCAGGGCCGTTTTCATGCATCAATTTTTTAATGGATATTTAAGAACTTCTGATATGGTTATTGGGCATCTGTTTTCCACAGTTTGTACATACTGTGTACTTAGGATTGTTACAAATAAACATTCAAACACAATGTGTCCAAGGTGCAGGACTACAGAACTATGCTCCTATATAACTTCACTTAAGCATTCACTATTATTTGCTTGACTAGTTGCATCCTTTCATTGCATAGCCATTCTGCTGTGCCACTAGTGTATGCTCTAAGACATGCGCAGGCGTTTCATCACTACATCACTTTGTCTACATCTCTGTCTATATTCGGCTCTACTGAATAAGAATAAGTACCCCAGACACAAGATATATATATATTTTACATAAACACAGCGATGGATATGGCATCCTTACAAATCCAAAAAGAACTAAACTAGTATAAATTTCATAGCCTTCATCCAAACTATTCCATAATATTTAAGATTTGAGTGTATGACCACCCAAAGTTAACATGTTATTAAATTTGAATTTACCGAGTACATTTACATCATGTCACCAATAGGGCTCATCATTGTGACCAGATTTGCTTACAGAAATGTCATGCAAGCTTCCTTCTTCTGGTTTTCATGCATATATACACACACATATACAACATTTATGATTTGAAAGAACCCATTGTACACATTTTTCAAACTTTACAGCTGCAAGGAGTCGAGCTACTTTCATGCTTAGTGTTGCTATAAACACAACCACATAATGCATATCAGACAAACCTGTTTAGTTTTCAAATATATACTTTAAACTCCTCTGTCTTTGTCAGATTTCCATTTTATTAATGCAATAGTTAGTAGTATATTTCTTGTAAACATTTATAAAGCCAATCTAAATAATGCTAAAATCACTATTTCTCAGTTTGGACCTTCAATAAAGTCAAAATGATCAATCATAGTGCAACAATTTCTGAATCAATGTACCTAAAACATGTTAACTTAGAATGAATAAAACATTGGCCTTTAAAGACTCTGAAAGAATTAAAGCTAAGGCAACAAAAGAAAGATAATGGAGCAAAATGAAGATGCTTTGGTAGAATAATTGTCCTGTTATCTACTAGATATCATTCCTCTGGGCTCAATGGCTGAGAGAGACACCTGGTGGAGATAGTCCATATGAAACACATTATAATCACATCAATATGCACTACCTATCCTGCCAGGGTGCCCATGATGTCTGGTATATTATAAACATCTAATTACCAAGCTGCAGCATCTGATGGATGATGAATGATAAGAAATACACAAACTGGGGACAAAACTAAACATATCAGCACACTAGTTAGTCAACCTTCCCTATAAGATATCCAATTAAACACAGGTTATCAAAACTAACTCAGCTGCACACTAAGGTTATCTCAACTATCTCAACTGCACACTAATACTGTCACACAATACTTCTTTTGCAATGACACCTTCTTGTACATATAAATATCTTTACAGTTGTATACAAACTACTGGACCTGATATGTACAATAAGCATATGAGACAATAATTATTGCACAACTAAGACAGTAACCTGGTATCTGTCTTACTTCAAAATCCTACTCATAGAACCCTGAATCAGAAAGCATACCCCATAGTTTGAGACTTGTTCATATAGGCTGAAGCATTTATTGATATTATTTAAACTCACATCTAATCTGTTTTATAAATGTTTAATTAAAGAAGTTATCTTTACAAGTGTGATATTACAAAGCCTTTAAATTTGAACTTTATGTAGTTAAGTTTAAAAATGTTGACACTAATTGCAATATGATCAATATATATCAATTTTAGATCAGAATCCATGATTAATTGGTTATAATGGAAGATAACTGAATAAACCCACAGAGACTTAAACAGAAGTATCATGAATATATATATATATATATATATATATATATATATATATATATATATATATTTTGTCTTACTTTTCCAGGAGTAAAATATTTTTTAAAAGTTTCCACAATCTGTCCAGCTGTACTGGCAACAACAGATAACAGGTGACCAGATCATCTGGTTGCAGCAAAGAAAAATATAGAAAAATATAGCGTAAGTGTGGTTGAAAAATTGTTTTTCTTTGGTTGTCCATTTCTAAAATAGGATACCTTTGTTATAGTAAGTGGGCAGGCTTAAATGATCAGAAGTATGATAAATGTTGATTTTTGGTGCGCTTTTTGTTATACATGTATATGTAATTTACAATCCTCTTCAACAGCTGACATCTAGGGTCATCAGGATGATAAATCTGACAACTATGAACACTTTCAGTAAAAAAAGTAAAATTATTAAACTGTATCAATCTGAAAACAGGATTATGAGGGCAGATGTATTAGGTCTGGGTAAAAAATAGTTTTTTCTGAATCACTTGAAAATCCATGATTTCTGGATTATGACATAACTGATATTATGATAATATGACTCCATTATGTACCAGTACCCTGATTAAACAATGTAATTAATCTAATACATGTATTATGAAATTATCAGTTTACAACTACTGAACCCTAACAGTGAAATCTGTCACTAATACAGATAATACCATCACCACATACTGTCATAATGATTAACTGTTTCAAACTCATTCAAAACATTGTTAAAGTAAAAAATCTGTCAGCCATAGCCACCTATGTAGATAAATACTTGTACCATACCCCAGTTAGTCCCTGCAGAAAACACTTCAAATTTTCCTACTGTTCAGTACCTGCCAACTAAATGCCATTAACTACAATGCCACAATGGTTTATATTCCCCTAACACAGTTGCAGTTACAGACAGAGTCAAATATAGGTTTTTTTTTAAAGAGAGATGTGACTCCTTATTTGACCATGCATCTGGTAAATGGATAGTGCAGCACATACCTCTATGATTAGTGTTATATTTAATATATAACAGGGACTGACAGTTTTATTAATCAGGATGGAACGCGGATAATGGTCAGCTGGAAACAGGGTATAAATGTATCAATGCAAATATTAGCTCATCAGGTATGATAATCTACTGCCCATTGCTATATTTATAGGCTGGTGTATTTACACGCACTTTGTTAAAATGTTAGTTATTTTTTAAAATGGGAGTTATTCATCTATCGAGATATGGTGTTCTGATTTTTACACCAACCCTGCTTGCATGACATGAAGTTGCTTTGCAGACAAGGCATACTGCAACTACAACCATGTCAAAGGAATGACATTATTAAGACTATAGAAATATGGAGTAGTGATCCTGACCATATGGTAACATTGTAAACTTGCAACCAATATGTATTCAAGATATCACCTACATACATAAACATGCTGAACGATAAGTAAAATCCAAATTGACTACCATGCCTTATAATGAACATTAGATTCTGGATATCTGTGGTAATATGCAAAACAAGAGAGTAGAATCAAGCAGTGGTACTATCAGTCACTACATCAGGGCCAACACCAGTGGACACATTAAGGAGCATAAAAAGGGAAAAATGGTAGATTTAAAAGCAAAGAGTAAAATGTTCATTTAAAAAACATATTCTTTGAACTGCTGGCTGGACCCTGGGGTGTCACATGACCCATGCTATTCCATTTGCTGTCCTACTCCCCCATCCTGCATATTACCATTACAACTAACACTATAAAACCATTTCACTTAATTTTTAAGTAATATGCCACTTGTGTCCAGCAGAGGGAGAAATAACAAACATGATAACCCACAGAACATGAGTTGAGAAAAATCATAATATTATTGTTCATCCATTTGGGGTGGGGTGGGGGGTGGGGGGTGGGGAGGGGGGAGTGCCAAATATGGAAAACATGCTGTTAATGCTACTAGAGTAGCATCAATTCTTTTAGCATTATCTCTGTTTATTACTCTTGATCTGTTGGCTATAGTGGTCAGCTGTGTTTCTTATGTGGGCAAGAAATATGTTTTATACATCTTATACTTAAAATGCAAAATGTAAAATGTTTATATTTTCTGCAATGGCGTAATAATCAGCCAAGCTTAAAGCATTAAACTTCTGTTCTCCATGACACTGTAATGTCTTTAATCAAATTCCACAGCTTTAGCAACAACAATAAATGCAAGGTTCTGCAGTATATTTTAAATATATGGGTCAAAGGAACCGATTTAACTTGCAGGAACTCATGCCAAAAGATGTCAAGATGCTGATGGATTATGTTCATAGCCCTTGCAGTTTAATGTTAAGCCATGATGGACCATGCATCATGGATTAGTGGGTTATATGAATCACCGAATATTGAATATACGATTAAATCAACAATGCTAGTGTATCTGGACAAAACCCCTATTACTGAACACTGGTGGCTTTTTAGGTAACATCTGAAGTTCTTGTTATCATTCATGTCTCAATCAGTAATCAAACTAGTGAACAAAATAATGATGGGCAGGGTCTCTAGTTCACCACCCAGGGACCAGTCAGAGTCATTGCTTTCTTCTGTTTCTGTAAAACACAAAAAGAACGGGAAAAGATCAGTTGTTATTAAGTGTGTGCATGAGTAGGTGACAGTCTGAAATTTACTTAATGAGTTACAAGAGGACTGAAGGGTAAAACAATCACACCAGGGACCTGTGGGCCATGACACTCAGCTGAATATTTTAGTGGGGGTATACAAGTGGTCAGTTATATATATATATATTACAAAAGCTAACCAATGGGTGATAATGCTGCGTTCAGTTAGCTGAATGATCTATGAATTTAGTTGTGTTAATGGTCATAATATTAGTTGCATGTTTTAGGAAGGCATAACATCGTACAAGCATATTTGATAGATATGGGTCAAGCATCTAAAATTTTACATGGCATGTCAGGTATACATGAAATACAGTATTCTTAACAGAAAATATAAAAGTATCTGCCAAGATTTAGTTCTGAAACCATTTTCTTACATCAACACGGACACAGTATACACATAAAAAGTCCTGTATGGGAATCAAACCCATGACCTTTGGTTGACCTTTTCCATGTATTCTTGTTAATGGCTATTCATACATCTCTCTATATAATATACTAGCTGATAAACCCAGAAACCAATAGGGTTTCAGACCAATAATGCAGCCTGGACGCCATCCCTTTTTCTTGGCTTTTTGGACCTTTTTTTTTAGGTTTTATAGGGACTAAATATTGAGTCACACCAAGAGTCACATGTTTTTTCCATTTACTGAAAATGCACATGGGTCAGTGACTGGGTCAAATGTCAGGCCAAAGTTACTTAATTCTGTCATGGACATTAAGTGCTAATTCATATACACAATAGTCCTAAATCCTGTGCTGGAGGCAACATCCTGGCATTCAGGTCTTTCCTGAAGGCAGTTTGGCTGTTTTCTGTGGTAACCTCCACACAATTTTAAAAGCAAGCAAAAATCACTCAACATGATGTGTGCATTAAAATTATTTATTCACATATTGGTGAGGTCACTGCAGGAACAATAAGCTTAAAATGAGGTATTGCACAGTGTGTCATACACAACACATTTTCAGAGAACATTGAGGACAAAAGTGTACCAACTTCATTTTATAAGTTTTAGAATATGCACCATAAAAGACCATCAGTTATCACTGCTGCATGCAAATACCTTTGTAGACACATATACCCTGATGTCATTTTGCTGGTTCCAATGAAAGTGTGCTAACACACTGAGGGGATGGGGATCCCTGTTAGCTCAGTGGTAGAGCAAACGACCAGCAATAAGGAAGATTATGGGTTCAATTCCCATAAGAGGTGAACCCCATTTTATTTTTGTATTCTTGTTCTATATCTCTATGTAATGGATAAGCATGGCTGCTATACATCTCTCTATACAAACTTCATATATACAACATCATTTATACAAAATTGTCAGTGATGACATAAATCTATTTTCAAGAAGATGCAGATGGGTTTAGTGTACAGAAGTCTGTGAGCACATGTCTTTACTATCTCCACAGCACATGGTCTGTGCCTTGCATTTTAAATCTTTAGAAGTGTAAATGTAATACAATGATACAAATTATTTTATAAATATCTATATTTAGATGTCTTTTGAAAGAGAGTAATAATGTTGTGTCAGATTTTCTCCTCTGGCAACACTGAAGAATAAAGTCCAAGGTCTGTTCTGTTGATGGCAATCTGTACTCTTTACAAATTGCAGCCACAAAGCTCATTGTTTAATTTAACAATATAGTCCAACAACCTGTTACAAACATATTTTAATATTTTTTGTTCAAACTGTAAAATGATTTCAAAATAGGCCAATGATTCCTCCTACTCAAATGCAACATTCTCAAATAAAAAATGACATGATCTTCCTACCAGATCATACCATTTTAGTAGTCCTCCTTCCTACAACAGGAGACCACCAAAACTAGATGCTAGAAAGTAGGTACATTTGTGTAGATGTACTATGGAAAAGATGACTTTGTTTATGATACGTGAGAACATGGTCAGTTAAGATATCAGGGCTTCTGTTGTTCAGCAGGTCTATGCATGGCACAACAACTGAAGCTACTAGATGCACATTTATGATGAATTACCTTGCCGTATATGATCAGTCATTATATCAGGGCTCCTGGTATTGAGAGGAACAAAAACTGAAGCAGCTAAATGCATTTTTAGGAAATAAGTAATATAATAACTCTGACTGAAGCTTCAAATTCAATCTTGATCCAGTGAGTTTTGCAGATGTACTGTTAAGTTCTCAATAGAATATGTGAACTATATTTTGGTAATGTCATTAACAAATTGGGAAATTTTATATGTAGTCCACCTGCGTTTTATTTTTGGGGCAGCACAGTGAATCTGATCTAGGGCAGAATGAAAACTGACCAGGAGTGATCAATAATAGGGGTATTTACAGAAGTTGTTTGTTATCTGAAATTTACCATGTTTTCTTACATTTACCAATCTAATTTCTATATATAAGGCCAAAATTGATTTTTAAGCTAATTAACAGTGTTTTACAGTGGAAGAGTTGTAAAATATATAATTAAATGTATCCTCATGCTGTTCATCATCACTAGCCATTCACATATCAGCCCGCAGGTCAAATGATTTGTGTCGGCACATCAGCATTAGTCTTTTATACAGACACAAGGTGGTGCTACCCTAGCAGTTACATTCAATCCTTTCGGTAGCAAAATTTTATTCATTAGCATTACTAAATACGGCACATTGTGAAAGAAAACCTCTTATTAAATATTTATTTTAAGCCCCACTGGATGTCCTCTAGCTTGGCACACAAACACTTCAGATATATCCAATAGGGGTCATGAATAGTAAAACAGGTAAAACACTGTGAGATATATGTACACTCAAGTATTTATTGCCGGGCGGGCATGGACAGTTTCCAGTCATGTACCAGGCGGCAGGAAAAACTGCCTGGCATATCTGCCTGCCGCTGCCCGGTGAAAACACATCCGTGGCCTTCGTTTCACTCATCAGTGCGCTGAATGTTTTGTAAAATGAATACAACATAACAAGTATTTGTTTGTTATGTGAATAAATGTTATTCTATGATTTTTTGACTAATTCTATCATACAAGGTAGCAGTTGGTGGTGGGTTTGAGCTAAATTTGGGAGCCTATTCAGTCAGGGACTTCAACGGAAGTAATATATGTGCATCAATGAGTAAACATTCTGAGAAACTACTGGGTGCGTATTCTAATGAGGCATCATATTCTGTTGCAAACTTTATGGTATACATGACATAATTAAATCACGATGTTACCACTGACACCATCCCAGTATGGACATTTTGTTGTGTGATACTGAAATTTCCTATATGGCTGAACATCAAGGTACTTTTATACAAGATCCAGTTGATGTTCTAGATCCTACAAGGCCTAGGGGCAAAATGGAAAAATACTCATATATATATACATATATAAATTAATATTAAAAGACATGGATGTATGGATATTACATGTATTAGAAAGCACAAGAGAAGTGACATATTAGCAAAGACACATCTACCAAAGCTATGGTGCACCGGGTAGAAGAGCAGTTTGTGGCTTGCAAAGGAAACTGGTGTCAGAAGTGGGATACATGGGTGCAATACACAAAGATTTAACGATAGTTACTCACAAGATGTTGGGGTATCAGGGGTAGTTGGTGCTTCTGACAATGGTTGTACATAGTTTGCGGGGAACAAGCCGGTGGAGCCGTTACACTCTCCCTTCCACCAGCTGTCATCGTCCTTGTTCAGCACATTAATGATGCTTCCCTTGTGGAATGACAGCTCATCTGCATGCTGGGCTTGGTAAGGGAACAGTGCCACAACCTGCTCAACTGTAAACCGAACATACATGTTATGTTACTCACCCTCTTTTATTGGTGACTCTGCAGTTTTTGTTAAGGTATTGAAATTTTTTTTATTTTTTTTTCAGATTTAAAATTGTTTTAAAATAAACAAAAGTTTAAACACTCAACCAAAAGTTTGATGCTACCTCTGACATATATTACTGCCACTTTTCATTAAGTACTATTTCATTCATCAAATTTCATCAGCAGAGATCAAGTGTGCCATGTGTGCAATGAAAAGGCAAAGCTGTGTGGCATCACTTTTTATTTAGTTTTCATTTTTCTCACCTGCTGGCGCTGTGGTAGGCTGAGGAACTGCTGGTGTGGAAGACCTACTGCCCTCATCCTGAAAATAAACAAAACCTTTTATCATTACATCCCATATGTCTAAATACTCATTTTGTTTGATTTCTATGAGGTCAAAGCTAAATTTATAGTATTAATCAGGCACCTAATTTGTTCCTAAGCTGAGAGCAATGTTTATAACAGAGTTACAAAGCTTTTGCATTATTCTCAGCTCCATATAAGTGTTGCTTTCATCCTTGATTTCAAATAACATGAAGTGTCTTATCAACTGCAGCCAGCTTTGCACATAATCCTTTGTATTTTTCAAACTCAAAACACAACAAATGTGCATTAAAATGCTATGAAAATTACCGTACATTTCCAAATTGTTTCCAAAAATATATGAATTACATTTTGTGTTATTCTCATGTTTTAATGATAAACTCATGACAACTGCATTCAATTTAATGCCATAACAGTTCATTTGTAAATGGCGTTAAAAGTCTACCACTGCCTAAAGGCAAAAAAAAGAAAGTCCACATGGATTTTTTTCAAAACCTTTGTACTCATTTGTTTATTTTACAGCCTGCTGACAAAATAGGCCCCTGTGACAAATAATATTTTTTTGGAAAATCTTTTCATTCATTTGTTGATTTTACAGCCTGCTGACAAAATAGGCCCCTGTAAACCTTAAATGTGAAACACTCACAGCTGGCTGAGGGGTGGGCGACAGAGACTTGTTGGGTGAAGCAGTCATTGATGATCTCATGGCATCAGGTGTTGATCGAGCACTTGATGCTAACACTTTAACATAATTAGCAGGGAACCAGCCAATCCTCCTTTTCTGTCCTCGTGCCTGTTAAACATCATAATATGATTTATTATACAGGTATAAAATACATCAATTAATGAGCAGTGCTGCCTTCTGCTTGATATGACTGACATGTCTCTGGTGTTAAATTATAACAGCATCCTGACATAAGTTATTATTTTCAGAAGATAAATATCTGACAGATTAGTGCTTCTTTTTCTTTTCTTAAATATATATATATTTATTACAAATTCAAATACTTAACAGGGTAAAAACAACAGACAAACTTCATACAAAGTGAAAGTAAAAATATAATTACAAGATTAATTAGAAATTTACAATGTAGACCTGTGAATCATGTGAATGAATTAATTGCAGTTGAATACTTAAACCCTTCAAAATCCAGGTAAATTCTTCATTTTTTGTGATATAACAAAATTTTTTTTTAAGATCTATCTCCTAATATATATTAAGTTTTAAGTCTCAACATGTATACGCTCCTTACACAGCGCTTTAACTATAGGCCTACTTCCTATATGGTAAGCGCTGTTTGTTATGACCTCATATCCTGAATTGCTACACCAGAGGGGAGCACTGTATTTTTGTCCAATCAGATGAGACCTTGTGCTGGATGATAGGCCAAGCGAGGTATACACGGAGCCAATCATGTTCATTTCGTTTTGAGTGACAGCTCATCGGCCCAGTAACCATATGAACAGGCCACAGGCTCAGAGAGAATTGCTGCAGACGTGGTTTACTAAGGGCCTTGGGCACATAGGATGCCCAGTCGGTGAGCTGTCATTCAAAGGAAACGTAACAACAAAGGATGTGTGCACACCTCGCTGGCTGGTTTCAGTTCTTCAGACACCAGACACATGGCTACGCTAACACAGTCATACTGTCAGAATCGAATCAGTCGATGATGCAAGAATGCAGAGGGAGCAATTAAAATCTGAACGTAAACATGTCTTCAACTAGTGCTTGAAGCGCAGCTATGGGCGGGGCCAGGATGCCTGTCGTGTGTTTGTTTATTGGCATCTGGTTGGCTGCTTGTCACATCATACGCACATTTTGTTCAGTGGACAACGAACCGCCATCTGGTGTCTAAATATATCATAAACGGTCAAAGCTGGCAGCGTGAAAATCAGTTGCTTCTTTAGAAGCGTAAGATTTCCGCTGCCTCGGGAGCGTATAACGTACTGTCTCCTATGTTCTTTCTTTTTCACATCACTTCCAAGTAGTGAACAAATATTTTCTTAAACATGCAGTGATGTATATAATCAGTTCCAGTGATGGAGTTCAGGCCACTCGAGTCCCAAGTCCGAGTATTTGAGGTTTGAGTCCAAGTCCATCTTCCATTCTGAGTCATTTAGAATTGAGTGCAAGTCCAAGTCTGAATCCAATACAAATATAATAAAAGAACCATTTAAAATGGAAATTTCAAATTACCATGTACATTTAATAGTTATTGTTCAAACATGCTATGTCTATAATGGTTAATTACATCAACAGCTACCAATGTTGAGCAAAGCTTGGTATATATAGTGGTATTATTTTGTAATATTCTGTTAGTACTTCCCACATGTACATAAGTTTATAATATGTAACAAGAGTTTTTTTCTTTAGGACTGAGCCTTATTTCTTTAGTCCTTACCTCAGAGTCCAAGTGCGAGTCCAAGACCATCAAGTCCATGTCCCGAGTCCAAGTTCCCATAAAGTGGACTCGAGTCCAGACTCAAGTACAAGTCCAGATTCAAGTCATACATCACTGTTCAGTTCAGTTGTATTTTCATTTAATGAAGAAGAGATAACTGACTAACCTGTAGTTCTCCTTCCCACCAGCCACTGGGGCTGCGTTTTCGTATTTGGATCAGCTGACCAGGATGCAAGGTAAGCTGTTCTTGTCCTGTAGCTTGGTACGGTGCTATCACAGTGGCTATCTCTGAATAAAGACAAATATCAAACCATCTTCATTCATCTCAAACAGTAAAGCTAGATACAACATTTTATTTGAGGTTAAAATCATAAGCTGTTCATGTATGTATAAATAGATAAAATTATATTATATAGAAATTTTTTAGAAACATTTTTGTTTACAATGGCCAATGGATAAACCTGACTTCATCATGTAATGCAAACTGATGTTATACCCCTAGAATACTGATAAAAAGGAATTCCTCCTTCTGCAGACAGGTTACTGTGGTTGTCTTTTTATTCGCATGAGTTTAAATTTCGAGATATTTGCGATGTGAAATAATTGCCAATATGAAACCCTATAGAATAAGATGCACCATCTACTAGGATGACCTCTGGAAACAACTTCATCAGCAACTAGGATGACCTAAGTTGTGCCTTCGTTTCGTAACTTGCCCATGTATTAGCCGTATACACAAACTGTGATACATATCGACTATGATACAAGTCCTAATTTAATGACTGAACCAGAAATTAGTTAGGTATTGAAGGATTTTTTAAAAACTTTAAATCAATAGAGATCCTGCTATATTTAGATTTTACATGTTCAGGTGCTTTTACCAAAATGAAACCCTTGTGAAAAGTTCAAAATGAAGAAATGGTAAAATTTCAGCCTCGCTAATATAAAGCCAAACACAGTATTTTTATGTACAGAAGAAATATCTAATCCATCAGATCATGAATCAAGCTATTTCAGTACTTATATTCCCATTCATCTGCACATGATCATCTGTTTGATTTAAATCCGAAGTTTCTATGTACGACTGATTAAATTAATCATCCATTTATTTTAAATCAGCAGGGATCCCATGTGGCTGTGATCCAGCCAAGATTTGAAGGTCGAAGCGATGTGTCATCCTGGCCTATCACTCCTGCAAGCTCCTGGCACAACTAAACATGATTATCTACTCTGAACTTTTTGCCTTAAAAGCCCTGACCAGCCAGGTTAAAAACCCTGATCAACTATGGTTAAGGGAGCCAGTGCGTGTATGACTGTGTTGTAATTCACATGACTGGTTTGAGCACCATCTTAACTGCTGATGATGATGAAAAAGGACAGGTCCGCAGCCAGCAAGTGGCAGTGTCTCCTATACAAGAATGAACGTAACCCTATGACAAGAATGACATGTTAGTTATTAAGGCCTTTCGAATTCATGCCATGTATGTAAGAGGCTAGGAATAATCCTCAAGTCATAATTTGTAGGTAAGATAAAAGTTCAAATCTCTGAGCATCTACCAACATTTTATTATCTGTACCAAAGGCTCTTTAAGTGATGGAACCTAGAACCTTCAGAACCCTCTGGCCACACCCTTAACCACTAGGCTATGTCCTATCAATAAAATAAATATGATCATTGCAAACTGCACGTTTGCCTTTTAAATCAGCAACTGTTTAAACCTTACATCTTCTCAACTGGCTCCAATTAATGAGGTACAGACAAAAAGAACAGTAACGCTTAAGAGAGTGATAAACAAACTGATTAATTTACCAGGTTTCTTTCCTCCCTTCTGTGCGCCCTGTAAAATAAATAGATATAATGACAGAAAACAGAACAGGTAAACTTGATCATAATTTAAATGTTTTGTATCAGCTGCTGTTAAATATAAGGCGATGTATTGACCTCCTCTAATGACTGAGTTTCTTATTCTTACCTTTAAAGTCATAAATATTTAAAATAAATAAATAAGCATAACTCAATACCAACTTCAAGATATGACTTTTTTTACTGACAAGCCAGCTAACTTATCTAACTTGAGTAAAAATCATCTTAATAAGAAGGAAACATAAATCCTCTGAATACACTGAAAAACAACTAAATGCTAAAAACAAATGTCAATTAAACTCAACGATAAGTGGTTCTGTTTAAAAAACATGCACACGTGATAAACTTTCACCTTTAATTATAATAAAAAACATGTGAAAAGCTCTACACTAACACAAAAAGTAACACAATGTCATTTGTGTCATTATCATAAATTACATGCTGAAGCAGTTCACAACGTGCTGCAAAACCTCAAAGCTTATTTTTATTAAAAAGGTGTAGCACATGTTACTTCATATATAATTTTTTTAAGATAGAACCACAGCAGGTAGCTGCAACTGTCCACTGAATGAGGCTTCAGGGAATCACATGACAGTAAAGTATTAAGTCGTCTGTATTTCTATATATAACCACTACCTGTTCTGATGAGTGAATCAGACATTCAGTTTAAATTTCATATTTGACTCAGAAGGGATTTCACCATTTAACTTGAAACCTTAATAACCTACCTGTTAATACTCTAGGTTGATAATAAGCAAGGGTTTCAAACTACTCAGTGGGGTTTTCAGTTCAATTCATTACCCTATTCACCATCCAAAATTCAGGTAAATTCAAAGGAAGATGGTATGAATTCCTTCCATTTTAATTTTCCATTTCAAATATGTGCATCAATGTAAAAATATGTACACATTTGTATGTTTGCAGTAAAAGTGGTAAGAAAACATGGCTACATTCTGGGTCAGGGTGGGGAGTTGACAATGGGTTCAGCATGGCTACATAAGCTAAGCTTCACAGGGTAAAGGATGAATTCTTTGAAAAGCATTTGATAAGAAATGCTAAAATGGCGTGTATAAAGGCAGTGTTATGACATTGTGTGAACAAGGATCAGAGGACATATGTAATAATGTGATATACCGTAGATCCGCGTTTTGCCGCCGCACGTCGTCTAATGGCCGCACCCCATGTTCGTAAAATATCTGGAAGGTTCCTTCAGTGGAGTAAAAAATTCCCAAAACCTTACTTAATGGCCGCACCTCATTCTCACAACGTTCCATTGCCGAGTGGTGTATGGGAACACAACGAAAAAACGTTCTATTCTTAAACGCTAGGCTGCAGCTAGGAACGCTGCGGTATGCTGATATGCGGTCAGGCATAACAGTTTTGGGAAACAGTTGCACCTGTGTATTTTGCTTGGTTTTGCTAATTAATTAATTTAATTAATTGGTTAAACAGCCTGATCTACCCGATTAGAATAGATGACTCATCCAAGACGAATCCTAGTAGGGCCACGAAATTAATTTGACACATCATGGAATGTCAGAGAATCTTGCGCCTTTAACTTGGATAATTAAAGTTCAGTTGGACGTCAAAGCATTGTATGGCACGTCGGTAATTTAAATATTATTTAGACATTATACATCGTCGGTCATTTAACAACAAAACATTTAAATAAACGACACCTGCGTCAGTGATCATACTGCCAGAACACCTCGGGTTGTGCTGATCGTAATATATGCAAAATGGTGTCCGAATCGTCAATCAGCAAAACATACCACATAAAATGATTACGGAATTAGCGGGACTTGGGGTACCTTGCGCCTTTTCCCTGGCTTATTAAACTTCAATGGGACATCAAAGCCAACGGTTCTCTTTGTGATGACTTTTATTTACATTCTATACAACGTCGGTCAATTAACAACCTTGACAAAACCTTTGAATAAACGAATCCCGCGTCGATGTTGACACAGCCTGTACGCGTACTCCCAGGGTCCTGCTGATCATAATATATGCACACTTGTGCCCGAACCGTCTGCTAGCAGTACGTGCCATATAAAAAGATTACGAAACTAGCTGGTGAGGGTTATGACCTTTGAGCGCCATCTATGGACAATGTGATGAACGAAGAAGTATCTGAACGTGAACGCAGGTTTAATTGCCGAAGAACTATGGTCTTTGATTATCTTTTGTTTTACAGTTTATTTTAAAAGAAATGATATGTTCAAGAAATATCTTAAAATGATGTTTTACTGGTATTGCAGCCATACTCAAATATAGGTACAACCGTTAGTGTTAGAGTGCTTAATTTGGCGAGTGAATATCGATCTTTTATCAATCATTGCGTGAAAATGGCCGTGGTTTATAACGGACTCAGAAAAGTTTTATAATACATATAAGCCTGTTTAAAATATCAATTTTACATTTAATAAAATTAAAATGAATAAAATTAATATACAAATATGCAGTATCATAAAATATACGTTCTCAGTATTCACTTCCTTCTTCCTCAGCCTATTATCGCCCATTGCGCCTCGGCGGGCAGTCGAGTCTCTTGTACATGTTTGAATTTAGCCAAACCTGCGTTTTATAGCCGCATCCCTTGTCGAGAAATATTAGTCAGAAATTTAAGCTGCAAGTCTTGTTTTATGGCCGCGGCAGCAAAACGCGGATCTACGGTAAACAATTAATCTATACCTGTGCTTACACAAGGCTAACTCCTTGAGAGTATCATGCTTAATTGCAATACACAGGCTAAGTGTGCCCAATGCAAAGTCAAGTCACATAAAAAAAAATAAATATTAATACCATTTTTTGCTTTATATTAAAAATTAATAAGAAGCAAAATGAAATGTTCTGAAATAGAAAATTCGTAAAATATATATTCAACTTACAACAAACACTAAAATGCAGCTCTAATCACAGCTAAATAACTGAACTTATTTAAATATCCCAAATAAATAATAACTTAGCTATTAACAGCTAAAACAAGCATTCAACATCAAAGTTTGTGAAACAATTTGGATATCGCTCCTTACTTCTAAGACACTAGCCACACATAACACTAGCAGTTTTTGGTCTAACTTAGCATACTTTGAAGCCAGTAGGACTAGATCCACGGGAGTTTGATTCAGACCGCCCATCAGGAACCTGAAGGAGGGCTGATGTACCCTGGGAAGGTAAGGAAGCGGATTTGCTGGCAGCAGGCACCTCCTGAAATCAAGCAGGGTAAGTCATGCACCGGAACACCACAACCAGCCCACTACATTCAGTACACAGGTTAACATGCGTCATCACAAATCAAAATAACACCTGCACTTTAACCTGTCAGGGTCATAGTTCATGCAGCAAAAATGTTCATTTTTCTTCTGTGTATTGACCTTACTTGGTATAGGTGAAAACTGAAAAGGATACATGCTGCAAAACTGGCAAATATAATATGCTTGGTAAAGATTTACCTTCAAGGTAAAAGGTAGTTCAAAGTCATGCCCGGAGATGTTAAAATATAATGTTCCATATATTAAAAGTCAATGTTAATTTGTTGTAAAGTGTATACCATTTTCAAATATAAAAAAAAATATAATCTTACAAAATATAATTAATGCTTTCATCTTATCACGTATGTAAATTACCTGAGGAACATAAAGCAAAACATGAAGAATCTGTTGTTTTTTTTATTTAATTGAAATCTGAATGTTTTTATGCATGCTGTGAATGATAATGCACTGGTAACATGGTTCTTGTAGAAATTCAATTGGTTAAGACATTTAGTAGTGTTAAACATTAGAGACACTTTGGATAACTGTTGTTTGTGTAAAATATTCATTGTTATTCTTTACCAATATATTCTCACCTATTTATAATAAAAACAAATCACTTAAACAAAGAATTGAATTTGTTTTTTTGACAGAACACTAAATATTGGTTCTGGGCCGGTAGTACCGTACCCACAGAATAAAGGTACCTGATTAAGTACAAAAAGTAAATATTCATATATGGAAGAATACATAAGAATATTTGTAAGTTATTTGAATGAGATCACCAGCTGCAGTGACAATATCTGCTTGATCAGATGACACACATCCGTCAACAAAGCTACTATCCAAGAGTGGTAGTTTTCAAATAATATTAATATACAGTAGAACGCCTGCTAACGGCCACGCCTCAATAACGGTCAACACATCTATAACGGTCAGATATTCCGGTCCCGAAATTTCGATCGTTATATTTCATAATCATTTTGTTGTCAATTACGGGCACTCCTCTATTCCGTATTACGGCCAGGTCTCTCATTCCCGCATGGCGGGATATGCCTCAATTACAGCCAGGGACAGGTAACCACTCGACCGTGACTGAGTTGTTTGACACGTAGCCAGCGTCGTACGTACTACCCCACTCAGCCTCATAAGTATGCACAATAGTAGGGCATGTGTTCCCAACCTGCGTGTATGTTTGATATTCAAGCCGGATCTTAATCAGGGTGTTTTTCATTAATTAACGAATGACAACCAGCGGGTCCCGATGATTATGTCATCAGAAAAATTTTAGGCAAACTGTTGTTCTTTTAAACTTTCTTTAATGTCCTTGTGAACACGTACATCAAACGAAAACAGAGCGGCAAACATCCCAGAGTTTAATCATATATGAATTATTATGAATGCAAAATAAACAATGTTACATGTATAAAAATGTTACGCATAGTCTGTCCCCATCACATTGACCATTATGGCTACCAAATAATTGGACTTTGCCTATCAAGATGAAATAGTGGACTTGAAAGTGTGTAACAAACTGTCTTCCATAACTGCTTTCTTTAACCAGATGTAAAGAGTGTATTCTGTGAATGTTCACATATTTCTGCTGATACTTCCGTGCTATTAGTATGGTTTATCGATACAAAGAGCTAAACATTTGTACAAATATTATTGATATACAATATGTTTTTAATTTAATAACAAACACTTCATTTATATATATTCTTGGTAATTGTTATAAAATGGGTTGACGTGATTGTAAATATTTTATTTTTTATTGATAACAGTAATTATACTAAAACCCTGTATAAACGTTTATTTTGTTGATTGTAATGAAGATTTGAACTTGGTTTCGTGTTACATTTTAACCCCCCTATCCTGGTAAAGTCCTGTATTACGGCCACTCCTGTATTAAGGCCACTTTCATCCAGTCCCGATGGTGACCGTAATACAGGCGCTCTACTGTAATGTAAAATATCCTACTTCATTAACGAATATGTAAAGTATCCACCTTCATTTACATCTGTCAAACACTAAGTGCACTATTACTACATATACATGTGTAAGAGCCAGAGCTTTACCTAATATTTTAAATTGCAAACCATTGTTAAGTTTGACACGCAAAGTAATAAAATGTGAACTATAAAATGCTTAAATCATGTCAAGGCAGGTAACATGTCATATTCAAAGTCTCTCAGTCAAAGTAAATGGCATCTCAGTTTGTCAGCTCCACACTTGTCACCTATAAGTTACTTGCCCTAACAGAAAAGTAGCAGTGCACATTTGATGCACTGGCTCAGAGGAACTATTGTTAAACTACTGACATTTCCTGCCATATATACAGAGTTGTGTTCAGATCTAGCTTTCATTTCCACTGAGCTGTGATGTTTGGTAATTATATCTTTTATTCTGTTATGTCAGTACTACTGACATTACTGGCAGAATGAGATTCAGGTCTAGATATCTAACATTAACTGACAATTCGGCTCAGTTTAGTTTAAAATGCTAAAACAGTGCTAATAAAAGAAACAAAACATATTAACCATCCAGTCTAAGTTCTATTCCTGAACAATACTAAGTTAATGATCATAAAATTTATATTTAACATATTTAACTGATATCAGCCTTTGTCTGAATGAAGCAAAACATTCTAAATTACATAATATCTATTACCAGAACAAAAAAAAAACAATTATTCTAGTAATATTGCTGTTATCATGCAATAACACAAAACTTGGTCAATTGATGGATTATAAACTGTCTCTGACATATGATTAAATGTTAATTATCCAATATACATGGTTGATAATCAGAGCTAACTTTTGTGAACAAAAAAAACTTCACAGGAAATCGTCTTCACACAAGAGTTGACTATTTTCATAAATTGGAGACAGGGGTGGTTTGATTTGCACTTAACTATATCTCTGCACCCAACTCTGGTCAGAATACCCTTGGTAGTCTACATAGTGTTTGTCCTGGTTAAGTTTCCCTGTACATTCCAAGTAATACTGCTCATTGTGGTACACAGCTGTATTTAATATAAATTCCATCTACTGGTAATCTCATCATATAATATGTTTTTATATCTATAAGAAACAGTCCAATTAAAACATAATATATTTATTACACAATGAATCTTGGTTGTTTGTTTCTTGAAATAGTTCTCTCCAGTTGATTATAAGGGTAAAAGCAGGCATAGTAAGAATGTAATTTTGTTTGCCATGGGTGTAATTCTACAATGAAAGGTGTATGTGCAATGGGAGTTGGGGCTAGATAAGGGCGGGGGGTACAGCTGGGTCAGGGTAATAAAATTCAAAGGTATACCTCCTGATCTTCCTCCTAAGCAAGACAAGTAACGTCTTATGTTGTCATTTACATACATGTCATTAATCATTATGTATGTTATGGCTCCATCAACAGTTATTTTTTTCACAATACACAATATTAGTTCAGGTTTTCTAAAAAGTATATATATATATATATATATATATATATATATATATATATATATATATATATATATATATATATATATATATATATATGGTCATGAATTAAATAAGGTTTAAATATTTTCAAAGGATTAATGTACACTTGAGCCACACATTTTTTAAATAATAAGAGCACTGTTTATAAAAATAAAAAAAAATTAAAAAAGTAATTGCATATAATCTGTTAAGCAATAATAACCATTGTTGTAAAAATACTAAAAATTGTTAAAATCAAACCAGATGCATTCTGAAAAATCTAATGATTCAATACATATCATTTAAGGAAGGTCTACAATTCAATACAACCTTTTTCAATATAAGCTTAATGAATTTAAGATTGTTTTGGATTCCTGAGAATAATTTTAAATAGACTGAAGCAATCATAGCACTTCTTGCTGGTCAACAATTAAAGTCACACTGTCTGATGAAACAAAACTGATAAGAGAAGCACTACCCAGTGGATGATCAAATAATGGCAATAGTTGGCTGGCTTAAACTGTTAAATAGAATAAAACGGAGGACAGAGTCTGGCCATATTAAGCAAACACTCTCATGCTTAAAAAAATGGTTGTCTAAATACTGAATAAGCAAGTGATTTTCTTATATCTTTTTATCATTTACAAAGTGAAGGAAGTAAATTTTAAAAAAGTACGGTATTTAAAAAGTATAGTTGCAATTCATATATGTTAATAAATGTTTCGTAACAAAATAATTTTTATTTGAAAATAAAAAACACTGCATAAAATGAATTTCAATGGGTGTTTCATTTTCTCAACAGCTTAATACAGGGTTTGTTAACCTTAATTTCACTGATTTATGGGAGTAATGTCGAGTGTTCTAGACCATATTTTACAAGTGTAAATGAATCAGAGAAGTTCAACAGAATCCAGATCCTGTATTTCACATTGGTTTCACACACAGAGCAGTTCAACATAATTATCATAACACTGGTATTTACTCAGGTGCAATTCATGAGATTTTTTTATTCAACACTCGCAAGAGGTCTTATTACTACTCAAAGGAAAAATATGGTAACATATATATATATATATATATATATATATATATATATATATATATATATATATTACTTTTTATAAAGTAATGATATATATATATATATATATATATATATCATAACTTTATAAAAAGTAAATATACACAATTTTTTTAAATAGTTAAAAGGTTGGTACAAACCCTGTATATTCAAAGCTCAAAGGTGCAGAGGTGTTGGATGCTTAACAAATTTTACCAGGTTATATCTACTGGTAAGTGTGGCACAAGTGGTGTTAAATTAAATGTCGAGTAAAGGGCTGCTACGGTAATAAGTTTTTAAGATCTACCAAATTCTCAAACAGTAAGCATTGGTGCATGGCTGGCTGTTACAGCTATGTGACGGAGTTAAATCAACATCTGACTTACTGCTGGTGCCTGTCCCAATGCTTCAGGGTCAAACTCTTCCGGAATTTGTGGAGCCGTTGCTGCAGCCATGTCAACTGTTACTGTGGGTGGGCTAACCTGTGTGTCCGTGTTTTGTGTTTCCACTGTTGCTGTGTTTGTGAGTGCATTTTGAGCAGTTGTAACAACAATCTGCCTCGCAGTGGTATCTACAGTCTGTTCTGTTGTTGTATCTACAGTCTGTTCTGTTGTTGTAGCTACAATCTGTCCTGTGGTCGTAGCTACTGTCTGTTCTATGGTCGCAGCTTTTGTGTGTCCTGTGGCGTTATCGACACTCGGTCCACTTGTTGTATCTGTAATTTTCTCTGCAATGGTATCTACTGCCCGTCTGTTGCTGGTATCTACAATCTTTTCTGCTGCAGAATTTACTGTCTGTCCTGAGGCTGTATCTACAATCTGTCCAGCAGTGGTATCTACAACCTGTCCAGTTTCTCCTGTGGTACTCATGTTCTGAGACAAAAAATAATTGGTGTATTTGTGTGATATATAAAGATGTATATAAAGTCAAATGTAGATATGTGAATGTGAAAAGTATCTCCTACTGGAAAGATATATTTATATATTTGATGTTGTTAGAAATTGCCTGTTTCAGTTCCTTGTGGTTTCAATGAGCTAAACATAATGGTATACTATACAACCACCATGTACTCACAGTAAAATCTACCTCAATGGGTTATCAGTGCCATCTTGTCTGTATGCCTGACTTTATTCCTTAACATTTGTTGTTCTACAAATGGTGCTTGATTCATATTGTTATTAATGCAGGTAATCATAAATTATATAAAGGTAACATTATTAATTCACTTAGTAACACAAAAGAGAAGAGAATAACTCTTTTGCAAAGTACACACAAGATGGGGCTGATGGTCCATCAAGGTATATTTTACTGTCAACTAGAGGCCCTATATTACAAACAGAATCAATATCCTATATTAAAGGTGGGTGATCATTTTTATTTGCCACATATTCAGATAACTGACAGTTGTACAGTCTTTAAACCATCTTCATAACACATACACACTTGATGATGTAGTTACAGTAGAGCAGTGTTTATCCAAAAATATTTTATCTGATAAAATTTAACATTGAAAATTGAAAATTGAGAAAAAAACTATTTGTATCCTTTTTCCGAAAAATAAAAGTCTGAAAAGTTGCCATGAAAGATTCAATTCTAAGCAAAAATTTACCCCCCCCCCCAGTCCTTGTCCTGATTTTACTCTCTGATTCTACTGCAGTTTCTTGCTTTTTATTGTTGGAACCACT
Source organism: Sipunculus nudus (assembly GCA_026874595.1). NCBI lineage: Eukaryota > Metazoa > Annelida > Sipuncula > Golfingiida > Sipunculidae > Sipunculus > Sipunculus nudus. The sequence continues at coordinate 63,549,529 of CM049311.1, read as the reverse complement.
CAAGTGCAAGCATAATATCCTGTCACTCAATGGCAAGGTGTTGATCCTTACAGGACTCAAAATTTTTGCCAAGCATATTGACCTTGCCAGAGAATGTAGCAGATCCACAGTCACTAACATCAAGGCCAGCCAACCACAAACTTCAGGAATTCAAGGAAAAACTGTTAGACACATGTCTCAAAGAGGGACAAAAACAATGTCTTCTGCATTCTTTCCTACATAAAAGTGTCATTCAAAACATTTGTATTTACTTCAGAGCTCTCCTGGACCACTCACTTAAAATGTTTTCCAATATAAGGTTCCCATACTAAGTCTGATGCAAATAGATTGCAGCACTTTCTTTGTCATAGCAGGTCATTTGAGTTATCACTGAGCTATGCATGACATGATAGGTTCCTTTTAGCAGTTATTTTTATGCATTGTATATAAACACAAACCTTGCCCACTAATTGTTCAGATAAACAATGCTCTACGGTACCTCATACTCTATGCTTTATCTGACAGTGTTGCATCATTTTTTTCATACGTCTTTCTCAAATAAAACTTTACTACACTTTCCCTGATACTTCTACACCTTGTGGTTGGTTGTTTCATAGCAATAACAATTTCATCTTTTACCTTCCAGCAGATAATCATTTTATCATGGGTGAGAGGGTACATGTGCTATAACCCTGACATTAATTTTTAAAGATGACTATTCTTAAGGAAATTACTGTATTTTTTTTCTAAAAGTGACAGCCATGTATCAGCTTGAGGAAAAAATAAAGCCAAAAGACCATGCCTTGTAGTGAGAACACAGCAACATATTACCACTCAGGGCATACCTAATCATCATTTAACATGATATATATTTTTTTTCGTGTATGTTCAGTACACATTTCTAAAATGGGAACTGGGTATAGCTGTTTATATTTTCATTACAATGTAATTTGTATAAAGACCAATTAAACATAACTTATTAGTAATTGAATGTACAACAATACTAAACAATGAACAACAATAATATAAAATTAAAAGCCACTTGTGTTGATTATGTCTAAAACTGCACAAATTATGGTGAGAAATTTTATTTACTCAGCAACAATATGTGGCAATAAACCTTGTCAAAGGATCAACTTCTGTGAATTGAAAATTCAAAAGCATTTCTGCATTTACATTGGCTTAAAATAAAAATTATACATTATGAAATAAAATGCGATGAACATACTCATCATTAAATTTAACATTTCAAGCCAAACTAAAATGTGTGTCTCAGAGAAGCACAATTCCTTTTTTCATGCATCAGCCCATCTGTACCATATACAAAGGCTCATGTGTGCTCATGTTTCTGAAACCACTGTGACTAAAGTCCTTTCTACCACTAGGTGCTTCCTGTTTTTTTATTCAGCAATAATAATTTTAATTTATGAGGAGCAAAATCAGGATTGTGGAGGCAGTGAATACAGTAGAGTGCCATTTACGGAACTAATGGGGGGACAATGTATATATATTCAGATATGCATATGTCAAAATAAATGATTATGTATTAAATTCCATCAAGGCATTAAAAGTCATTACCTGGAGAAATATAAAGAGGGTTAAAGGTCAAAATCCAGAATTAATAAAAAAATGTCAGCATGGAATAATCTGTCATACAAATTAAACCTGTTTACTGACTTATCACTTGGGGAAATTCTAATATTCACTCAATTTAGTATTTTTTTTAAAATTTTAATTAGATTCTTTGTCATTAATATAGCTAGTGCTTGCTTGACAAATGAGTGGATTAAATTATGTACAACTGGCAGGATGCTTCCACATATAAAACAATGCCCTGTGAAGCTTTTTCCATTGCCAAAGTGTGCTAGTGTACTGGTAACGACCGTGATGCAGAGGAAATATTACAATCTGTTCTTCGAAAGTAATATACATTTATATATATGTAACTCCACTGTATTTTATTTTTGCAATATATAATGTGGAATCCTTGATGTGATTTAATCCAATTGTAAGGGGACATGTATATTTCTATTTTAAGCAGTTTACAAGACTAATATTCAATTCAACATCTTTCTTTTGTTGAACACTGTCCTTGACAAGTTCTCTGTATTCAGGTATATTTGAAATACAAATTGGTCATCTGAAATATTATAACACAAATAAGAAGACAAAATTTCTTTATCCTTTACATTAATTTACCTTCATTATTTCACTAACAGAGTCAATTTATAAATCATCTTTATAAAATAATACTGCAAAACATCGCAGGCACTTTTTGGTGAAATCGACCACAAATAATCATTTAACGTGTAACTCACTGAAAAAGTAAGCTTAGGGTTGATTTTGTACAGGAACAAATATTTTCATTTCCCAATACAATTTTTGTCATTTAGCACAAACCCAAGTTTATATTAAAGTAGTTTCTTTCTTATCTGATAAGACATAGGACCAGGTGAGTGGTAATATAGGTATCATCATACCAACTAGATAAACACAGTACTGTAAACTAAATTAACGATCCCATTAACCAGATCTAACATGATTAGGATTAAAACATTTAGCTCATGCTGACTGTGACACAGCAGGCTGCATCTAATTAACAAGCCATTCCTCTATGCAAATAAAAAGAAATGACCTCATGCATATGCATCAGAATGACCTACTTGGATCTCCATCTGCTTGACGTAATTGGCTGGGAAGATTCCAGTGCGTCCATTCACAGTACCTGTCCACCAATCAGCATCTTTCTTGATGACCCCTATGACCTCTCCCTGGGAAAAACTCAGATCTCCTGGTTCACTTGACTGATAATTGTACATGGCTACAAAAAACTCTGTAAACAGAAAATAAGATTAATATATAATAATTCATATAAAAGGACAAATACATGTCATGCAAGGACCATTTAACATGCACATAAAGTTTCTATTCCTTGCCATTTTTATGATGATCATTAACAACTATCAAAAGCTCAGTAGATTTGTTTTTTCTTTTTCCTCATTTGTTTCATTTTGGGAAAGTAAATATCGGGCAAAGCGTACATGAAACATCATCTACTTTTTAATGTCTTTATGTAATACACAGGTCTACATGTACTGTCACATATTTTCCATGTATTGTTATCTCTTATGTTACTGTAGACAACATATGTAATCACGTCAGATATTAAGCCAGTGATTTTTCACCAGTGACCATTCACTTTTAACCTGTATAATTTAATCAGAACAAAATGTTCACCATATACAGCAAATAATTTCCAAGTCTGAACATAAATGAGATCTAAACTAGCAATTCATGAATAGTCTGTATTTAATTTTGGTTATGAAATGAGCATGCATAGTGCAGCGCTGATGGTTTTTAGCACAATGTGTTTAGCTGAAAGGAACAGGTTTTATTTTTATCAAATATCTGTGAGAAAGTAAATATTGTTCTCAATGATCACTAAGTACTTAAAAGCATAACTTGAAGCATAACTATATCTTTCTACAAAATGCAAATGTGAACAATTTTAAGAAAGCAGAGGTCTTGCAATGTCCTGCTGTTCATTTCATGCTGCAATATAACTGACAACAGCTAAGACCTCTTTAAAATATGACCTATGACCTTTGACCTCTGATACTTTACCTGGTTGCTCCTGACTACTCGTAACATCAGTGGTAGGCTCTGCTGGCTGGTCTGCTGGTTTTTCTGTAACAGGTTCCGGCAGAGGAGCTGATATTTGGGCAGCTGCTACTTCCCCTACTGGAGGCTCTGGTGCTGTGCTGGATTTTGGGCTTTGCTGTTTAACATAAGACTTAGGAAACCACCCAACCTGAAAGACATATTGAAAGAAAATAACCATCAGGGTTGAATTATCCATTTAAAATTTTACAGGCCTCTAAGGCCTGCAAATAATAGATTCATTTGCCCACCCAAAAAAGAGCAAGGTTAAAAATTTCCTTTGAGAATATGTTTTATTAACTAATTTAAATAAAAGCTGGTTAAAGAAATAGAACTTAAAAAATTTTATATTTCTTGCTAACTCAAAGGTACTATCCAAAGACACTTGATTTATTATGTTAAACTCATTTATATCCAAGATAACCCAAAGTGAATTTTCCTCAAGTCACAGCACCTGTGACTATAAATATCAAGCCAGCACTTGAAATACACACACTGAGTCTGCAAATTATACTTTCAACCTCTAAACAATCTCTGTTCTTCCACTAAACAGTAACCTGTCTAATTTTCATGCATTTCTGCCAGTTAATGCATGAATAGAGCTCTGGGATTATCACTGATGATCGATTAATCAAATTGATGTTTAGAAAATCTTGGATTCTCAATTATCTGTTTTTATCCTTGAGAATAGGTCCACCAAATTTCATAGATTTGTGGCCGAATATCGCCCATTTCCACATGAAAATTATGTTCAACCTCGGTTTCTCAGTATCTTAGTCTTGCTGTAAGATGATCTAGAACGCATATTCTTGAAATCACAAGGTAAAATAATAAAATTGTTGTTCATTATTCACTTCTAAGATGGCAGCAGCATGAGTGTCAGCAGTCCCCATACTGTCCAACTTTCATGTAAAATAACAGATTATACATTTCCTTGTTTAAAGCTAAATTTACAAGCATATGGTACAGTGACTGATAAATGATTAATTCAAAAGAGGCAACTAGGATAGCTCATAATAAAAAGTTACATTATGTTCTACATCAAATAAACTTTGGCTGTGTCCAACTCTTACAAGTTGGTGAGAACACAGTATTGATGGTTTGTTCACACATTTGATGTAGCATCCAAACCCAAGAAGTCTGAACTGATATCTCATTGTAGTGATGATTTTTCCATAGTCTTATGCCTATACATCTAGGGCTCTGACAATCCTGAGAAAGTTTTTTTTGAATTCACACAGTATTGGTATGTCCACAGTCTAATGTGTAAACCTCTGTGCTAAAACTCCTAGGTCTGCAAATTGCTGACATCTCATATTAGAGTCCAATACCTACCGTAGATCCGCGTTTTGCCGCCGCACGTCGTCTAATGGCCGCACCCCATGTTCGTAAAATATCTGGAAGGTTCCTTCAGTGGAGTAAAAAATTCCCAAAACCTTACTTAATGGCCGCACCTCATTCTCACAACGTTCCATTGCCGAGTGGTGTATGGGAACACAACGAAAAAACGTTCTATTCTTAAACGCTAGGCTGCAGCTAGGAACGCTGCGGTATGCTGATATGCGGTCAGGCATAACAGTTTTGGGAAACAGTTGCACCTGTGTATTTTGCTTGGTTTTGCTAATTAATTAATTTAATTAATTGGTTAAACAGCCTGATCTACCCGATTAGAATAGATGACTCATCCAAGACGAATCCTAGTAGGGCCACGAAATTAATTTGACACATCATGGAATGTCAGAGAATCTTGCGCCTTTAACTTGGATAATTAAAGTTCAGTTGGACGTCAAAGCATTGTATGGCACGTCGGTAATTTAAATATTATTTAGACATTATACATCGTCGGTCATTTAACAACAAAACATTTAAATAAACGACACCTGCGTCAGTGATCATACTGCCAGAACACCTCGGGTTGTGCTGATCGTAATATATGCAAAATGGTGTCCGAATCGTCAATCAGCAAAACATACCACATAAAATGATTACGGAATTAGCGGGACTTGGGGTACCTTGCGCCTTTTCCCTGGCTTATTAAACTTCAATGGGACATCAAAGCCAACGGTTCTCTTTGTGATGACTTTTATTTACATTCTATACAACGTCGGTCAATTAACAACCTTGACAAAACCTTTGAATAAACGAATCCCGCGTCGATGTTGACACAGCCTGTACGCGTACTCCCAGGGTCCTGCTGATCATAATATATGCACACTTGTGCCCGAACCGTCTGCTAGCAGTACGTGCCATATAAAAAGATTACGAAACTAGCTGGTGAGGGTTATGACCTTTGAGCGCCATCTATGGACAATGTGATGAACGAAGAAGTATCTGAACGTGAACGCAGGTTTAATTGCCGAAGAACTATGGTCTTTGATTATCTTTTGTTTTACAGTTTATTTTAAAAGAAATGATATGTTCAAGAAATATCTTAAAATTATGTTTTACTGGTATTGCAGCCATACTCAAATATAGGTACAACCGTTAGTGTTAGAGTGCTTAATTTGGCGAGTGAATATTGATCTTTTATCAATCATTGCGTGAAAATGGCCGTGGTTTATAACGGACTCAGAAAAGTTTTATAATACATATAAGCCTGTTTAAAATATCAATTTTACATTTAATAAAATTAAAATGAATAAAATTAATATACAAATATGCAGTATCATAAAATATACGTTCTCAGTATTCACTTCCTTCTTCCTCAGCCTATTATCGCCCATTGCGCCTCGGCGGGCAGTCGAGTCTCTTGTACATGTTTGAATTTAGCCAAACCTGCGTTTTATAGCCGCATCCCTTGTCGAGAAATATTAGTCAGAAATTTAAGCTGCAAGTCTTGTTTTATGGCCGCGGCAGCAAAACGCGGATCTACGGTAACTCAATAGGTTATGTCCCCTCTTGAAAGCTACATTGGATAAAGTCTGTTCCACTATTCCTATCCACCTTGATTTTTGCAATTCCTTTTTAGGTGAGACAAACTTGCCACACAAAACTTGCGACAATAGCAGAAAGAGGAAAATGTGTTCATTTTGGTATCATACTTGCTTATAATATAAGAATGATTCACTTTAAGGCCAGGCTGACCTGTCTATTATACATTGGTGATTCATGGCATCCCCAACAAGTGACCATTGTTTGTCCTTCAGGGATATGGTTATGTTATAATGTGTGATGTAACAGTGAAGTTGGTACATGAGAAGAATACAAGCTTCACTGAAAACAGGGGTCTACAGCTATTCCTCATTTGTCCTGTAGTTATGGATGCCTCTTTTGTAAGTAACACCTATTATCATGTCATCACTGTTCCCTGCCATTTCCATTTCATAAGTTGGTGGTGATATGTCACTAGAGAATAGATTAGTTTCTCATCAAAGGTTTTAAATGGTTTACAGGAAAATAATGAGGTAGGTTATCATTTCCAAAATAATTAGTTTCACTTTTTCTTCTTTATGCCCTTGATGGAAAAAATGTTGTTCTTAAAGGTGCCCATTCACTTACCTTTTGAAAAAGAATTTATGTGATTTCTGGCTTCCTCTGTGTATATATTACTGATCTAAGGGTAGATTTGGTTGTGAAAAGTTATTAGGTCTTTGTGATGGATGAATGAACTTGTTTATCAACAACATGTTTGTAAACACAGGATTGTTGACAAATAGGAAAAAAATGTAACCTAAGGTGGTAGGTTGCATATATGCGGAGGTAGAAAGGTCACTTGTTGCAAAACGCCATTTGCAAAGCTCTGGCTTATCTGACTTGCTGCCAGATGCCCTTGTTGAATTTGTTTTGATTATTTTGGCAGACCCCAACATATTATGAACATGCTGATATAAACAAAACAAGCAGCCTGTGTGTGGTGATATCCACGTTTTCTAGCCTATTTTTGTTAAAGCTCCAAGGGATTACCTTTAGTTTATAAAGGTCAGATAGGTCATTGGGCCCCTTTAAACTTTTCAAAATATAATCACGACAAAACAGGTGGACAGAGGTAATGGAACAGACTAGATCTCTCGGTGATGCGAGCTTGTTCACACTCACCTGACCGTTCAACTCTCCAAGCCACCACATATCTTGCTGCTCTTTCAGTATTATCGCATCACCTTTGTCAAACGTCAAGTGGTTGTCCTTCTTGGCACGCCAGGGGTATAACGCTATGGCTTGAAGACCCTCTGGGGCAGCTTTACCCTGAAATACACAAGATCCTTCTAATTTAATACAGGAGTAAAATACCAAAATTAGAATACTTTAAATACTCTAATAATGAGATTTTGCCTATTTCCCATCATCATCATTAGCAGCTATTATATTATCAAGACACTGATTAGGATAGGTCTTACTGATGAAGGCTGAGTGCTGCTAGCTGATTGATGCCACTATCTCCATTTAAGGATGGATGCAGCTATCACCCCTATTAAAACTGTTTGGGACTTACAGGTACAAATTTTATTTGGGGAACAGAAATCTACTGAATGATACATAGAATTTCTGTCTTTTCACTCATCTGAAGATTTTCACAAAATACCTCTGAAGCTGCTCAGTTTGGACAACTAAAACTATCTCCAGGCATTTACAACTGCTCACATCTCCAGACACAAAATCTTGTACTAACCTGTGCAGTAATCTTTTAGTGTGAAAATTTATTTATTTCGAAATTTGGTGAAAGAAAAGATGGCTCCTGTGCAGAGATAATAATTTGACCATATAGCTTAGGCTTGGTTGTACTTTTTGCTAAGATCTAATGAAATACAGAGATCCACCATCTCTGAAAAGTTAGGGAATTGCCAAACTGCCCTAAGCTTACAGATGCTTCATCATCTCTGCCTAAATGCTCCAGAAGCCTCTTTCAGTAATTGTATGTTCACTCTGTCAACTGTTTGGGATGAAAGCGATGGATGATTCTGGGTTATTTAAATCACCTCCATCATTCAAGTCACAGTGACTTTCACTATCATTGTAGCATATAATAGTTATATATCACATGTACCAGATCACATAAGATCAGATTTAACAAGCTGGACAACTGGTGATGTTACAAGTTTTACCTGTCCTGGTGTGGGAGATGGCGCTGTAGCTACTGCTGTGAAAGACGATTGGTCTGAAGATGTCAGAAGTCCACCGCTTGTTGTCAGGGACGTGGAGCCAGGTTGAGGAGGTTCACTGTGACAAAGAAAACACTAATTATTAAAGTAGACATATAGAGTTTCAGGTAGACAGACCTTAAGTATAAGGTTGCAGGGTAAAATATAGAGAAGGGTCGATCCCGGATTCGAATCCATGTTCAGCATTCAATCCATGTTCAGCAAGATTCACTGGAGAGACATCTCAGTCTACCTTTATATGCACCCCATAACACACAACCCTTCTTGAAAATATTCTGAAATATTTCAGAACGAGGATACTTAATATGCAAAATCGCTAATGCAGTTTCTCCTTTAGAATGAGGAGAAAAAGGACTGGCTGGGGCAGCAGGAAGCCTGTTTGTGCAGGCAGGCGTGAATCAGCCGGACACTCATTAACACAGACAAAACTGACAATCTGATAATAAAAAAACTGACAATATATATATATATATATATATATATATATATATATATATATATATATATATATATATATATATATATATATATATTTATTTATTTATTAATCATCTTCACATGAACAACATTCAACTAAGATCCTATAAATCCTATAACATTTTCTCCTGTGACAAGCGTATATATAAATGAAGACAACTTTTGTACCTTATGGCACTGGAATTATCAGGAAGTACAGGCTGACTAGAAGGCTGAGATGAAGCTGTACTGATGGCTGATGAGGTAAGCTGTGTGGGTGGGCTGGCTGCTCCTTCATCAGCCACTGGTTCTACATACGCCTGTGGGAAGAACCCTGAATTCCCTTCCATCTCTCCGGCACACCAGCCCTCCTCTGCTCCAGTCTGGTCTACTTTCACCTAAAAGGAAAATGATAAAATTATTGATGCTGATTGTAAGATACATGTACAATGTAATCACATGCAGAACCTAAGGTCAACATTTGGTGACTGGGTGTATTACATCAAGATGAAAAGTAACAATATGATGAAAATGATAAGCCTTGTCAATTTCAGGTTTTTCAGGTTAGGAATAATCCAAAAGCAATGTTTCATTATGATATCACAGCGACTCTCCGAGGTTTTATGGAGACCAGTTTTTTTTCTCCATAATTTCAATATGTAACCCCTGCCATTCAGGTTTTAATGCATATGTAAAATGGCAGCTCCGGATTAGCAGTTTTGAGAAACTGAAAGAAATAAAACTCAGATTTTTATAAGACTGCAGGGATGTGACACAAAAGAACTCTTGAGGACAGCATGAAGGTGAGAATCTATGGACAGAGTGTGGTAGCAAGGGGACATGTTAATGATGTATCAATGAAGTTTCATGCAGAATAACACTTTTTTTTAACCATGCCCAAAACCTCAAATTGTAGAAAGATTATCACATTTGCCTTTGAGCCACTAGCTTCCAACCAGCCAACATTAATCATTGATACTTCCCACCTCAAAACCTTCAATGTGGCCATCATTATAGAAGGTCCACCACTTACCCACACAATGTCTCCGGGTTTCAAGGTGATCTCATCAGAATTTCTGGCCTCAAACTGATACAAAGCTCTATGCTTTTTAGAGCCCGGTGTTGGTTTCCAACTTGTTCCTGCTGGCAAGTCATTTGCACCTGAAGATACAACCGTTCACCCATTTAGGAGACTCCCATAACAGACACACTGGCTGGTAAATATAGAAACATTCGCACTTACAAAAGATTGATCTAGCATTTGAACACACTAAAATTAAGATTTTTTTTTTTTCATTTAAGCCAGCATGATTGTTTGACTGGAGAAACAGGTACCCTGATGAAGGCAGTGTCAAGTTGTACACATATGTCAACATGTGTAATGTGGCTGGCTACTTTAAAAGTAAAATCTTTGTGAATTAGACTACCTCTCTACACAGGTGAAGTCATTCAAATTTGCTTCCCAGGAAAACAATTGCATTAGCCTAAGGACAAAAAAAAAAGGTATGGTTCTCAGGCACTGCCTGCATCAATCTTAACCCCCTGCATCAAATATTTTTATATATAAATTTTTATTTTTATCTTTCAAGAAGATAAAATAATACAATTTTGAATAGATTTCTTTTGTTATCTAGTATTTTTACTGGTTTAGCAAAAAATTCTGTTATAATCATAATCATATGATATTTTCATCAAAACATACAAACAAAAGATAAAAAAAAAATTGCCCAATCGCACTGATTTCTGAAAAATAAAATGCCTGATAACAATACCTGTTTTTGCCTAATGGCTATTTTTGTAATCCTGGTTAAATAAATATGTTTACAACAAACAAACTCTCATTAGCATCTTTTGTACATTTTGAACGTTTATTTAGCACTGAAAGGCAAAAGACTGATATATTTAATAACAGATCTTTTACCCATATATCAAAGATTTATATTTTGATCAATCAGACTTATTTCATTTATTTGCTAATAATGAACAAGAGTGTCCACTTATTTGATGTTCCCTTGAGTCCTTGTCAAATTTAACAAAATCACATCAAGATAACTGTGAGATCATGATAACTGTGAGATCGTGATAACTCATGCGACACTGCAAAGTGTAAATCCACATAGAAAATATGAAGTCAACCAGTGTCTACTCTGCACTATTCATGGCAGAAATGAGAATAAACATATAATACTAAGGTATTTATGTTTTCAGCGAGTTTAGCCAGATTTGTATTACTCATATAATAAAGTATCGTGAAAAAATCCCCCAAAATTTTACAATTACAGTTGATACACTGCTTGAAGTGTCATAGATATTAATAATTGTTACTGGCCATCCTTATGCAGTAATAAAGGGTCTGTTACAGCATACTTCATAGTTCTTGCATTAATACTTCTATTTTTTGTTAAATTGTTTTTTTTTATTCATATTTCAACCTTATGTTATGTGTCATTTTTAGTTAACAAGCCATGCTATTCACCTAATAATGTATCAAATTTTATAATACTGTGTACAACCTGTATTTACAACAAACATTAGTTTATGAATAAACCTTCACCACAATACATAAATTATCTATAAGATCTGGTATTTAATGTTTGTTTTTCTGAAGTCAGGGCTCTAAAACATGTCTAATAAAATCTTAAAGATCCTTATAAAGAAACAAGAACTTACAGGTAACTGACGTTCTTAAAACACTACATTTTATGTGCCACAATTCATTCTCAGAAGTTCAAATTAAGAGCTAGTAATTTCAAAAAGACTTAACAGTTGGTAATAATAATTTGTTTGTTGGCCACATGAATATGTCAGTGGACCAATTCATCTTGACAAAGTCAAAATATATTGGTATTATAAAAACATCTTTGTAATGATATGTTAACAATATTTGATCATCAAAAGGAAAGAACATTTGACATCTGACAACAGTAACTTCCTACCAGCAAAGATCTGCCCATTTTATGCAGCGAGCCACTCTGACATCTATTTCATAAATAATGAACAAGCCTGCACTCTTTAAGGCTGAAATCACAACTGCCAATACAATTTGACAAACAAAATATAAACAATACACTGTTCACAGGCCGTCTGCACAAGTACACATGCACCAGAAACAGGATGGGCTTACGAGGCTTTATTTGATTGGTCAAATTACCAATGCCCTTATAGCAATGATTAACGTTTAATTTGAAATTATCCAGTTGTGCTTTTGGGGCTGTGATAAGCATGTGTATGCAAGTAATCTGACTGATTCAATTTCCTTGTTCATTATTCAAGAAATGCCAGGGTGGCTTTCTAGAGCAAGGTATCTTAGCAGCACGATCCTTGCTGGTAGGGAGATGAATAACAGTACCTTTGTGCCATTTAGGCATGTCTACAGGGTGATACATAGCGGAGGAGAAACAAAATGAGCAATGATTTATGTAAGCATCACAAAATTAAACTGACAGCAATGACTTTTCAAGATTCATTATAAATTATTTTTTTATCTCAACTATAATATATATACGATATAATGTATAGTTTTATGAGTGAGGTATCATGATATGTATCGTATCATGGAATTAATGACTGATTACAGCCTGGTCAGTCAACTAACATGTTCATGTTAACACCTGGTTATATCAACAAGAGTTGAGCCTGCTGCAGCTTGTGTTATTACCTGAGCTGGTGCTGGAGCCCCATATGTCATTACTAGCCTTGACAGGCTGGCTGGTGGCGCCCCAGTCGATGGAAAGGAGGGAAGCAAAGGCGTCAGAGGAGGACCCTGTGTTACAAGCACGTCACACCCATCACCAACACATGCTGTTGCTGGGTTACTATACAACACTGTCATGGCAACTAGTCACCATAATAAAATCAGGCCTCAAGTCAAATCAAGTTTAAGCAAATTATTAACATTTGGTTTTCTATGGCTAAGTGTACTTTGCTTACTATTGTTCTTGTTGGTACACTATAAGGGGTCATATATTTTTAGAACAGGCCACTTATAATGCATTTAATCGTATAAATGGATAAACTTTGTCATAAGCCTGCTTCAGGCTAGAGCACTAGAAAGCTTGTCCAGTGAATTTGTTCTAAAAAAAGATGATTTATTTCCATACAGACAGTTCCAGAAGATGGGGAGGAATATCAATTCTTCAACTTGTCAGCTGTTCACGCCTCAAGAATCCCTATTTTAAATAGGGGAACCTTTCTCATGAGGCCTATATAACCTTCAGTAATTAAGTCCAACAAGTATGCAAGTTCCTAAGTATTTCACTAAGTGTACTCTTTATCCTTGATGTGTGTGTGTGTGTTTGGGGGGGGGGATACCAGTTGCCATGACAATAGTGACAAGCAGGGTAACATAACAATACAATCCACAGAAACATGATATAAATATATTAAAGTAAACAGCATTTACGGCACAATATTTATCAAGCTAGGTAATACAAACAGTTACATGACATAAATATCCATCAGCAGGAAAAGGTAAAGCATCAATTAGGGTAACAAAGGAAAATCTTTCATGGGAGATGAACTGGGTAAATCCTGACTAAAAACACCTCTAATACATGCAGCTATGTCAGTGAAAAATTAATGTTACTACCATTAATTATAACACTCTACAACAAAGTCAGGTAAAATACATATTACTGCACATATATATAATTTTCTAACATTGAGTAAATAAATATATAAACAAACAGAGTAAAACAATACACATGCCAAAAGGTGTAGGGTAGGGTGAAACACAGGAGATGCAAAAACATTAATTAGATTATTTAATTACTTAAATAGACATGTAACTGCTTTAGTCAGCACAAGGAGGATGACATCTTGATAAAGCAGTTATGTTCATGGTTTGGGATATCTTCTTAAAGCACAGCAAATGTCAGAATGTAGATTATATTCATTGTTCTGGAATAAAATTATGAATTTCTACGTCTTTTTTTTAAATGTGATGCTGTTCTGTTCACTTTCCTCTACTGATTCCATGAACCTAAAGATATTACACCTTAAGATAATCACAAGTAAATGGAATCAGTAACATTATCCAAAAAAAATTTAAGTATGTTAAATTTTAGGGTTAAAATATCAAAGTCAAGTTTACAGTCAAAGTCATGTTAACTTTCTCCGACTTAATGATTCTGATCAACTCTTTTTATTGTTTTTACCTGTGGTGCTGCTCCCTCCAAAAGTGTTTGCCCACGGATCAGCTTTCTGTGGTTGGCTGAAACCATTCTCTGATGTGGTTGTCACCGTTGTGCTGGTGGTTGTGGTAGTGGAGGTACTGCTGGTAGGAATGCTCGATGAACCCCAGTTCACAGCAGCAGATCCACCGAATGCATCTGCATTACAAAGCAGAGTCAACATTTCCAGATGACTTAAGCCACATAAAAAAAATTAACCATTATACAAACTCAAGGAACAATATATTTAGTGTGAGGCTGCTACTTTATTTATCTTAATTAAATGGTCAAGACACAATATGTGGAATTTTGCAAGCTGCTAAAAATTAGTAGATTTTCATACCTCTATTCATAGAATATCTGACTTAATATCTGATTTAATATAGGGCTGTAACCTGTTTTCTTATTTTCTTGCTTTTTTTGCAATAAAACATTGTTCAAACTAATATCTGGCTTTGTGATGCATAATTGCACAAGTGTATTATTACAGTACTAAAATAAAGACAACTGAACCATGAGTCCTGTTTTTCCAGAGTCTTAAGGGTGAAAGTGAACAGATATGGTGTCAAAAAACCTGAATGGATCTTAATATAAATTTCCACACACCATCACCAAATCCACCTCCAAAGGAATTTTTCATTTTATCCCCCGTAGAATTTGTTTCCAAGCCTCCAAAAGCATCAAATGCTGGGGAAACCCCATTTTCTGGAACGAGCATAAATATTATGAGAATGATATGCTTAAGCTCGGAGATTTGACAAAAAACAATTATGTTAATAAAGAAAAGAATGACATTAATATCTTAAAAAGAGTGGACCAAGCCTCATACTCAACTGCTGCATGCATGCAACCATCAGATAGTTCTTGGATGTATTTTTACATTTATTACCATATATAATAATCATCTTGATAGGAGATTTAATTATTGGCCACCTTTTATCATCAAGTTTCTATTAACTTACATTCTGGTTGTGTTCTCTGATATTAATTAGCTAGATATTGTAAATAATAGATAACTTTTGCAAGGCTGTGTTGCATTTTTTTTTGTATATTTAATCCATGAAAAAGGTCAAAGATAGAGGTTTAAGTCTTCTTCCAGCAGGGATCAAGGATATTTCAACAAAACAAAATAAACAAGAGACAAACATCTATTTCTATCATTTGCAAACATGAAAAGTCAGCTCAGATGAAATACAGAAAATTTGTGTGTTTCACAATATTTGAAGCAACTTACCTACAGGCTTACTTGACAAGGATTCTCTGAAATGGAAAAAAAGTTAATGACTGGAAAATCACAAACATGGTCACAAAATAAATAACAAATATTACATTCAAAGTGGAAAATTGCTATTCCGCAAAATGGTCCAACCACTGGCAATTTTTTGTTGTTGTAATTTTTTTTTGTTTAAGCTTGATCTACATTTTAGTGCTACTTTAGTAAGTATTAAAAATGTTCTTATCACAGACTCTTATCATTTACTCACAACATACGTTTCCCTATTCCATTACATATCTTTCCATGAATCCACAGGATATCATTAAGATAACAAGCTGATCTTAGACAAAATCATGCATGGGGAAATCAGCAAAAAAAATTATAATATAAAAATGACAAAATGATGCTGTTAACAGACATACATTAACAGCTTATTTAATATAAACAGATACATGGTTTGTAAGCTATAATGTTTACTAGGCAACAAAATTATTAGGGGCCTTAGAATCAATTTGAATTTCAAATCTTTTTCTTCATATAATTCTCTATCATATTATTTCTTTAGTGGTATATAGTAATATATCACATACTGTTTGACCACAGGGGACCCTCCTTGTTCCTGTCTGTTTTTTTCTTTCTTCCACTCCTGCTGTTTCTGTGTCATCTGACGACTCATTTGGTTGTTTTGCATCTGCAGCTCGTTGATCTTATTATTCAGATCCTGAAACATAACAAGCCTTAAAAATTATACAGATTCAGCAACAAACACAAAATCACTGCAACAAAAAACCCAATGCACTCCTCACAGTTTAACTCTGAAATGAGCAGTTCCCTTTGTATGAAAGTTATGGTCAAGCATGTATAATCACCAAAAACAGTTAAAAAGATTTCAAATTTCAGTTTGTACATTTTGCGAGAACAAACAGAGACATGAAATGTGAAAATGAAACATCTTAATGTATTAAACAGCTGAATGTAAACCAACGTTTTACTGATCAACAATATGGTAAACTACATATCTTCACTTGTAAAACAAAATGCAAACCAATGGCCTACTTATAAACAATATTGTGAACCATTGATATCTTCACTTCTAATACAAAATTGCTCATACATTTCTTATAAACAGGGCTGGTATGAAATACTGAACAATGCAAGATATGGTCATTGGTGGTAAAGTTATCCTATCCTGCACTGTATGCAAATATAGCAAACACATATTGCAAGTCTACCAAAATATTTCAAGGCAAATTACAAATACTTCAAACATGTAGCCTTAATGTTGGCTCTATTAAGATTCAATTAATTTCTTAACCACCGGTTCAGCCCCCGGTGAAGTATTTAACATTGGAAAAGCAAGATCACTGTCTGGCCACATACACTTAGCTGTGTGTTGTTGGTGTCAATCTGAGCGAGACGAGAGGCGGTGTCTTTCTCTATCTGACTCAGCTGCGTCTTCAGTTTCTGTATGTTAATCTTCTTACTGTCGTAGCTCATCATGACTGTCTTGTACGTGTCACCTGTAAAAATATATTTTTAGACAAGACCTCTTTTTCAACTTTGATATGCATGACTACATGGCATTTATTATTTATGATGGTAAAATTACATACAACATATGTAGTAAGTATATAAAGTTATCTTAATAATAATCATTTGTGGAATTTGTTCATATATATACCTACGGTATATGTCATTAGCAAATAATGAATGTAAATGACAGGATTAATAGTTTAACAAAGATTTAATTATTGCACAATTCATGAAATGTGGCCCACCAAATATAGCCAGTAATGGGTGGCATATGCATTTCTTCCATAATTATGTACCCTGAATGAGACAAGTCTTTACTCCAGGATAACTATCTGATCTCAGGCTAAAAAAAGTGCAAAGAATCCTTGGACGTTTACTGTGGTTGGCTTCATATTTGCAAGCCTTATTTTTTGCAATTTTCATTTTTTCAGTGTTTCCCAACAGAAATATGAGAAATACCAACAAGAACGTGTGAGAAAGCTTGTTATTATGTCAATCTTTGATACGATAATTTATGAAAGTTCATGTGTCAATGAGGCGTCTTATTCACAGTTTTCATTTTTGCAATATTTCCATTTCACAAATATAACAAATTTGAAACCCTCAAAAACATAAAGACAACCAAAGTATTTCATTCCCAATAAAGACTATTAAAGTTATCCTAAATTATCCTGATTACCCTGGTAAGCACCTCAGAACAATCCAAAAATAATATATTCTTAACAAATCAATCTTCTGATAAAGTCAAAGTCATCTCACTTCAATATGTGATGTGAAATTCATACAATTTCTATTCATATGTTAAAATTCAAATCACATGACACTTATAATGATAAACATTCTTCATTTGTTTATTAACCAAAATTTTTAATTTTTCAGAGAAAAGAGGGAAAAAATTTTAGCACTGTTCAGACAATGATTTTGATCAAAATTAAATGATATTTCAAACTGTCAAGGACCTGCAAAAGCATACCATCTGTGGGGTTGATAGCAATCTTGTAAAGGGCTTTATTGTGGAGTTCAGGATAAGTATAAATACCAAAGGGGTCAGACAGAGGTTGAAGTAGCATACAACAGTGACCTCTGGTGGTAGACTGGCTACTTACCAACACTGTTGCTTTGGAGCTGTTTCTGTGACTGTAACTGCTGTTTCTCTGCCTGGAGCTTGGCCAACCTTTGATTCAGCTCCTGCATATCACAAAGACATATACTGATATCTCTTATCATAATAATGGCTCATGACAGAATAACAGCACCCACTGTCTCAAAAGTTACTCTGACATAGCAGAACAGACCAAGAATGAATTTGCAGAAAACAATGTGCTATTTCATTTACTAGTCTTGTGTTACATATCAACTGAGATATCTTAAGCAATGAACAACATAGTAAATAGTGTACAAGGCGATCATACTTTAAATTGAATCAATTATACCTAAAAACCCTAGTCATTCATCATACAAATGGTCAAACTAATAAAAAGTTGTACAACACAGGTGGTCTGTTGATATCAAATGGACCAGTGATTTAACTGTTCTCTTGGTGATTTTAGTGTAAAAAATTCAAACTGAATGTTAGGTTAAGTGGTCTGGTGAACCCATGGTATCTGGCAAAATCACATTCCCAACAGAAGTGAAACAAAAGATGATGTCAATCGAATATGAATTTACGTTTTGCCTTCTAAGAAACAGTTATCATATATGCTAAGGGGTATCAAATTTTAAGTTGCTGCCAGGACATAATCAATACCCATTTGTACTCCATGTCAATTCTAGAAATAAATATCTCCCCCAAGATATATCTGTAGAAGAACTCCTCTATGGTAGCGCATATGCAAACAACACCAGAAATGAAGAAATCTTTACATCTGTATGTTCATACATAGAAAACACAAACCGGTTCAAAACATAAAAATCTCCCACAACACCTCCAAAACACAGACATACAACTATAACACTTCCACTTACCAAACACCCACTACCAAACACAACCCCTACCATAAGACTGAATACTGCCATCGTTTTATATTTTATATTTTATACTAGAAATATTAGGAAGAGAGTCAAGATAAGCTTTAAGTAGCTTGCACTTAATCCCATTGATGTCTGTACCATAAGATATGTGCATATTCAATAAAATATCTCAAACAAACAAACCCATTTGTACCTGGATGAAGAGAGGGCAGCTTTGTGGTAAAGACCTTGACAAAGGGGCTTAGATTCATGTCTAAAAACCCAACCAACCACTGAAGTGCCAAGCTAAACTTCTTACAACAGTTCTCATGTATACAGCCAGACACAACAGTTCTCAAGTATACAACCAGACACACCAGTTCTTATGTATACAGCCAGACACAACAGTTCTCAAGTGTACTGCAAGACACAACAGTTCTAAAGTATACATCCAGACACACTAATTCTCATGTAAACAGGCAGGTTCTACAGTCCTTAAGTGTACAGCCAGACACACCAGTTCTGAAGTATACAGCCAGACACACAAGTTCTGAAGAGTACAGCCAGACAACATTTCTCAAATGTGCAACCAGACACAACAGTTCTCATATATACATGCAGACACAACAGTTCTTATGTATACAGCCAGACACATAAGTTCTCAAGTATACATCCAGACACATCAGCTCTCAAGTATACAGCCAGACACAAAAGTTCTCAAGTATACAACCAGACACAACAGTTCTCAAGTGTACAGTAAGACACACTAATTCTCAAGTGTACAGCCGGACCCAACTGTTCCATATATAGCCAGACACAACAGTTCTCACGTATGTAGCCAGACACACCATCTCTCAGTTGTCAAGTATACAGCCACAAACAATCAGTTCTCAAGTATACATCAAACACACCTGTTCTCAACTATACAGCCAAACACACTAAATCTCAAGAGGACAACCAGACACACCTGCATCTGCTGCTGGTATCCTTCCATGTCAGACACCTTGCCGTCCCTGTCCGTTCTCATCTGCTCTATTGCTGTGGTGAACTCCTTCATGTTGTTCCTTGCCAAGTTTATTTTACTCAACATGTCTTGTTTCTTGTTGTCCTGTAATTACACAAAAACACATTTAAACTAGAATATGTGTAGTCGACAAGCCACTATGTGTATCCGCCGAAATCAGAGTGAAACGAGTGAAGTGAGGCATGGATTGAGTGGCAAGGGAAAATAGAGTGAGGTGTGTTGCATATTAGCATGGATGTCTGCAGCTGAAATGTTGCGCCACCTACCACAAATGCAGAAAGCTGTCACATAAAAGTAGGTGGCGCCACCTGCCAAATAAATTGAGAAAGCAATCCAAGATGTATAAACACGCAAAATCTTTAGGCAAATAAGTCAAACCACTACAGAGATATGAGTGATTTTAGCCTACAGCAGACAAACAGACAGACACTGTGCAAAAATGGTTGCAGGTGGCCCCTCCAGTTTTGTGTTTGATAAAGAGCTATGTGAGATCTATACACATGCAAAATTTTGGCCCAATCTGGCAAAAGGTTCCTGAGATATGAGCTTGGATGTCTGCAGCATAATCGTGAATGTAGGTGGCGCCATCTGTCATAAAATCGAGAAAGCTATCCAGGATGTATAAACCTGCAAAATTTTAGGTGGATATGTCAAACCACTCCTGAGATATGAGTGATTTTATCACACAGCAGACAAACAGACAGACTCTGTGCAAAAATGGTTGCAGGTTGCTCCACCAGTTTTGTATATGATGAAGACCTATGTGAGATCTATACATATGCAAAATTTTGGCCCAATCAGTCAGACAGTTTCTGAGATATAAGCTTGGATGTCTCTAGTGTAAACGTTAACGTAGGTGGCGCAACCTGTCATAAAATCAAGAAAGCTATCCAGTTAGTATACGATGCCGAATTTCAGGTGGATAAGTCCAACCACTGCAGAGATATGAGTGATTTTATCCCAAGGCAGACAAACAGATGGACGTAGTTCAAAAATGGTTGCAGGTGGGGCCACCATTTTTAGTGTATGTTATAAAGCTATCCAAGGGCTACATTTGTGTAAAATTTTTAGCCTGATCGGTCAAACGGTTCCCGAGATATGTGGGATTATGTGTGGAAACAGACCCACAAATGGACGCAGAGCGCAGAGGAAAGGTCAGAGGTCAAAACAAAATCCAGGCGCAGCAGTTCACATGTAACCCAAACATAATCCCGGGTTTCGTAAATTCCGTCCAGTGGTTAGAGAGGAGTTCTCCGGACACCTACGCAGCCACGGCGGCGGCATCCGACTGAAAACATAGTATTGGCAAAACTCTGTTTTGGCGGATACAATGATAATAAATATGACATAAACAAGGAGGCAGCCATGAAGTAATTCTTATTTTACCCATAATGATACTTTCATGTGATAATTAGTCATACGATGTATAAAACATGGTGGTCAGAGATCACAAGAGTTTAATTTCACCTTTGATGCATATGTAGATGTCACTGATAGACTGAAATTTTCAAAGTGCAATGATCAATTAAAAACATAATTCTACTTCTTAATACTTCACATTAATACAGATTTCGGCCAAATAAGTTTAAATGAAAATTGTGCCTTTTTTCACTCAAACCATGCTGATAGACTGCCATAATCAATTAAAGTTACTTTGTTACTTGCCTCGATGTATATTGTCATTCGTTATCAGTTCATTTAGACTAACACATATAAGTTTCCTGGCAAAACCAACCCAGCTTACAGGATCATTGTCTCTTTTACAATTTACACATGTTTCTATTATATATTATTTTGCTTTTGTAAGTTGATAAATACAATGCAAGTGTGCTGGTTTATTAACTACTCCATGGAATAAGGTACAATATTGCAGTCTAACTTGCAATTAAGAAAATTTGTTACTGTTGGTCCCACAATCTTGTTTTATCATGACAGGGCTGGAAACTAAGTTTATGTTTTCTTTCACACCACTGATTGTGCCCTGTACATGTTCATTTCTACTGTGTATAGACTTCAGGAAATGGTTTCAGAATGAAATCTTGGTACATACTATTATATTTCCAAGAGAGGACACTTAGATTTCATGTGTACCTTTTATGCCTAGTATAATAATTGGAAAATGTAAGATCAGTAAGGCCAAAAAATATAATTATATGTTTCTCAGACACTTTTTTGTTTTTCATGTTTTAAATGATGTGGGTGGGTAGCTTTTATTTTAATTTTTTTTACTGTGAAAATAGCATTAAATATGCCTATAAATCATTCTCATGCACTGGCACAGAAATGACAACCGGTGGTTAAAACATGAGATAATAAACGATGTATACATTGGATTAGTCAAAAGTCTGAATGGATCCTCAAATTATGTGCCTTTTATTTTTCTTTTCATGTAATATTTGCATGCAAACCAGATTATATAGGACTACTGGTATCAAAACTTGCTGTTAAGCCTTGAACACCCGGGCCCTGCCGATGGCCATGACATGGGGATTTTCTATTGAAATTCATAATGGTCAAAACAAGAATTGTTAAAAGAAGATCCGAGATTGTTAAGTAAAGAAATACATTAAAAATTTCTTTAAGTATTTGTTGATATTTCTTCTTTAAATTTTAAAGCATATTGGAAGTTCAGACACAATGGCAGCCATATTTTTTCTGAATGAACTCTCATGAAGCATGAAAATAGTGAAAATACGAAAATAATTTCTCTTTGTCAAACAAAATGTTATGTTTATATTCTATAAAACAGAAAAAAATTAACTAATTCCAAGTGTTTATTTAAAGATTAGTATAGTTTTTTACAGAAACACTGTTAGCTATGAACACTGGCACCACTACTCTCATGAAAACTGATTACAAAGATGGAAAATATGCATAAAAATAATAATAAACATTAAGGGAAAACTGGTTAAAAGTTTTAGAGGATTATCAATGTATTCAAATATATTCATAAGTAAAAATGGCCCGTGTATCAGTAGGAGTAAAACTGACTGAAGCAGGAGTTGCCATCAAGCACAGTAGCAGACTAGCAGACAATTGGGCAATAAAAATATTTGATGCGGGGGTTTAAAGTGATGCAGGAGTTCCTGAGATATAAATCATTCATTTTTTTGCCTAATATATATTTTATTTTTACATCAGGAGCATTTCTGGTTTGTATTGTGAGTTAAAAGGTAGACACAGCACAGATCATCAATATGATCATATCTGCCCCTTCTACTGACCAGCGCCTGAAGATCTTGTTTCATTTTTCCAAAGTCTGCCTGGAGCGTTTCCACCTGATTCTGTTCTCGCTGACGTTCTGCAATCAGCTGCTCCTTCCTCTGTCGTTCCCATTCCATCTGACGCTGACGTTCGAGTTCACGCCGTGCAGCCTGCAAATAAATGTAAATCAGACTCAGAGAATACTGCAAAGTAACCCACTATTACTATAAAGGACACATGTTAAATACAACTTATTCATGCACTCTGCTTTAGAATATTTGGTTGAAGTATGCTATATTGTAATTATAGTGAGATACAATTTCAGATAACATTGTACACAACCAACTATTCATTTAACAGCTTTAACACTGTAAAGTGGTTAAACCAGTAAAATTATCATTAACAAAAGGTTAACACTTCAAGAAATGACAAAATCTCATTATTACATTTGATTTATATCCAATTTTTTTTAATGCAAACTGTGACACTAATATAAAATCCATATTTTATCTTCAACAAATTATTCATTACCAGAGAGTTATTTGGAAACACAGCGCAGCCAGTAAAATGAACCATGAAGCTAGTTAAGTTTGTATCAATACAATATAAAATGCCCGGTAATCTCTTTTAGATCCTGCATACCTCTCTCTGTTCTAAAGCTTTCCTCCTCTCCTCCTCTCTCTTCTGTTCAATCTCGCGCTGTTTTGCCAGCTGTCGCTCCAGCTCAGCTTGTCTTTTTCGTTCTTGTTCCATTCTAAGTCAGAATATAACACACATATATACAGAAAAGCTATATTTTACACACTCTCAAGCAAGCATGAACAACTGTCAGAAAATCTTTGAAAACTACAGAGTGCCGTTTGATATGTGATGAATAACTGAACAGCTGTACTATAATTTATAAATAATGTACTTAACAGAATAGCTTATTTATGTGTCTATGTCATCTACTGCAGCTGGCACCACAAAACCACCAGCTTACCTGATTCTCTCTCTCTTTTCCTGCTCTTCCCGCTCTTTGGCGAGGCGTTCCTCCTCCATTCTCTTCTGTTCTTCCTGAAGCATCTGCCTCCGGCGCTCCAGTTCCGCCTGACCCTTATCAAAGTTAGCTTTACGACGGTCCTCAAAAGTCACTGTGGAAATATGGGAAAAAGTGTATTACCAACAGCCAAATGGTACCTGAATAAAGCTGTGTTACACAGACAAGGGTAAAAATGTTGACTTGATGGGTGATTATATGCCAGTAAAGCTATATAAACAATGCGATGCGGTTAGAGATACTGCAAAATTACACTACAGGTTTTTTAATTTAAATGTTATCAAACACTTGCATGTATACACACATTGTTTCTTGATGTGAATACAGTTATTTCAATAACACTCTATTGCAAATGTTACAGTTATATTAACAATAACAATTTACAGAATCAATTAAGAATAGTAATAAGATGAGACTTGTAATGCTTGTAGGTTCCTTTTTGTAATAATGCATAGATTACAAATAACCATATCAAAATTTTACCTCAGGTTGATACCTTAGCTAGTTTATACATTACAAATCAAGCACTTAGCCATTCCCTCTGAAGGTAGCACTACCTGCTCAGGTGTGAATAATGAACTGGTAACATGCAGATCTTTCATGCTTGGTAAGCAAGCAGGCATTCACTCTTAGAGCAGTAAAATTATAATGTGATTAAATATACCACTGCAACTTCAGGAGACTAAGCATCAATAAATATAAATCAAGTTGGTCAGTCTGCTTTAGCTCAACGTCCATAAATACAATATAATAAACTTAAAGCCCTGTAGTCACCTCAAACAAAACTTCAAAAGATGGAAAACTAGGTCTGTCAAATCCTTGCAAGAGAAAAAGAAAGAAGTCTAAACTGTTTCTACTGGGATTCAAATTACAGTAACCCTTTATGTGGGTGGCCTCACTATCTACTAGACAAGCAGCCAACTGAACAGAGCATCCTACGGAGACTTTCTTTCATGGATGAAATCATCACGCAAGCTCCCCAAATTGCCACATCACTACTGTAACCTACCAGGTTGTAACGGTACATCCTCAACCACTGGCTCCTCCTGGGGGGCAGGTGTAGGACTAGCACGGAACCCAATGCCACCCAAAAGGTCCCCAAAAGCATCTCTCTGCTGCATGCCTGCATTGAAAGCAAACCCAACATGCACATGTTAGTGGTACACTGCATGCATGAGGCACATACCAGTAATTTAAAGCAGACCTTGGGCTCCACTCTACAGAACCATATTTGACTAGAATACCCCCCTCAGCAGAATATACTCACCTCCGCATCATGCATGTTATTATACATTAATTTCACACTACTGTAAAACTCCTAATAGAATATGCATCCCTATTAAAAGATCCACCAACTTTTGTAGGTTTGTAATTGGAGCTAAATAATAAAAAGTTTAATGCTTAAATCACAGGAACTTCTTCTGATGAGCACCACTTCTATCATGAGCATCCCTTTAATATGGAC
This sequence comes from Sipunculus nudus, assembly GCA_026874595.1. Classification (NCBI taxonomy): domain Eukaryota; kingdom Metazoa; phylum Annelida; class Sipuncula; order Golfingiida; family Sipunculidae; genus Sipunculus; species Sipunculus nudus. The sequence goes on along the minus strand of CM049311.1, from coordinate 63,523,736 downwards.
ATTTGAAGCAGTCCTGTTTGAAGCAAACTTCAATATTAGTGACCTCTCTGACACATGCAATGTTAGGCATCTCTTTGTTTCAGGTAAAACTCGGGTTATAAGCACCAACAGCTGGGAGATTCAAATGTATTGCTAACCATTAAGGTATTCTTCCATCAAAGAGGTTCAATGCCAAATTAACTTTTTTTCTTCAGGTTCTTGTGTGAACAACAGGTATTTAACTGTGATCTTAACTTCCCTCTTGTATGGACAGTTTTTACCAATGACATATACTCAGTCTTATATGATTTAACTCTCTATGACTTGATTCCATAAGACCTGGTTGATGGTATACAATTTAAGCTAACAATAACAAGGGAGCTGATTACAAGATAGCATTAAACATTCTGAACCTGTCTGAACTTCAAACTTTTCTGTAAAGGGCTCAAACAAGTCCCATATAGTTAAATGCTCCTGTTTCTGAAGCTAGAGCATTAACCTTGCTGATCATTTAAAGGTACTTAGTCACTTGCAACAATGTACGTTTTCTTCAGCCATCAGTTTATTTTGGCTGAATATAAAAGTTATCTCTTGTTTTGATTCTGTGTGTTGATGAATATCAACCAACAGTGTTTACAATTACAAGACCCATGGTTGAAGGTATGATTCTGTGCATGACTTGCAGTAAAGGAAGGAAGATGTATTTGTAAAGAATCAGAAATAAATAAGTTTTTTTCACTGTTTGTCACCATACTGATTTATGACAGTAGTGTAGGATGGCAGGCTATGCTTAAATTTTCTTTTGTGCCACTGATCATGGATGTTGGAAATTAATTTCTACTAAGTATAGGTGTAAGGAAAAGGTTTCATAACAAAATCTTGGCAGATACTATCATATATTTAAGAGAGAAATTTGTATTTTATGTAAACGTAAAATGTCTAGCAACAGAACAGGTACCTTTAAAGATTAAAGCCTGGTTATATATTTAAGAGAGAACTTAGTATTTTATGTAAACCTAAAATGCCTAAGAACAGAACGCCTGGTTATACTGATGACCATTTAAACATAGAAGTTTGACAACTTGGCCTTTTTATTACATGCTCCTGCTTAGTAAATCTGCAACATGCACAATTTGTATGGGCGGGGTAGAATGATCAGCCGGTTTAGCTCCCATGCTGTCCAAAGCCCAGAAAAGCTGCATGCACAACCTAATATAACAAAGGGTTCATATACCTGATGGGATATGTTCTTTTGCTAAAAAAAGGTACACATGTGTGTCCTTAAATACAATAGTTTCATTACTGTAATAAACCACAGACCCTTGAAGTCACCAGTAACATCTGATATAACTTGAAACATGACTAAAATTAAAAGTTTTTCTCTGGCAGATTTGGTAGCTAAGTATTTGTGGGGAAACATTCATAACATAATTTATGAACTGATCACATCAAAAGGTTTGTTTGTGCCGCTTGGTTTTTAGTAATTAAATGTAAGTTTCAAACTTTTGGATCTATCTAATTACTTTCAATGCCATGTGACCACAGGGCATTTAAACATGCTTAAACAGTAATTTAAAGGGCCAGTGACTGTTCAGGTACAAAGCTTTACTGAGTGTGAGAGGGTTGCTCCTCTATTTTTGTTTGAACAAAACAGGTACACTGTTAAATATAAACCACTGTGTTTCATGTACAAGAAATGCTAATATTGATGATCAATGATTTATCAAAGGGAACACTTTCTTTTGTTCATATGAATAAAATATGTCAAACAAAAATGAATTAACATTAAACACTAAATACATGTTGTAAAGGACTCTAATTTTTGTCTCATATGCCACACCTATGTGAAATATATTTTGACAATAAAATTCAGTAAGTGGTTAGAATAGCAGATGATTTTTCATATACAATAACATGACTAGAATATCAGCAGAAGCTGACAAAAGCCCTCAGCCAAAAGAACAGTGTTTAAAGGTAGTAACAGTAACAAGTACTAAATATCTGTTCTCACATGGATGTATATCTGTACATGTCTCAGTTATAAATTTAAAATGGAGAGGTATGTACCATGATTCATAACAATCCACCAAATGCTTCCTGAAAAATAAGCTTCTAAGTTTTATTCTATTATAAGCTCTGTGACCTTGAAAAGTAGGTCAAGGTCACCCATCTTCGTACTTGACTGAGATTTTGTCGATATACATCTTCACCAAAGAAATAAAATTCCTATTGTGAATCCTTATAGAGATATCCTGCTCACAAGGCCAAAGTTGAAATATCCAAGAAAAATTCATTAAAAATCAGAAATTGTAGGTGGCGCCCCCAAACTTGCGCAGCAGTTACAGACCATCAGACCCTATGATCATAGTAAGTTTTGTGAAAATCCACCCAATGGTTCCTCAGAAATAAGCTTCTAAATGTTTTTTCTATAATCAGCTCTAAAACGTTGAAATATAGGTCAAGGTCACCCATCTTCGAACTTGACCAAGATTTTGTCATTATACATCTTCACCGAAAAAATAAAATTCCTACGGTGAATCGTTTTAGAGATATCCCGCTCACAAGCCCAAAGTTGAAAAATCCGATAAAAATTCATTAAAAATAAAAAATTGTAGGTGGCGCCACCAAACTTGTGTAGCAGGTACAGACTATCAGTCTCAATAATCATAGTAAGTTTTGTGAAAATCCACCAAACGGTTCCTGAGTAATAAGCATCTAAGTGTTTTTCTATGATCAGCTCTAAAATGTAGAAAAATAGGTCAAGGTCACCCATCTTCGAACTTGACCGAGATTTTGTCGATATACATCTTTACCGAGGAAATAAAATTCTGACAGGGAATCCTTTTCCAGATATCCCGCTCACAAGGTAAAAGTTAACGGACGCCGGACGGAAAGACGGACGGACGGACGGACAGCTTGGGTGACTACAATAGCCCATCAGCCTAAGGGCTGAGGGCTAATGAAAAGGACTTTCATAACAAATATTAAAGTAGACACCTAAAGTTATCAATAACTAAAATGCAAACAAATAAATGCCTAAGCACAAATTTAGTGATAGAGAATGCCAATTCTACTTTCTGGTGCTTACTGGACTTTTTAAATTTATCAACTTTGCTGTATTTACACATGAACAGTGATGAAATGGTGTCAAAAAGAGCTTATAATATCACAAAAAATGAAAACAAGGTATTACTAAAACCCATTAAGAACACCAAAGTCCTGGTTTTATACATTATATGGTTCTATAGAGAAGTAAGTACTGTATAAGTATCTCAGCCAGTCTGTACCTGTAGTCTGTGCTGGTGGTGGTGGTAGAACAGCAGTGGGCTGACTTGGCATGGCGGGTGCTGCAGCAGGGGTTGGCCCTGCTGGAGCTACTCCCTGTGCCAGTTTTCCCCGACGCATCGAGGGTGGGACTAGATCAGGTGGCAGTTTGGTGGGTAGTGTTTGACCCACACGAACCATGTCGACCAGATGCATGGATAAACAAAACTCCTCTGTAGTAAGCTTACCATCACCATCCACATCGGATAAATTCCTGCACAGATAAACAAGTAAGATTTGACCAGATATCAAATATTCTTTGATCATGCAAAACCTGACCACATAAAAACCTTGCCAAACTTGTGCTACACACCAAATATCAATGCAAGCCTAAGAGAATGTGTATCATTCATAGGGTCCCCAACTCCATGGCTGCATTAAAGGTCAGCTCTGCAGGTTAGAACAAATGGCCCTAATACCATTGAATGACTCTAAGCCAAGATAAACACACTGCCCTGACCGTCTCACAATGGTTATTAATCATTTGAAAAAAAACAAGAAAACATATAATGGTGATCCAGATAACATTTAAACCTTGATGGACTTTCCTTGAGTTTTACCAATACCATAAACAAAATCTATTTTTAAGTGATGCTGCAACCAGACAATCAAAGCAAGTACAAAACAAATAGGGATAAAAAAGATTGTACCTCCTGACACAGGTGGCATTATATTAACTTGTTTATTGTGGCTTACAGACTAGCTGATCGGCTCAGAAATTTAATCATCAATGGTAATTTAAGTCACTTGGTTAATATATATATATATGTGTATACTCACCATACTTGTGCTAATACATTATGTGTCAGGCCAGTTTGTGTTAAAATCGCTCTGGCTTCCAACCCTGCAAAATAGTGTTAAGGTTTACTTTACAAAGGTTTGGGCAGAGAGGTTGCAATGGCAACATGGAGGAGCAGAGAGGCATGGCATGCTAAGTGAAAAAAAAATAAATTTTTATATCTTTTAACAAGCCAAAAAGGGGAACTTTGGCTTAATGAGGTGAAACATTATTGCTGCAAGCATATACAAAATATCCATTTGATTTATGATGAGGAGGAAGCCAACTTTTAAATCTAATATAGTGAGTCCAGGTATATACCGTATTTATTCCAATTTGGCAATCCCTCTTCTTTCTCGGCCCAAAAAAATATTTTGAAAGCATAATTTCTAAAATTACTCTAATTTCGCGACTGCCGACGATGTTTTCTGTCAACAATGATTAGGTGAAATGCCTCTGTCTCTCATGAGCAGCACAGTTTGTATCTGACTAGATTCCTATTACACTGAGCATTCACATCAAACTTGTTTGCAATTAAATTTTTGAAGATACAAATATAGCAATAATATTTACTAGATACAAGGAAGCACATGTGGTGAAACAACTGTGACACAGTTGGAACATTCATCATAGTTAAGCTTAAACGACCCTGGTGAGTTTTTGGATTGGTGACCGCGCGTACAAAACTGGGCCCAATCAAGGACACTGGAGCTAGAACATTTCCTGTTGTATATATTTTAACGCGCCTTTACTTTTCTATATTTATTATGCAAATAAAAGTTAGCTGATAATAGGCAGTTATTTTTTATAAAGTCTTCTTCCAACTTACGAACAGCTGCTTGTCCCTTTTCAGGCCGCCGATATCGCCGCCTGGTGGGAAAACTTGAAACAACTGGTAGTTACATGAGTTGCCGTCTATGTCAAGTGATCGTACCTATACGCGAAGTAGTGATCATTTTGTAAAGTGACTGAGCTCAGTTTGATTAATCATTTGCTGACTCTGTATAATTTATGTGATGGTTGGAAGCCCGTTTGTAGGAAATACTGTTCAGCTAACAAAACAAACTTATAAACACCCATATTATCACTCAATCCATATGACCGCTCGGGTGTCAGAGCGGCTCAGCCTCTCTAGTGAAGGTTATGCAACCGATTGCCTCTAAAATCTCAACCACCGCAAATTCTGCAGGAAGATAATTTTCAAATATCCTCCATTATCTCGACCTCTGAGAAAATTAATTATTTTTTTAGTGGTCGCCAAATTAGAATAAATACGGTAGGTCATACCAAAAACTCAATGTTCCTTGAAAACTTAATAAATATTAAAACAACCACAGCAAAGGCACATAATGTGTGACATTCTGAGAGTTTTCTAAGATAAAAACACATTTTTTCCACCATTCAATGTGTTCCTGTTTAAAGACATTTATTTCAGCAACTTTATGATTGTGAAAGTTACTTTTCTGTCTACCATTTTACAGTAGAAACATTCTAGTATCTTACCTGTAATTCATATAACTCTGAATTGTGTACCTAGAAAGAGGTTTGAATACCTGGTCCAAACCCTGTTCAGTGTACATACTAGCCAACTTTAGACATGGGCAATGTAGGCAATCCCCTGTATCTATCCTTTGTTGGTTACTGTAAACTTGTGCTGATAATATAATGCTGCAATGAACTTCCTGTTTAGACGCTAGAGGTTGACCAGCTTGCTAGTCAGGTAACTAGCTACAAAGGCAGCAGAGATGAATGATTTGCCACCCCTGCCTAGTTTGGGTTAGGGCCCTTAACTGGTTAAGGTAACAGCCCTGACAGGGACAAAAGCTTTGTACAAGCAATTGACCCAAACCTGGTGTCCATTTCAAGTACAAGTATCAAATTTTCACCTGGAGAATCTTATACCAGGTACAGGTACTTTAGTTCCAGGTACAGGTACAGGTACAGGTACTCTGAATTGTGTACCTAGGTACAGGTACAGGTACAAGTACCTGGCCCCAACCCTGGTAGAAAGAAAGGCATGAAATGTCTTTATATAATGCCATGTACACACTGAAATTATATTAGAAATGTTTACAAAGGGCAATATGTGTCAATATAATCAGACTGTACTATTCAATCAAGTGGTCAAGATACCTTTGTTCTGTACTTCCTTCCAGGGTTTGCTGGGTATTATCACCAGGAAGCTAGCAAAGGACCAATAATTTTCTTACAAATGAGATGAAAATATTGTAGATTCAAATATGGTCAGATCTGTGACAGCAAGCTCTCACTGTTGATCCTATGCCAATCATCTGGTGGTCAGACTCAGTAAACCCTGCTACTGAAAGCAGCAGTTAAGAAAGAGTTAGCGAATGAATGTAGCGCAGCAGTTAAGTGAGAGATAGCGAATGAATGTAGCAAGACCACTGGGCAATGAGAGTAAATGAGATCCTGTATGAAGGTTGACCAACCTGTGAGAAATCCCTTGCGTGAACGATCGTGCATGTTAAACATCTGATTATACTTGAGCTTCTGAGGGTGGGGTATTGCCCATTCACCAATGGTAACTGCAGTTGGTGCTCTGTTATAAAAAGAACAAGCAGTAATGTATTTAATATGAGAATAAAATTATTGTAGCTGCTTAAACTAATATAAGTATTCTGAATTATTTATTTTCATCCGAAATAGAGAATTTTAGTTTAGGATGCCTAGTATGATCAAAATAATCTACACAAACAAATTGAAGTTTTGTTTAAAATATTTTAAAACATAATATAAACAAAATGGATAAAAATCCATAAATTTTAAGAGACATGCATTTAATTAAATTATGTTTCAGTGTTTAAACGTTAAAAACAGAAAAACTTGCTGTAACACTGAAAATAATTAGGAATTTTGTTCACAAACTAATGTGTCTTAAATAAGTAATATAATGCTCAATAAAAAAAAACATGTTCTTAAGTTGCTTTTATCGTAAGACTTTAACCAATGCAAATTACTTGTTCATCTAGGTGGGATACAGCAAAATAGCTGACAAACTATTCAGGCTTGCTGGACTGTGCCCCAAATGAATGAAACAATACAAACATACATGATATGCATTGTATCTGGCTCTGAGTTGACTCCCTGTTTTGTCCATCATGCTTTGGCTCCTGTTTACCTTTAACCATTACCTTTATCAATTCAAATAATTTCACAAATGTTTAAAGTAATCTTTATCATAATTTATCATAATCACCTACATGCCCAAATGAGAATGAGAGGGATAAAACAGTTCTAGTTACAAATACATAGTAAGTTCATATATTGTGCATCTGTAAACCATCAATATCAACAAACTTTTATCCATTAGTGTAACTTCACAAATATGAACAAGTAACGTAAAAATAACAGAGCAACAAATACTTGACTGTATATACTGACATGCTAATTCCATTTTGCTGTTCACTAATGGATCTACAACAGGTAAAATAGTATTTAACTGAATAAGAGCCAAGTGTGTCTGTTCCCTTTGCAATACATTGGTAACGTCAGACTGTACAGTCACAGGCAACAAATGCCCAATATGCAATAATGCACTGTACATGGGCTATATACTCAGTCATGGCAAGGCTGCACCAAATGTTGTATTTACTTTTGTAACCAGAGGGAGCTAAATGCTTCCATAAATATACAGAAAGTGAACTCAATAAAGTTCAAAGTTCATTGGTGTGATGTTTTATAAAGCCTGTCTGTGTAACTGCAAGTGTGGAGTGTATGTCATGTGCTTCACTTTTGTGAACATCACCAAAATGTTGAAAAATTCTAAAAATTAACCTTTTGATATAAAAGATATAAAAATTATCTGTCAGCCTTCCATCTGAAGCATATTCTATAGAACAGTTATACTGCTTGACAATGCATGGATAATGGATAAATATCAGGGGTAGATCCACAGGGGGTGGGAAGGGGGTGGGGTTAGAACCCCTTACCAAAACAAATTACCTTTTTTAAGTGTTTTCCCTCAATTTTTAAGGCTAACATCCTTTCTAAAGGTGTGGACTTATTCTGGGTTTGAGTCTCTTAGTACAAACAATCTTTTTACAAAATCTTGGATTTGCCTCTGATTATCATGTTCTTGCTTTGATCATGTGTGTTCACAGTAGCAACATTTGTTGTTCTTGAATAGATTGGTGGATATCACTTTAGGGAAAAGGTCTATGTCATCAACAGAGCATTCCAAGCATCTTCAGGGGCATCCTCTTATCCTATGCAGCAAATTGTGATTTGGCTTCTTTCTAAAATTATGGTTATTTTCATAATTTCAGTGACTAAGCACTTATTTTCGTGAGCACAATATGATACCAAAGGGTGGATTGCCAAGGACAAGGAAAATTTCCCTTACTTTGGTACATGAAATTTATCTGATCTCTTTTCAAATTAAATATTTATTTTTAATCTAAAACACAGGTGTTCTACATAAATGTATTAGTACCTGTTTGGGTTGGCTGGTGGTGCCTGGATGCCTGTTGTAGTCCCTGGGATTCCTCCTGTAATGAAAATGGGAACATTAGTGCTAAAAACTTTAATTTGTCCTTATAGAACACAAAATTTCACCAATTCTAGAGCAATATCTGCTTCAGGGTACAGAGCTAAGAAAACTGCCTAAACCTTGGACATTCTGTAATTTGAATATATATATATATATATATATATATATATATATATATATATATATATATATATATATATATATATATATATATATATATATATATATATATATATATATCCAAACAAAATTTCAATTACAATTTTTTTATGTATGGATCGACAGAAATCCTTAATCAAGCAAACTTGTTTCAGCAAGAATGTAAGTCTCTATATATGGTAACTGCCCCATTCCACTGCACATCTCTTCAAGATAAGAACATTCTGAGGCAATAACTGTACTTAATTATACACATCACTTATCTTATATTTTTTAAAAGTGAGTGCTCTGTATATAAGTGCATGAAATGGTGATATATGCGGCATAACATTAGTCTTTAACTGAAGTTCAAGTAAAGTATTTGGTCATTTGATAAGAAAAGATTAGTATTTAACTGTTATGACAACACAGGATTCATCATGCAAAAAATAAATATTCAAACCACATTCATGCAAAATTACAAAGGTTGTTAGATCAGAAATAAAATAAATCTTAAAATGTTAAGGGGCATATTTCTCCTGGATAACAGATTTTATGCCACTGGAATATTATGAGCTCTCTGTACATTACATATCAATGCTGCAAGAATATTCAAAATAAAGACCAAAATATGAGGCTGTTTTTCATTTTTATTTTTTTTTAATAATTTTTAATAAATATGGCTTAGATTAAAAGTTCTCTACATAAACATTAGATAAAAAATCTTTACCCTTGGGTTAACAAAATTAACTCCACCCCACCAAAATCTGACACTTTAGTCATTCTATAGTTCAATCTGAAACTTTCAATCCAATCAAGAACATGTGTACAAGACGGCAGTATTTCTACTGGACTCAATCACAATGAGAACTGCCAACTGTACCACCATTCCAGGTATTCTGAATTACTGACACTCTGCTCAGATTGAAAGATTATTTACATATTTATTATTTACACCTCTTTTCCCCTCAGATATTATCATCATACTCACCATAACCAGTGGACATGAGGGGTCCACCATTAGGCATCCGGGTGGAGGAGGAGAAGGGCACACCAAAACCTGGCATGGAGGACGGTCTGGCTGCTGAATATGAACATGCACACAATCCAGGCCATGCAATACTATATCAGGCAACTCATCCCGCTCTTACAAGTCATACAAAATCACATAACAAAGTGGTCATGATTTAAGCCAGCCTCCCATGCACCAAATATTCAATTTAAATCTTTAACGGCCGGAAAAACTGATGAGAATGGTATATGCAAAGGTGCTACAGACCAAAATGTTTAAAATCTGTCAAAATAGGGAGATATGATAATGGAAGAATTAAAAAAAAATTATTTTTTCCTCCTCCCTTTCATTTTTTCAACACTCATGATGACAACAGCAATCCAGGAAATGAAACTAGCAGAAACCAAAATAGCAGAAATAATCTTGTGGTACGCATATTAAAACAGTCCGTGTGGTGGTATGCACATACCAGCAAGACTCCTACATTATTTACAGGGTTTTACAGCCAATCAAATAAATTTGGAGGGCATAAAAAAAACCTGATAGACGGAAGGCTGGCCTGATGGAGTATTTTAAAATTTTCTTTGTATCCATGGTAAAAGGTACCTCGAATGAAAGTCAAGTGCCATCTAGTTTTAACTTATGTAACTGATTAATACTGAAGGAGACATTAAATCTATAATATCATTGTATATCCTTATGAAACGCTAAGTACATTGCAAATGCAAATTTTAGGTATGGTTCACTCATAACATGCAATATGATTTAAGTACCATGTTAATGGTGACAAGGAAATAGTTAAAAATAAAGAAAATTTCCCATATTAACACAAGATGGCACTACAAGTCATTTGTGGTATTTTTTGTTGTAAATACTGGGCCATACTGACTAATCACTGCACTGTTTAAAGTGATCAACAGTCACAAGCTATGATTGTATTTTGGATGACTATATATTCTTGCTGCCTCAAAACAGTGAAAGCTGGCATTCACGTATAACAATAATAACATTATTCTGGTAATGCAGAACTCATTTTAAGTTTAATCCAATCTCATTCATATAATATATAAATAAATCTTAACTTGGCCTTAAATACTGTTCAGATCAATAATCTCTTTATGTACTTGTTAATTTTATTTTTTTTTAGCAAATTTAAGTTTGATATAAGATGTCATTGTTACTATTGTTATGATGATCTCTCCATGGCAATCATCACCCTGGATAGAGCAAACAGGTCATTAGACAGTGGTCTGTCAGATAAACTTGTTAAATAAACATGTTATTGGGAATCTTTACTATAGTAATTAGTAGGAAAATTAGTGATGTGCACTTTAGGTTTCACTTCAGTGTTCAAAAACATTACACAAAATAATCCTGTGTATTCCGGTCCTCAAAGTGGGAGTGCAATAAAGCTTGAAACTTTATGAATCCTTCATTAATATTCATGATATTCAGGTGTACATACATAAACCCTTAACATCCACCCCTTTATCCTAATGCATTCCTCGTGCTCATGGCCATGTCAATCCTTGCAAGCATACATTACAAAGGCTGGCTATTGAAGCAATTTTAACACATATGAATAACCAATTCAGATTTGTTGATCAGTCACTGACATATCTGACTGGTAGTCACAAGAAATTAAAGTATCGTCTAGGGCTGTGTATTGCCAGACAACTCACCAGACAAACTGATTTATGGTGCAACATGGCAATATGCAAATTATCTGCAAACATTTTTGCCTTATATAATTCATAGTTAGAGAGTACCTAATCACCCAACTGCATTTTGATTAAAGTGTATGCATATTTTGTTTTAAAATTGGTTCAGTACCAATGTATACAGCTTTTACCCAATACTAATGAGCAACAAATGGATACTGAATATCCAAAAAAGTTCTGTCTAGTAGGCTATTTTTACCTTTATTCTTTGCTGTTTCTATAGGTTTGTTAGCTTAAATAAAGGTTGTTAAAAAATTGTGATCAAGCCAAATCTCAGTTGGCAAACATTTTTGCTCTAATTTCTTACATATATCACAAACTCTCAAGAGTTTGGATGTTCCTTACTGCGGTAGTATCAACTGTAAGCCAGGGTTCAGTTACTGATTATCAATAAAGTTAGGGTCTGCTATCAGGAGAAATTTAAAATGTCTTTCATGAGCTAGTAGTATTAAGAAAATATCATAAAAAGGCTACATAAAAACTGCACTTAATTTTCCTTTTAAATATCTTGAGGCCTGCCATTGGTAAATGACTGAATAAAAATAAGAGGTCTTAAAAAAAAGTTATCTTCTTTGAAATAAAGAGAGAAAGAAGAGTAACACACTAACATTAGCACCAATTTTGCATTTTTCTTAATCACAGACTTAATATAGATGTCCAGAAATATATGTATATATATATGTGTGTGTATAAAACAAGGGACCCATGGGTCACATCGCTCAGCTGAATTTTGGAAAATATTAGTAACTGCAAAATATTTTTATTTCTTTTGGCTTTTCATGTATATTATCATTAGAAAAGCTATGAGAAAATGGCCCTGCTAAAATGAAACTCTGTTAATTATAGAATAATGGACATGAGCTAAACCATTTATTGTTGCACCAAGGGAACAAATAGGCCTCGGTAAGTGTTATATAAAAGTAACATTTCATAAACAAATAATGTGTGAAGGTAATTTAGTTTTCAAAAGTTAAATATATGGCCATATGAGTTAAAAATTATTCCAACAAAGTTTGACCAATATTCCTAATTTTAATACTAAGTTAACAGTGTTATTCACACCTAGGCCCTGCCAACTTTAAGAGATATGAATGAAATGCTACAAAGTATTTATATCTTTTTAAATCTTGTCAGTTAACACTTACATTAGATCCTAATATTTTATCACATTTGAATATTAGGATTAAATTCCTGAATTTTTTTTCTTGAAAACAATCAAAATTGTCCAAGTCTCATCAAAAAGAATTTATTTAACATTAAAATTATAAGATTCATCTTGTTTATTAGTCCTGTGTATTGAAGGGGTGGGTGGGGGGAGGGGTCTCCGTTGTTACTGCTCGTTGCCGAAAAAAAATGTTAATTTTAAGATTCATCTAGTTCATAGTACAGGTCTGTCAACAGATTAGGGGGGGGGGGGGGAGCAGGGGTTGCCAGAGAAAAAAGCTCCCTGTGGTATGGTATTAACTGCAGACAGCCTGATCAAGCTCAACTCAGTGGAGAGAGCTGCACTGAATGACCTACAGTCACCAAAGTGGACTGCTTGACAATGTAAGGGAATACAACAAGAGCCTCCAAAATAAATTCAATTACTAGCCTAATTTTTTTCAGTTTTTATTTTCAAATTTCAGATTTTAACAGATTAAATCCTTATGTGCACATGCTGTGAAAATTAAATCCACATTACAAACAGGAAAAAAAACATGCCGTGGCCAAAGTTGGGCAAAATTTAAGGTGCCAATTTTTATTTTTGCTAATATTTAAAAAATTTAAAAGATTTTGATCTAATTTTGGGTATACAATTTAATTTTGATTAATTAAAGTTATATTACTGGAAAAAAGTCCTTAGCTTTAACATGTTTTGTGTTATTGGATCAAATATCTTTTCTGATTTTTTACAAAATGCATTATGTTTGAGCCCATAACTTTTTTAAATTATATAATACAGACCTTATTTCTGGCATGTATATAGGAACTATATAGAGGAATATTTATGGTAAATATGAGGAAAAACAGATGAGTGGTTTTGATATTAGGCAGTCCTGAAGTGTGAAAATATGTTTTTAATAAAAAATTGAGGCTTTTCCTTAATTTCTCAAAGGAACAAAGTCACAAAGACCCAGTTTTCAGCTTGGTAGGAGATCTTTGGGACATCTAACATTATGCCAACAGCCTGGGGAGCATAGAGATATGCACTGAATGACCAACAGTCACCAAAGTGGACTCCTTGACAATGTAAGGGAATACAACAAGAGCCTCCAAAAAAATTCAATAACGAGCCTAATTTTGCAGCTTTTATTTTCAAATTTCAGATTTAAACAGATTAAATCCTTATGTGTACATGCTGTGAAAATTAAATCCACAGTACTTACAGGGAAAAAATGTGCCGTGGCCAAAGTTGGGCAAAATTTAAGAAACCAATTTTATATTTTTGCCAAAATTTTAAAAAATTTAACAGATTTTGACCTAGTTTTGGTATACAATTAAATTTTGATTAATTAAAGCTGAATTACTGAAAAAAAGTCCCTACCTTTAACACTTTTGGTCTTAAGTGACCAAATATCTTTCCTGATTTTTTACAAAGTCCATTATGTTTGAGCCCATAACTTTTTTAAATTAAATAAAACTGACTTAATTTCTTGCATGTACATACCGTAAAAAACCGCATATACATCGAGAAATTTGTTCCCAAAAAATTAATTCAAGAAAGGGGAGTCGACTTATGTGCGGGTCTAAGCCTGAGAGGCAAAATTTTGCACGAACTTAGTCAAACTGCCGGCCTGAATGTCTTAACTGATTGACAACTAGATATCCGTTTCCGGTGAAGTCAGGTACACAAGTCCCCCTTTCGGTCCAAAAATACAGTCTAATAAGGTTTCTGAATTTTCTTTTAAAAAAATTTTGACCATTTACGCTGTTCTTTCATTTAATAATGCAGTATATTAAAATGTTTGCAATTTTCATGGTTGATGACGACCAGGAAATGACCCGCGTCTAGCTATAATGAGCTTCATTCACGGCGATTGCAAGTACGAGTGCAAGAGGCACGGGTATTGCGTAATCAGTTGGGATTTTATCCAGGGCATCGGCCCCTGTGTATTTGACAGCCAATTATGTTACAGTATTTCCCCACAAAAACATTTGGTGCTTGCGTAAGTTTGCAAACATGTAAACGGTAAAAGCCTGTGGGCCGTGGTATCTGAACTACAGATATGTGACAGATGGCTGATTACAGCACCGATTAGCGCTCACTCGGTACGGGGATGGCTGCCTGTCCCAAGAAGCCCAAAACTAGGTCACGCTGTTCACCTGTGTACTTACACACGGGGGAAATTATGACTCCGTTCAGAAGTTCCTACTTAAAAATCACCCCAAATCGTAGTGAATGACTGCGGCACTGAGCAAAGCTCGGGGAAAAATATAGACCGAAGTTCAACCTGACATCGATATCACTATGAACAAACAAACACAAAACCTGCAAGACTTAGTCAAAATTAGTACTCCACAGAATGTGATATTTATGATTCATTCACGAAAACTTTCATCAAAAAGATAGGAAAACGGAGTTTGATCAAAGAACGACTGACGTGTTGTCTACATATTGCCCTGGCTTCTGTGCTCTCACACTGCGGTTCGCTATGCTGGATAACTACGCTGCATATATGCAGTTATATCGCATGTAATTGTTCATTAGTGCGTCCGTCTGTGGAGGCAAGGAAGACCGGAGTTAATTAAAACTTGAATAAAACTGTCGTTTACGGCCTTGTGTTTTCTCAGAATGTATAATAAAAATCATAAAATTCCTGCCCTTGATCCACGGATATGACCAAGCTGAGGACAGCTTACACTGTAACGCGGCCTTATCAGGCGACTCGCTTGGTCGCGTGTTCTTTTCAATTTAGATTATATAAAATGTAGAGAAGTCCACGACAATCCTGTTTTAATAACACACTTAAATAATCATGTTTTTATTGATATCTGACACAAACAATCATTAGAAGTTTAAAATAAATGAGCAATGACGGAAGGTGTGAGAAATCCTTGGCTGTTCTATTATCGCGCACCTGCCGATTCTGGGTGTCAGACGATCTTCATTTCTGCAAAATACCTAAAGTATCGACCTGTTATATTTATTATTCTTAGAGTCTTTATGATGCCCAATAACTTTTAAATAGATTGCACAACAAAACAAATGACATTTTTACAGTTTAAAAAAAATTGGAGTGGTATGAATGTCAAAAACGAGTGGCCAGCCATACAATTCACCTTTCCCCAGTGGCCTGTCACACTACTCTCGATGGTCATGTATGCTGCTTTAGACCGGTTTTAACCTCCAGAATGGCTTGAAAAAATTTTTACCTGATATTTACCCTGAAAATTCATACTCGACTTATATGCGAGTTTTTACGGTAGGAACTATATAGAGGAATATTTATGGTAAATATGAAGAAAACCAGATGAGTGGTTTTGATATTAGGCAGTCCTGAAGTGTGAAAATAGATTTCTAATAAAAAATTGAGGTTTTTCCTTAATATCTCAAAGGAACGAAGTCCTATTGACCCAATTTTC
This sequence comes from Sipunculus nudus, assembly GCA_026874595.1. NCBI lineage: Eukaryota > Metazoa > Annelida > Sipuncula > Golfingiida > Sipunculidae > Sipunculus > Sipunculus nudus. Next base: position 63,507,708 of record CM049311.1, on the reverse strand, counting down.
GGCATGGTAGGAGATTTTGGGGACATCTAACTGTATGCTGAATTTCAGATTCGTAGGTCCCATGGTGTCAAAACGTGCCAGTCTTATGGACGGACATCCGGACGGACCGATGGACTGACAGACAGACAGACCGACGGACGACGGACAATGGACCATGACTATAGCTCAGATGACTTATAGTCAGCTGAGCTAAAAAAGTGATTTGGCAGGCCTGACCTTGATAGGCTCTAGCTTTCTTTAAATAATTTTTCTAGATAAACAGATTGACACTTCTCACAAATTTGCTCTAATTACTGCAGCAGTTTGCATTTATTCTTCACATCAATAATAGGACCATCACATTACAATGATATATATATATATACATATATATATATATAAATATATATAAATATATATATATACATATATATATATATATATATATATATATATATATATATATATATATATATATATATATATACACACACATATATATATATATATATATATATACACACAGTGTTGCTCCTAGAGTGAGACAATGCGGCATTGATGCAATTTTTTTTGCTGTGTCCCCTTGGTTTTAGGCAAGCACGCCCATGTGGACGGCTGACGCACTATTTCCACATGCGTCCCCTAAAAGTTTAAATCATGCGGCCCTTGAACGAACGTAGTTATATAAGAATTTAAACGTTTCAGGTCTACATTTAACAAAACAATTCTATCCCTTCAGAAAGATTTGCGGGAATCCTCCGGTAGGGATATCTGATAAAACCATATATGCGGGATTACATGATACACATACTGTAAAACTGGTTCAATGGTAACACCATCGATGTCTAGAATGCATCACCTCAGGGTTGGTCCATTCACATGGAGGGGTTGCACATGTTCTGACAAATATCAATGTTCTAGTGGTCAGAATAAAGTTGCAAGCGAGTGTCCAACGTTCAATGGGGTGTTATTAAGCCTACATAATCTCACATTAAGATGCATTTATCATTTATAAAAGAATATGAAAAGCAGATATTTTTAAATTTTTTTTTACATGATCAATCTTTATGACATTTACCCCTAAGTTAATCCGCAAAGCACGGTAGGAAACTCGCCTCCCCCACATTTTGAATGTTTGTGTGTCATAATGTCAAGCAGTTCTCAACAGCGTTAAACAGTCTAGAATTATATGCTAAGAAGATTATTTCGCTCAAAGCAACTCCGTTCAGGTTTCTGACAATCTCAAACTACCGGTATTTGTCTGTCGTGACACTCTTTCACGGCAGACCCGACCGCCGCTCTTTTATATATTTGCATATTTTTATTCTGGACCGAGTTTTTAATTTGAATCATATACATATGACTATCATTTGACAAGAATTCCCTCGTAATATTCAAGCCTCATGGACAGGTAACCTCTCTGTTGCCCGGTATGTAAAGAAGCCCGAGCCTGAAATATACTTCGCCGAGAGTGCGATGTTTCTCCTGACTGAATGAATCACTCTCGCGGGATAACTGAATGAAAATGTCATAACTTAAAGGGAACCAAACTGTTTTGTTGTTGGTTGTTCTACATTTACTCATACCAATAATATGGATGTTTCATCGTTTATTACTGGTCCAACAAGTAGATAAAGCTGCTGCCGGCAGCATATTTACCCGGTTAAGCTGACATCGTTTCCACGGCTACGTATACGTATAGGCTAACACAAAAATTTCAGGAATCAGGTACATACTGACAGAAACATTCAGTTTCTGTTATAAATAGTTTGAGTTGGAATGTTTTTTTTTTCAAAGAATTTGTGATCTCTGGTCTTTTGATACTTGTCTAAGAATTATAATAATACAGCGCCGGCTGCAAAATATCCCGGCCGACATGTAGGCCTAACATAAGGCCTGCGCATAAATGACACGGTGTTAGTTTTATTGGGAACAGAAATTCAGACGTTTATTCCTTCCATACTTTCAAAAACAGTTATGTAATATGGTGACGGCGGCAGCAAAATTCAACAGACTTGCATCGTACCACGGCAACATAGGCTAGCACAGCCGACTTTCTGAATAATCTATCCTTATAAAATTTAACGACAGTGAATTAACCCTTGTTTAAATGTGCATGTCCTTATCCGTATTGAGTTGTTCACAACAAGTTTCGATACTGATTTGTCATTTTGAATGGCACCAACTGTTGTTTGATTTCTCAATCAGCAATGAACATGATTGTATGTCACCAGTTTGCCATCTGTACATCAATGTACCGGAAGGGTTGATACTGAGACATGAATTCTTTTGCCTTCAGTTTTATGACGACTTAAAAGTGATGACATGTAAAACATGTAAAACTTTAAAAATATTTTTTATTCATTTCCAAATGACCAAATCATACTTCTTTCACATTACATATATTTTTTAAGATTATATTTTGCTTCGAAGACCCGTGACCCCACCTAATTTTGGTTTGTCCACCAGAAAATACATAAAGGGGCCCGATGTCCCTTTGCTATTCATGCCTAGGAGCAACACTGATATACATATGATGCTAGCAAAATAAACTACAATATGCACCAAGATGACCATGCAGTAGTTATATGTTTCTTACTTAAATTTAGCTGATGGTACATCATGAACTGAACCATCATGCAATGAAGAAGTCAGATTTGACATGCCAAACAAATACCCATGCCTTCATCTGGTTTACATCAATTATTGGATATGTCTGCTTACAATAATTAAACATTTCCAAGACTCACCAGGGCTGGTTCCTGCCACACTAGGAAATGAAGCTCTGTTCATGGGGGATGTCAGTCCAAATGAGCCCATTACAGGGGCCATGTCCACTTTCATACTAGGTGGCAGCACTTTTGGAATTTCATACCCTTCTAACTTCTTTTTGATCAGAAACATGGCTATGGAGAATTCCTTTTTGTCCATCTTTCCATCAGCATTCATGTCAGCCAGGCCCCTGGAAATAAAATAACCAATGACTAACAATTAAAATAAACATATAACTACTATTAATTAAAATAACATAATAAACTTTACATGATAAAAGCAGTGTAGCCTATAAAATTACACCTTCAGAGAATGTTTACAACATTTTCGATTTTCTGAGTCACTCAGGCTAAAATTTCAAACCCACTGATAAAATGAGATAAGCCTTAATTCACAAGGTACTCTAATATATAACTAGGATGGTATTTTTGGCAGTTGCAAAGACAAATATAGGTCTCCCCCATGGGTACCCATTCCTAAATGTAAGGGGAAAATATGCACCACCTCAGAAGTAATGGTGTTTACAGAAATCCCAAATTTCCATCCATTTTGAGTCTGCAAATTGAGTAGAAACAATTTGTGTTTCAAATTTCAGAGTGCTTGAAAAGGAGGAGCAGGCATAAATCTCTAGATGTTGATCACCCCCCCCCCCCCTTTCCCAGATGATAACCTCCTGTCCATTCATAATGAGTACATTTCAAACACCTTGGATTTGCTGTTATTTTCACTGGGTCTTCTACAGGCTGCTGCCGGTCAAACAGGACATGAGGTTCTCAGTGAGAGTGGATTGTGAGGTCTCTCAATGATGACTCTGAATGAGAGTGGCTATGATCTGAATCCCAGCATAATATCTTTTGATTTACATAATAATTAATATAAATTTACTCAGGAACAGTGTTATCTAGTCTTTGAAGACACACAGAATACAATGGCATCTTAATAAAATGCACAAGCTTGTTTATCCCAGTGAACTGAAATATATGTTGCATGAAAGCTTATTTGAAAGTGCATTATGCAAGTATAGTAAGTAATGTCACTCTGATGTCATCTTGGTGTACCTTGAACAGGTATTGTTCATGATGACCAGCATGTCGAATCTTCAACAAAATGTCCCCATATTTCATCTAGAATACATTTCATGGAATTCATAAAAGTGAAAAATTTCATTGGTGCCAGCCAAATGCGACACAGCCAACACTTTCATCTTCTGTTCTAAAGCCTAAAGCAATCATAGTTACCTGTAACATTGAAAAAGCGTAGTAGATGGGAGTAGTGGAATAAATTAGCCAGCATGCTGCTAGTGCAGCACCAAGTAAACCCTCCCACTTTGATGTGGGGTGAAAAGCATGAAAATCATTCTGATCAATTTTTCTGATATGATAAACATGTGACAGCACACTTACCATATCTGACCCAGAACTTGAGGCTGCAGGCCTGACTGCAGAAAGAAGGATTTTGCTTGTTCACCTGGCAAAGGAAAATAATAAATATATATACTGATAATACAAGTAACATAACTGTTGTGATCTTACTGTTATATATGAAATCTGGAAAACTAAGTTATTCTGTGATTCATACTCTAACCTCATATCTCAAGCAATCATTATGAATTCATAATTCAGCACTTTTCTAAGTCACATTTGCAATAATAACTTAATTAGTAATCAATTATAGTGAATGAGTGAATTTTGACATTTATATTGATAAATTCATAAAATCTGTCATGGTTAAATGTTTGCTGAAAGACAAGTTTTGGAAACTGAGATTACACATATTTTTAGTCCATTTCATCGCAGGTGGTGCAGTCCTAGATCAAAAGTTTGACATATAGATTGGTCATATTAAGTGAAAGACCTTTAAAATGCCCTTTATCAAGCCTGTTGCGTATTACATACAGTGACTGATATGAAGATTTTACAATTAACGAATATAATGTATGTCCCTGATGAGTGGAAACATGTTATTGATTTATTGACAGCACAATCATCTTCCCTGACTTAATTAAAGTTTGACAAATAGAGTACTTTCATTACATGTACAACAGAACCTACCTTTTACAGGTACCTTACCTGTTATCATGCCATTTATAGGCTTGAGTTGCATGAACTGGGCATCATGCTTAGCTCGCTCCTCAGGTGTCACTTGCCAGAGGTCACCTCCACCTGAATAAACAAATATGGTAGCGTTTAGCATTTAATAAAAATAAGCTTTACCTTTTCAATTGTTTAGAGCTTAGAATGGATTATTTACAACAAAGAGGTTGAATGTAACCATGAAATGATGGGTGACATATTTTTTATGACAGGTCCATGATAGGTATAATAAGTGCATGGGAACAAACTCACAGGTTATAATTATTGTAGGTGACACCATCCTTTGTGTGTACAAAATAAAGAGCAAAGGTCGATGAACATGCAAATTTCAAGCTGATACCAGCACGTCAAACCAATCCTAAGATATATGGTTTTCACCAAAAATAAACACTGATTTACACCATGCATAACTCTTGTAGGTGTCATCACCACTCCTGTGAAACAGTAATAAACTAGCCATTTCTTGGCATCGCAGATGCCATAGTATCCCAAGACAATTGACCCCTCCCCCCCCCCCTTCAAAAATAGGCCCCCCAACTTCAGAAACATATCTTGACACTTGGCAGGCCAGCAGGATTTCTTCAGGTGTGACCTTCATAACCAAAGTCAAGGTCACTAGTCTCTTTCAACTCCTTATCATCTGACATCTTTCATTTTAAATTTAAGACAGATACCTCTATAGACTTAAGAACAATATTTTTCACCAAATATGGGAATAATATTCAAGGTCACTCTCATAGGAGAAGTCATGACCCCAGTTTAAGAATAATTCATCCCATGACCCATATCTATGTATATGTATAATATCACAGAAATCTGTCCATTATTTTTTTATTTATAATGCTCACAGTACTGTCAAGTGGCAATGATGGGGTTATTTAAAGTAAAAAAAACAAGAAAAGGACAAAAGGTGGCACCACCTTTCTCCCATAGAAGACAAAGCTATCAAAGATCTTCAGTCAATTTGTTTTTTGGACCAATTCATCCATCCCTTATTTAGATATTGAAGATTTCGTTAGATTTTCACCAAATATGGAAACATTCAAGGTCAAGGCTACTCTAAAAGGAAAGGTCATGACCCCAATTTAAATATACCTCATTCCATAACCCATATCAATATATACATGCATAATATGAAAGAAATCTGTCTATTAGTTTTTTACTTATAATGTTCAAAGTACTATCTAGTGACAATGATGGGGTATTAAAAGATGCGAAAACAAGAAAAGGATAATAGGTGGTGCCACCAGTTTCCGTTATCCAAGATCTTTGGTCATCTTGATTTTTGGATCAATCAATGCATGCTTTCTTGAAATATTTAAGCATTTATGTGATTATCCCCAAAAGTGGACCTATTTAAGGTCAAGGTCACCCCTAGTAAAAGTCATGACACAATTTTAAATAGGCTTCGTCCTCTCACCCATATCTAAGCACATGTTAAGTCTGGTTAAAGATATGTGAAATATTTTTTGAGTTATTGCACAGACAAGATTTATCTGCAGTGGTGGCGGGACCGTCATGAAACCATAGTATCCTTAGTCTTGGGATCTGATAAAGTTATCATAGATATATGCATATAAAAATACAATACCAAGCAGTTCTACATTAGCAGTTAAAGTTTGCCCCCCCCCACACCACTTTGCTCAATATCAAGCAGAGATACTTGATACCTTTTTTTCAGCTTGGTTTAATAAATGTTGATGTGTTTGTGCCATGTCAGCTTCACATGGAAAACTAAGCCCTTAGTTCCCCTAAATCAGCCAAGATTAAGAGAAGATTTACTTGATTTCCCACATAAGACAAAAGCTGTGTCAGGTTGGGGTACCTTAACTGCAATCCTATAATCTGAGTCATAAGCCCAACATTTGCATAAAAATTGGTGATGATAGCTCCTGCCATTTTTGAGATGGTATGTGAGACAAGTGACAAGTGAGACCTTGCAGACAATGAAGGATGATGGCCATCAGATGAGCTCAGAGGTTCCATGAAAAGTAATGACAAGTAAAAACCTTCATTGTCTATAACTGGAAAGTTGCCATGTATTTATAATAAGTTCTGGTGTATAACTTTTGGTCAGCAATTAATTCTGGCTATAAGCACTTAATTAGGTTGCTGTTAAACTGAAGAGCATATAATTTCATATATGTTGAAACTAGAGTTCTTAATTTGCAAATACAGGTACCAGTAGGCTTACATAAGTTCAAAAAGGCAAGAAACATGCAAGCTTTATATGGCACATATTTGCTAATAAGCAAAAATTAAAAATAATTGAATAATTATTTATTCTCCAAATATATCCATGTTTTCATCTCCTAATTTGTATAAACAGGGGTCTGAGTCAAATGGATTTGTCAAAGTCACATGGATCATGTGGACTAAGAATACTTTCCTTAAAATAAAACAACAAAACCCTTCAAAACTGTGCAGGTCCTATGCTATGGGCATGAAATTCCGTGGCACAACTTTTACACACCTGAAAATGTAATATGCTCAAAGTGTTAAATTAGAAAATATTATCAAGGGGTTACAGGTATCTATTTTTTCAGTCACAGATATCCACAAATATGCCCACCCCCTTCTGTAGCCACAACTGTAAAATATTACGCAGCAATTCCAGCCACTTGGCAGTGAGCAATATGAAGGTACATCTATTAGCCATTGCCACTTGTTCCTGTGTACATCACTATTTGGCCAGGTAGACTACTATAGTGCACATAGTGTATCTGTTTACATAGCCTGGATGTCAGCCTCTGTATCAATACATATGGCAGGCAGCTGCTCTGAGACTGGCAACAATTATTCCATTGTTATTGACAGTTAAAGTTCTCCACAGAAACCATGCGTTATTAAGTTTCAAGGCCAGGGTTTATTAGTATAGCATGAATATTGTACTGAAAAAATACACCTAAAAACACCTGTCTGTACTAGGCGCTATATTTTGGGTAAAGCTACACTTCCTGGTAATCACATTTATTCATAAAACCCCAGGCAATTCAAAAGCACAACTCTTATAGATAGCTATTAAAGAATACATCCTTGAAATGTGATTGAATAATAACAAGCAAATTTGTGAAATTTATGTTCCCCGCTTCCGCCACTTATTATCTCCCTTCAGGCTAGCCTTCTGAATATGTTTTAGTTTTTATTTTCCACTGAAGATGGCTCTAAATGTCATAGTGCCTGTGTTTGTTTTCATTGTACCCTGAAGATGTCTCCACATCTCATAAATTTTGTTGGAAATTGGGTACAAAAGAGGAAATTTTTGTTTTAAAGCTGATCTTAAATTTTCAGACAGTCCAAAACAAATTCCAACCAATGTATGCATGAGAGCAATCACTGACCCAAATAAGAATGAAACTAAATAATATTTAGGAATGTAATCGCACAGAAACTGTTACCTGATGGACCGACAGACAGGCAAACCCAAATCAATGTCCCCCATACTGCTGAAGTAGGGGACAATAATCAGTGTTAACATAATCAAGATTTTCACATCTACTTATAGTACTATATGCTGACTGTAAGAAATATTTAGATGCTTATTCCACATGATGAGCTCTTACCCACTATCAGCTCATTCTGAGAACCGGCAAAATTGACATGATTTGGAATATGAAAATAATCCATGACCTGTGCTTCAGAAAACAGGTTGAATTGACCTTCAGAATTAAATTTAGGAAAAGTAATTAGATCCCCTTTTCCTGTATATAAAATAATAACCAAAGAATAAATTTACAAATGTGGCTGAAGTTCCAGTTTTTCATGAGTTAATGATAATTTACAAAGAACCTAAGACACATGAACACGGTCTTGTGTATTTAGACCAAAATAAATTTACATAAAATCCTACCTCCTAAACCAGCCATGGCTCCTCCTTATCATCAATACTCAGTCCTGCTGCTAGGGTGTTTCTTCTGAAATGGAAAAAAAATGTTCAACAAATTTTCAAAAAATTATAATAACAGGAATGAAATTCTTTGATAAAGTACAGTATTTCATCAATATCATAAAAACTGAACAGCACTTATATGACAGTTGTTAAATTACCTTGGATTTACCAATCATTGTGAGGAAAGTCCACAAAAAGACCAAATATAGGCCTTAACATTAATGTAAATGCAATGAGTATATCTAAACAGTGCTTGTATCATACTCCCTCTACCGTATTTATTCTAACATATCACCCCCAAAGATTCTCTTAATTTTCTGAAGGTCAAAATGAAGGATATTTCAAAATTATTACTCTACAAATTACGAGATGGTCAAAATAATGGAATCACTTTGTTCCAGAGATCACAGGTGGGCACCTAGTCGGTGGTTGTGTGTCTACAGAAGGACCGGGTTAGCATGACACTCTATTGATACTTCACTGTAACAACTATCAACTGAAAGTTGTATATTCTTCAGACTAACAACATACTATTTAATGAAACATCAGTAAATCTGTGTTGCCTCAAAGACCGCTATGTTTGTGGTGTCAGTATTAGCCTGATAATGAGATGCATGATTGTTGTTTAAAATTGACCCACCAGGCAGCAATATTGGCGGACAAAGGGACAAGTGTAAGTAAGATAGAAGAAGACCTCATCAAAAATAACTGGCTGTTATCAGATAACTTTGATTTGCATAATATGTAATAAATATGAGAATGTAAAGGCACTTTAAAAGATATACAATTGGAAATAGCCCCAGGCCTAGTTCCCATGTTCTCTATCAGACACTTTTGTATGGGCAGTCACCCATCCAAAAGGTAACCGCGCACGATCTAGCTCAACTGAGTTAATCGTTCCAACTGTGTAACCATCACAACCACGCAGATGAATACTGTGGTTGCCTTTTTAATCGCGAGGGTTTTAATTTCGCGATATTCGAGAATATTAAATAATCGCGAACATTAAACCTTTAGGTATAAAATGCTTCATCAACTAAGATGAACAAGAGGGTATGAGTTAACCCACCTCTGGAAACAACATAATCAGAAAACTAATCAGTATTGACTACGCGGTAATCACATGTTTTTTTCCTGTAAGTACTGTGGATTTAATTTTCACAGCATGTTTTTGTTAGCATTTTGTCTGTTAACACCAAAAATTTGAAACCAGTTGATCAAAAACTGTAGATTTTGTTTTTTATCTTTATTGCTAAATATCCCGTGTGATTTGGAGTTTTCTTTTGCACACAGGGCACGTGCATACCAGGAATGGTACTCGAGTTTGCTTAGTTACTGACATACATTTGGACCTACAAAGCGCTTTATCTATTATGATAACTGCATCTTTGTATCTTAAAACAAGGGACCTATGGGTCACGGCGCTCAGCTGTTATATATGATTAAAAAATATGATTTAGAAATGAGGCACATGCTGGTTTTATGTGGTAAAAAAATAAGCTGTATTATGAGTTGTTGTTGTTTAGCTTATGTATGATTTTGATAGTACCTTTGGAGACAGGGAAGAGGATTGATTTCATTTATTTTATTAACAAATGGAGTGCTATTGTCACACAGATTTTGACTTGGCTATATAACTTATAAGCAGAACATATAATATAAGAGTTTAACTATTTATTAAAAAAAAATTACAAATATTGTCCCAAATATAATTTTTATTAAAAATTATTAAGGGAATCGTATGATTTTTTAAAAATAAAACATAATTGAAGTGATTATTAAAATAATATTAAAGAATATATTCATGAATGCATTCATGAATACATTTTAGGTATTTGCACTGATATTCATATACTTTCATTTTTACCTGAATTCCCATTCTTATGAAAGAAATTTTATCATGGAGTACATATTCATATTTGTATTTAAATACAGTTGCAAAGTATTCGCACCATGTCTGGTATTTATTCAGTTTTCACCAAACAATGATGTTGAGAATCCAGAATATACAAAATTCACACATTCAAATAATGATCATAAGTACCTGGTTTTATGGCTTTTATTTATATTAAAAAAACAAATGTAATATATTCATTTTGGACTAATTTCACATCAATGTACACACTAGACACAGTAGGAATCTAGATTAATATTATCAACTGCATCTTTGTCTATCATTAATTTCCTTCATATGATCCCTAACGATTAGTAATAATATGATTTAATTTTTTATCATTAAAATTGAACTGAAAAATACCATAGGTGACTGCATGGTGTTATTTGGAATACATGACATTCTATCCATCGATACAAGATTCTTATATCATCAGTAACTCAAGTTAATTTCCTGTTATTATCAACTAACAAATTCCTTTTCTATTTTTCTTTAATTTGTTATTAAAAAACAATAAAAATTTATTAAATTGATACAAGATTCTTATATCATCAGTTACTCAAGTTAATTTCCTGTTATTATCAATTAACAAATTCCTTTTCTATTTTTCTTTAATTTGTTATTAAAAATCAATAAAAATTCATTAATTTATTGTTTATTGTTATGTTGTTGGTTAAAACTACTAGATAAGTTAGGTTGGACACCTGGATCAACTGTGGCTGGCCATAAGCTGCCTGGCTGCCCTAGTTTATGCCTCGCCTCAAGCATGCATTATTTGCTGAAAGTTCAACAAGGTCAACATACAGGTGACTCAAGAGGGGCTAGAGAGAGCCAAGGCCTGACATGGTATCATAAAAACATAAATAAAAGCTACAATTTTTGGCCAATTTCTTTCAGCTTTCTAAACTAAAACGCTGAAATCCTTATGTCTGGAAACAAACATGCCATGGTCAAAGTTGGGCAAAATTTAAGATACTAATTTTATATTTATACTAATAACTTATAAAATTTGAAAAATTTCAGAACTAATTTTGGGTATTCAATTGAATCTTGATTAAATAATGTTACATTCCTGACAAAAAATCTCTAGCTTCAGCAATCCTCTTGTTACGGGAGTAAATGTATTTCTTGATTTTTTACAAAGTGCATTATGTTTTGGCCCATAACTTAAAACAATTAAAACTGACATCATTTCTGGCATTTGCATAGAGAATGTATAGAAAAATATATATATTATATATGATTAAAGTCAGATCAGTGGTTTTGATATTAGGCAGTCTTGAAGTGTAACAATGGGTTTTAATGGAAAAATGTTTTTCATTGATATCTCGAAGGTATTAAGTCCTAGTGACCAAATTATTGGCATGGTAGGGGATTTTTGAGACATCTTATTGTATGCCAAATTTTAGGAACTGAGAGCTGAAGCTGGGGAGCTGAGCTCTTGCAAACTGCATAACACTAGCCTGATGTAAACAATATGTTACATGGTGCTTGAAAACTTGAATAAAATCTACAGTTTTTGATCAACTGGTTTCAAATTTTTGGTGTTCACTGCCAAATTGCTAACAAAAACATGCTGTGAAAATTAAATCCACAGTACGTACACCAAAAAAACGTGCCATGGTCAAAGTTGGGCAAAATTTAAGGTACCAATTTTTTATTTTTGTTAATATTTTAAAAAATTTAAAAGATTTTGATCTAAATTTGGGTATACAATTTAATTTTGATTAATTAAAGTTATATTACTGGAAAAAAAGTCCATAGCTTTAACAAGTTTTGTGTAAAGTGATCAAATATCTTTCCTGATTTTTTACAAAATGCATTATGTTTTTGCCCATAACTTTTTTAAATTATATAATACAGACATAATTTCTGGCATGTACATAGGAACTATATAGAGAAATATTTATGGTAAATTTGAGGAAAAACAGATGAGTGGTTTTGATAATAGGCAGTCCTGAAGTGTGAAAATAGGTTTTTAATAAAAAATTGAGGTTTTTCCTTAATTTATCAAAGGAACGAAGTCGCAAAGACCCAGTTTTCAGCTTGGTAGGAGATCTTGGGGACATCTAACATTATGCCGATTTTTTTTTCCTAGGTCTTACGGTTTCAAAACGTGCCACATCTACGGACGGACGACGGACAATGGACCACGACTATAGCTCAGATGACTCATAGTCAGCTGAGCTAAAAATGATAATTATAAGATTCATCTAGTTCATAGTACAGGTCTGTCAACAGAATGGGGTGGGGGGGGGGGGGGGGGGGGGGGGGAAGTCTCCCAGCGGTATTTACTGCACACAGCCTGATCAAGCTCAACTCAGTGGAAAGAGGGCTTACCCTAGTGATGGGATTACATAACAACAGCATCGAGAGCATAGAGCTGCACTGAATGACCTACAGTTACCAAAGTGGACTGCTTGACAATGTAAGGGAATACAACTAGAGCCTCCAAAAATATTCAATAACCAGGCCTTGCCTTTTGAGGCGAGCGATCGCTCCCGCGCGCCATCGCTCGCCTAAAACAGACTTTAGGAGAGCTAATAATCGCTCTCCTGGCATTCAGAGCCTTCCAAAATTTTTTTTTGATCTCAAACGATTGGCTCGAAGTCCAGAGTTGGACAGGTACGGGTACTTGAATTAGAAGACTGCATGTTGCAGCCAAACAGTGCCGTTACACGTATTGAACAACCTCCCGGTATTTTGATGTTGTTAGCTGGACGATTTGTTTGCTTGATGGAACCGCCTGACCAGCTGAGAGGGTAAATATTGACTTCAACTTGACGAAATGTCGCCTGGTGCCTTGAAATCTGTATGAATTTGTTTAATTTTTTGTAATATTAAATGAAGAAACACGCGAGTCAAAATTATAATTAAGAATTATATACATTGACCGCAAGTCCGGCTTCAATTACAATGGAATATCTGTTAACAGATCGAAGAACGATTTTAACCGGAACTGTCACTTCCGACCGTCACAGATTCTCTTCAGTCCAAAACTTTTATGACATATGAAAACGTGACAACTTAAAGTGAATTTAGTTAATTTCTTGTATTTGTCGTGCGAATAATCTTACACGCTGCCACAACTGCGGAATCCATAACTGCGTCTGGTCTAGACGGAGATCGTCATTAGGCCTACTCAATTGTTTTCTGCGCATGTCTTATGTTCTTTATAATATTCAGAACTTTCTCGGGCGCTTTTGGATACATTTGTCACATGCCTTAATTTGAATAGGAATTCCCTCATGTCAATATTCGCATGTGCAAGCCTTAGTCGTCCCGGGACTTCTGTGACCTGTTGTATGTTCACGCAACCGACGCTTTCTGCAGTTAGGCCCTATGTCAGTATGTGACATGAATTCCCACCGTTGAAGAGCAAGTTGCAAAACATGTCAGGCCCGCTTAAAGCGCAAGTTAGGTCTATTTATAATTATTGTTTTCTGAAATGAAGCTTGGCAGTTTCTGCAGTTGACATTTGTCGAACGATATATGAACTGATAATACGCGTTTTTAGCGATGGTCAACTGACACATGGCACTACGAAAAAAATGTACACTTTGACGCGGCTATCTGATATCTTTATTTAGATTGACAAACGGGGAAACAGTTGATTTTTAGAAGTGTTCAGGTACTAGATGCAATATTCGTACAGATTTTTTAAAAATATATATATATATATATTTTTTTGTATTTTATTGACTGTATCATCGACTTTTTATTGAACCAAGAAGAAGAATGAACAGATCGACATTGGCACGTGTTTTTCCGTCAAACCTACTAAATAATAAAGATTTAGCACAGAGGCCATACATGTCAATTTATATATTTGATATACCTATAATTCAACACTTATGGTATTATCTTCTCCTCTTCTTATAATAATTTCTTTCTTATCTTTTTATTTGTTAAGACTTTTCGTATATGTTAAAGGGCCAATTAACTGAAGTATCCCCGGGACTCATCAGTTGATGAGATTTCATGCAGCCCAACTTCAACAAAAATATCTCAAATAAATATTTGTTTGTAAATATTTAATTTTGAATAATGTATTCTGAAATATATGTGTAATAATGCCATCACAACCAAAATATTTTAGTTATTAGTGTATAAAATACAAATTATGCTGTTAGTAAATGATCATGGAATTTTTTTTGTAAACATTTAAATTATGGTTATTAGTTATGTATTACAATATAAGTTAATCTGTTGACCTTATGGTAAACACTTTTCACCTGTTACTGCACAGAAAGGTAAATTATACCCTACTGAACTATATAATGATATATTCATGAATTAGAGGGGAAATTTTAACTCTTTAATTTCAGGCGAGTGAACCACTCGCCTTAACTCTATGAGGGGAGTGATTTTTCACTCCCGTGCCTTTTTCAAAAGGCAAGGCCTGAATAACTAGCCTATTTTTGCAGCTTTTATATTCAAATTTCAGATTTGAACAGATTAAATCTTTATGTGTACATGCTGTGAAAATTAAATCCACAGTGCTTAAAGGAAAAAAAAATGTGCTGTGGCCAAAATTTAAGGTACCAATTTTTCATATTTGCTTATTTAAAAAAAAAAAAAATTAAAAGATTTTGATCTAATTTTGCGTATACAATTTAATTTAGATCAATCAAAGTTATATTACTGGAAAAAAATCCTTAGCTTTAACATGTATTGTGTAAAGTGATCAAATATCTTTCCTGATTTTTTACAAAATGCATTATGTTTTTGCCCATAACTTTTTTAAATTATATAATACAGACATAATTTCTGGCATGTACATAGGAACTATATAGAGAAATATTTATGGTAAATTTGAGGAAAAACAGATGAGTGGTTTTGATAATAGGCAGTCCTGAAGTGTGAAAATAGGTTTTTAATAAAAAATTGAGGTTTTTCCTTAATTTATCAAAGGAACGAAGTCGCAAAGACCCAGTTTTCAGCTTGGTAGGAGATCTTGGGGACATCTAACATTATGCCGATTTTTTTTTCCTAGGTCTTACGGTTTCAAAACGTGCCACATCTACGGACGGACGACGGACAATGGACCACGACTATAGCTCAGATGACTCATAGTCAGCTGAGCTAAAAATGATAATTATAAGATTCATCTAGTTCATAGTACAGGTCTGTCAACAGAATGGGGTGGGGGGGGGGGGGGGGGGGGGGGAAGTCTCCCAGCGGTATTTACTGCACACAGCCTGATCAAGCTCAACTCAGTGGAAAGAGGGCTTACCCTAGTGATGGGATTACATAACAACAGCATCGAGAGCATAGAGCTGCACTGAATGACCTACAGTTACCAAAGTGGACTGCTTGACAATGTAAGGGAATACAACTAGAGCCTCCAAAAATATTCAATAACCAGGCCTTGCCTTTTGAGGCGAGTGATCGCTCCCACGCGCCATCGCTCGCCTAAAACAGACTTTAGGAGAGCTAATAATCGCTCTCCTGGCATTCAGAGCCTTCCAAAATTTTTTTTTGATCTCAAACGATTGGCTCGAAGTCCAGAGTTGGACAGGTACGGGTACTTGAATTAGAAGACTGCATGTTGCAGCCAAACAGTGCCGTTACACGTATTGAACAACCTCCCGGTATTTTGATGTTGTTAGCTGGACGATTTGTTTGCTTGATGGAACCGCCTGACCAGCTGAGAGGGTAAATATTGACTTCAACTTGACGAAATGTCGCCTGGTGCCTTGAAATCTGTATGAATTTGTTTAATTTTTTGTAATATTAAATGAAGAAACACGCGAGTCAAAATTATAATTAAGAATTATATACATTGACCGCAAGTCCGGCTTCAATTACAATGGAATATCTGTTAACAGATCGAAGAACGATTTTAACCGGAACTGTCACTTCCGACCGTCACAGATTCTCTTCAGTCCAAAACTTTTATGACATATGAAAACGTGACAACTTAAAGTGAATTTAGTTAATTTCTTGTATTTGTCGTGCGAATAATCTTACACGCTGCCACAACTGCGGAATCCATGACTGCGTCTGGTCTAGACGGAGATCGTCATTAGGCCTACTCAATTGTTTTCTGCGCATGTCTTATGTTCTTTATAATATTCAGAACTTTCTCGGGCGCTTTTGGATACATTTGTCACATGCCTTAATTTGAATAGGAATTCCCTCATGTCAATATTCGCATGTGCAAGCCTTAGTCGTCCCGGGACTTCTGTGACCTGTTGTATGTTCACGCAACCGACGCTTTCTGCAGTTAGGCCCTATGTCAGTATGTGACATGAATTCCCACCGTTGAAGAGCAAGTTGCAAAACATGTCAGGCCCGCTTAAAGCGCAAGTTAGGTCTATTTATAATTATTGTTTTCTGAAATGAAGCTTGGCAGTTTCTGCAGTTGACATTTGTCGAACGATATATGAACTGATAATACGCGTTTTTAGCGATGGTCAACTGACACATGGCACTACGAAAAAAATGTACACTTTGACGCGGCTATCTGATATCTTTATTTAGATTGACAAACGGGGGAAACAGTTGATTTTTAGAAGTGTTCAGGTACTAGATGCAATATTCGTACAGATTTTTTAAAAATATATATATATATATTTTTTTGTATTTTATTGACTGTATCATCGACTTTTTATTGAACCAAGAAGAAGAATGAACAGATCGACATTGGCACGTGTTTTTCCGTCAAACCTACTAAATAATAAAGATTTAGCACAGAGGCCATACATGTCAATTTATATATTTGATATACCTATAATTCAACACTTATGGTATTATCTTCTCCTCTTCTTATAATAATTTCTTTCTTATCTTTTTATTTGTTAAGACTTTTCGTATATGTTAAAGGGCCAATTAACTGAAGTATCCCCGGGACTCATCAGTTGATGAGATTTCATGCAGCCCAACTTCAACAAAAATATCTCAAATAAATATTTGTTTGTAAATATTTAATTTTGAATAATGTATTCTGAAATATATGTGTAATAATGCCATCACAACCAAAATATTTTAGTTATTAGTGTATAAAATACAAATTATGCTGTTAGTAAATGATCATGGAATTTTTTTTGTAAACATTTAAATTATGGTTATTAGTTATGTATTACAATATAAGTTAATCTGTTGACCTTATGGTAAACACTTTTCACCTGTTACTGCACAGAAAGGTAAATTATACCCTACTGAACTATATAATGATATATTCATGAATTAGAGGGGAAATTTTAACTCTTTAATTTCAGGCGAGTGAACCACTCGCCTTAACTCTATGAGGGGAGTGATTTTTCACTCCCGTGCCTTTTTCAAAAGGCAAGGCCTGAATAACTAGCCTATTTTTGCAGCTTTTATATTCAAATTTCAGATTTGAACAGATTAAATCTTTATGTGTACATGCTGTGAAAATTAAATCCACAGTGCTTAAAGGAAAAAAAAATGTGCTGTGGCCAAAATTTAAGGTACCAATTTTTCATATTTGCTTATTTAAAAAAAAAAAAAATTAAAAGATTTTGATCTAATTTTGCGTATACAATTTAATTTAGATCAATCAAAGTTATATTACTGGAAAAAAATCCTTAGCTTTAACATGTATTGTGTAAAGTGATCAAATATCTTTCCTGATTTTTTACAAAATGCATTATGTTCGGGCCCATAACTTAAAGAAAATACACTTTAACAGACTTTATTTCTGGCATGTACATAGGAACTATATAGAGGAATATTTATGGTTAATATGATGCAAAACAGATGAGTGGTTTTGATATTTGGCAGTCCTGAAGTGTGAAAATAGGTTTTAATAAAAAAATTGAAGTTTTTCCTTAATTTCTCAAAGGAAGGAAGTCGCAAAGGCCCAGTTTTCGGCTTGGTTGGAGATCTTAGGGACATCTAACATTATGTTGAATTTCGGATTCCTGAACTTACGGTATCAAAACGTGCCACATCTACGGACGGACGGATGGATGGACAGACGAAGGGACAACAGACAATGGACCACGACTATAGCTCAGATGAATCATAGTCAGCTGAGCTAAAAAGCCTAAATCTTTGTTGAATATCATACCCATGTTATATTCAGTAAATGTCATCTGTTGGTTCATTCTTACAGCACAAACAGTGGATTCATCAATAATAAATGCAGCAGGAGACCCTGCTATCATGCATGGAGTATCACACTGGGATACACAGCATTGAAGAATGCTGCTGAAACCATATTCATGAGTTCAGTAATAAAACTCATGAGGGTGGTTTCACAGATACAGTTGACTTTGAGAATTTAAGCACTTGAATAAACAGAAACAGGTCTGAACTCCAAACTAACAGGAGGCACTGAAGGTAGTTATGGAACCTTGAATATCTGCCATGACAAATTTAAAGGGAAATAATCAGGAGAAATAGTATGCCTATTCTTTCACACTATCAGTTCAGTTTTGCTTTATAATTTTTTCAAAAGTTTCTGAGCAAAACCATCCAAGCACATGGTCTCAGTACCTCACATAAGGCTGTTTAACACATTGTTATGGCTCTGGTTGTTTGTAAACACAGTCCAAATGTGTCTGTTTACCGTAACATTAACAACTATACGTTACCAGAGGTCCGAATGTGAGCCACATGACATAAAGTTTCAGCCAGCGGGAAGATGTATAACATTTTTGGGTCCAAGTCAGTTAGGTCATCTCATGATTGGCAGGTGTTGTGGCTCAGCAATGCACAGAGTCCCATGCGCTGTTTATGTTGACACTTGTTTACAGAAGTAAGCAAACCATTTCAGGACAATGTTTTGGCAGGAAAAAATTTAATTTTAAATTGAAGAAACTATTTTTCATGTGATTTCAACATGCTTTAAAGGTGATTGGGTAAATTTTAAGAAATGAGAACAAGGCCTGCAGGCCTAATGCGAACCTGTGCAAATGTTTGGAGTTTGAATGGAGGTTTAATTTTAAATTTTAATACTGGTACTCTTATGTCCGGCATATCTACCTTAGTCATTATGATTTCAGCAAAATGGACATTTCATACCTGCGAGTTTTTTACTAGGACATTTTAAAACTAGGATGTATCAGTCAGGATGTCTGGATATGTTCTTTTTGCCAAGGAGGATTATTGGGAAAGATAAATGGAGTGCAGGGCAGTGGGGATGCCTGCTAGTAGTGGCCAAGCTGAGCCAAGGCAAGCTGCCCCAATGGGTGTTACATAACACAAGTGGAGGCTGTACTACTGAGTGGGCTTGATGTAAACAACACTTGACATGGTGTTTGAAAAGCTACTCTTTTCAATCAATTCCTTTGAAATTTCAGAATTTAAGGGATTAAATCCTTATGTATATATGCTGTGAAAATTAAATCAACAGTGCTTACAGGAATAAAAAAAATGTGCCATTGCCAAAGTTGGACAAAATTTAAGGTATCGATATTTTATTAATGCTAATAACTTAAAAATTGCAAAATTCAGATCTAATTTTGGATAAACAATTGAATCTTGATTAAATAAAGTTATATCCCTAAAAAAATCTCCAGCACATAAACAACTACTAAACATCAGAATGCTGAATCAGGAATGGAACCTACAATCTCTAGACTAGGAGCCCTACACACTACTAAGTGAGCCGTAACGACAAAATTCCAGCAAGGGCGATTTTTGTTCATTTATATCTGCCATTGAAGTGTCATCTATCACGAAAATGGAGAACCATTTATTATTTGAATAGGAGAATTAAGCTTATAAGGTGGGGGCTCCGCCCCCACTCCCCCGTCCAGGCAGGGAACCCAGGTTCCCTGGACCCCTCCTCCTTTAATATAATAGACTCCAGTTATGAGCAAAATTATATACGGAAATTCTCAGGAAAATGATATGTATCGGCCTTTGTCAGGAAACAATTTATTATGCCACACCTGTTATGCACAAGGTACCGGCTGTAGGCTACTGCCCCGTTTCTATAGTTCTGCCCCTTTTTATGACATCTTAAAAAATTAATGGAGAAAAAAAAGATAGAGATGGTTGAATGGATTGTAAACAGATATAGCAATTAGCATGTACCAATGTCAATAACTCAGTCACACCACACTGACGTAACAACAGTCAGTCGACCGAGTGCTGACACTGAATACAGAACTGGTATCTAACTCTTTAAAACACAATTTCCAAATTACTTACCACCACCAATGCATCTTAATGCATTTTCCTGGGGGCCGAGAAATCTCGCCTGAGCCAGTATAATTGGATAAGAATCCTGTCAGCTCCCGGCGTGTGGTTGCTGACAAGTGATACAGTCAACTTTTGAAGAGATGTCAAAGCCCGAGACTGTCGACAGTGTCGCCGGGTCGAAAACGACTGGCCGAGAGAATAACACAGTCGTTAAGTGCAATGTATCAGTTATATCCAAAAGTTGATTCCCTGATAAAACCGTAATCTGTATTTTTTGGTCAGTGTTGTGACCGTGAGAATCCAATAGAAAGGCGAAGTTCAATGTATTATTATCGACCTCAATTTCTGCTGAAGAGACAGGGGCAGTGGTGGGCGTTCTCATCAAATTCCCGTTTCTCAATTTTGTTGCGTAAAGAAAAATTTGCAGAGTGGATCATTATTTTTTTAATACTGTAGACCTTATGTAATTCTTAATACTTAAGATAGTATTTGTTGATTGTACTGTCGATAAAGGTCTAACCATACAACAAAGTCCTATCTGGAATAAAATACGAAACAAAATACGAAATAGTATAATCAAAATTGAATCCATCGCTTACAACATTTACTAAAAGCAAAACTGGTATCTTTCATCGACACAAGGTGTCACCACTATTGCCCATCGTCGGCAACTTTCAAGGGCAGCAACCTGTCATATCAGGAGAGCCACCGTATGTTTTATTATGACTATTATCATTAGACGTTTGGCGATGCAAACCAGACTGAAGAAATAAAATCAGGACCATTTCTTTCTAATCATCAAATTAAGGTGTTTAAACATCGATCAAACCGGAGTGTAAAACTATTTTTTTCTTGTTATAATTCCTCTTCTGTGTCTTTCCTGTTGAAAAATGAAATTTAAAATTTTTCATTGAATCAAAATCTAGGGTAGATAGAAACAGTATTGAGGAAAAACAAAAAAGTTTGTTTTTTTCACATTTTGTCATGGAGGGGGCCTAATTTAAGCCTATTAGTTTATTAAATGTTCAGTGACTTACAATTAATTACTGAATTGATGCATAAATTAGCGTATACCTTTAAAATTAAAAAAAGGTTACAAAATCATGTCAAAATGAGTGAAAATTTTAAAAAAAAATGTATACCATCAGAAAAATCACTGTATCGGATTTAACAAATCTATGCTTTATGGGTTCTCATGTGAATATAAATCACTTTTGGAGTGATTTAAGACTTAGCGGTTTTGGACGAAAATGATGGTTTAAGGTTCCTCCACAAATAAAAAAAATAAACAACAACAAGCAATTCAGTTTTATATCTACAATATGACCGAGAGGTCCTGATTTAGAATCATGTTATTAATCAGCAGAAACATATACTATACTGCCAGCCCGTGACCTACTTGTGATGGCTAAATGTCAAGATAGGTCCGAGGTTAACTTCCAAATTGTTTCCACGTGGACTAACGTTTAATGCTTTAGTTAGCCATAACTAGACTAACTAGAGGACAATTATAAATACCATAAAAAGCAGGTTTGTTCCCAAAGGTATTTAGGCCTAATAGGGCTATCTTCATTTCTAGCACGCTATAGAGAGATAGTGAACTTCCTAACCTCGGCCTTGGTTAAGGAAGCCGGGAAAAAAGTTATGATTTTCTGGCCTTCTAGGGAGGCTGGTATTGTGGATCATGCACTTTAGTGTATTGAGGGCTGGCTGAAATACTTACAACATGAACAATCAATGAATGTAATGCTTATGTGCAATTGGAAATGCAGATGATTGGAAATAATTGAAAAAAAAACACGTGTGAAACAGACATATATGTATGAATATGATAAAAGTGTCATGAAAGATGACAATTTGGCCTATGGCAGCAGTTTCCTGTATTTCCCTGAACCCTGAGGAATTAAACATAATTTTGGAAATTTGGTGAAGCGTCAATCGCAGGGCCATTTATTAGAAATTATGGCAGTCCATGGAGAACTCGTCCTGAATGAAAGCGCTGAATACATGAATACATAGAGCTCTGTGGCATACATATATTAATTGAGCATGAAAGGGTCTCCCGCCAGATCTGGACACCTGGCAACAAATACAGAAGAGACTTCTGGTGGGGACTGTCGATACTACACTTCTTTCTAGCCAGATGTCGTTTCTACTAGGAGTCCCAGTCTGCATGCGCAGTGTGTCCAGCGATAGCTGGTTAATTAATTGTATCCACCTTAACGAAGTTTAGCTGATTATTTATACATGTACTATGTCTACAGGCGGATTCCTCGACCGCCTTATTTTACAGGGAATTCGAAGAAAACGGCTGGTTGAAATTTTCCGGAACTTAGCTCATCATTATAGGGTTCCTGACTTTCTTATGAACTGGTGCCCTATCGTTTAACGTTGACCTCCGACCTTTAATCTAAGTCCATATGTTCATCTGGAGTCCTTCCGTGTGTCTATTTCGGGTGAAAATAACACAGTTATGAAGGCATTTGATGAACTGGCCAATTTTCTCATACGCAAGACAAGAAAAGTGGTGCCACCTACTTTTGTGTGGCATCCATCCATGCGTCTATTTTGAGGGAAAATCGCACATCTCATAACCTCATTCCCATGATCTTATTATAATATACATAAATCTTATTTTATGAATAGCTGAGGGGGGGGGGGGGGGGAGGATTTCTTTGATCACCTCATACACACTTGCTAAAAAGTTTGGGGATATATACCCTGGGGGGGGGATCTCCTACCGTTTTAGGCAATGTGTATAGTTATTCCGGAGGGGGGGGGGGGGTCACCTGCAGATAGACAAGGCTAGTCAAGACTAATATTTCATGCCATTATGACTATTTTTGGCAATTATCAATTGATTTCCAGAAATAAATTCTTGCGCACTGTCTTCTGATCAGCCCTGTATATGGGCCTCTCCTCAGTCTACCAGTATATATGGACTGAACCGGTAGCCACGGGTCAGAATATTGATAATAAATTAATGCACAGGGCGCTAGTTGTACGCTGCGTCTTGTATTATGATATACTCGTGTATTCATCGCCCTCCAGGCTCATCTTGGCTAATGAACGCCTTTATATGAACACCAAGTAAGTACCTGGATGAATACGTCCTCAAATTACGCAGGGCTAATTCTGCCGCCAAATAGGCCGACTGCTCAACCGGACTGGAAGCCCACCGCTCGAGTGAGAAGTCGATGAGGACAGGTTTTGTAAGAATAGAGTATTTTGGAATATAAACACTAAATTATAAAATAAGTTTATCCAAGATCATGTATATTTATGCTACACAACTGCTCAGGACATAGCTGGTGCGACTCTGAATTGCCGACGTCCTTGAGAAACGTTTGTCCTCATCATGTTGTGGTTTCTACTGTGTCTCCTAAGGTAAGTTAAGACATGGAAAAAGAACGCTAGAAACAACTTTTTATTTTACCTATCCTGATATAAAATAGAATTTGAACAAGCATTTATAGATGAAATTTCACCTGGCTTGAATTATAGATACTTTTATATTAAGAGCACTTATATGTATAAGCATACCCGTATATATGTGGTCATGCGTGTATCATCAGCTCAGCTATGGCAATACTCTATAATAACAGGCTGTTTGATAATTTTTTTATGATTGTATATTCAATTTCCTGGCATTAAATGGGAAATATTTCCCTTAGTATGCGTAGGATTTCAAAAAGCCTAAGATGAGTATAGAAAATTCTACTTCATGGACGTTGGCATTGTAGTGTACACTCGGAAGTATAAGATGAAGAAGTGCCAGGATTAATTATTCGCGCACACGGATAAATAAATATTTTGACCATGTCGTCTCCCGGGCTCCGTACCTTTTGCATTTTTAATATGGAAAACAAATTTTGGGAGACATGTTCAATGGGAATTCGCTGAATTATAGTCACAAGAAAATGATTACGTGTATTTTCAGGTTTAAGGTGGGAGGGTTGCAACCCCATAACATTTCTGGATCCCGCCCTGTTAATTTAAAGCAAAAATTCCTACCCAAAGATAGGAAGTGCAGAGCAGTATAATTGTAACACAGTTTATTTATTTTTATTTTTCGTTTCAGTGGAGAGATAATCCGTGTCACTTGCCGTCGTCAGGTGAGCTCAGAGGTAGAGGACTTGAAGAAGTTGATGGCCAACGTGAGTTACGACGGCAGTGTAGCACCGGCACAAAGGAGAGGTAGAGAGCGCATTTATCATTATTAACGCACATGAAATAGTTAAAAAAATAATCTGTGTGTAAATTTCCTATTTACTTAGATATATTTTTCATTTGTGGTTTTTTTTTGTCCTAAAAGAAATTAATTGTATCTTCAGTTCCTTGCACAGGAGAACAGTTGAACATACGTCCCCTGGGAAAGGCGTCTCGTTCAATGTATATGAAACTGCCTAATCATGCTAGAATGCATCGTAGAATGTTAAGCAGAATTTTACACAAAGCAAAGGATAGTGTCGTATGTTTCTCATTTTTTCTTCATATATTGTAATGTAAACCCCTCTGCTGTCTTACGAAAGTAGAAAAAGAAATGTTCACTAGAATTTTATATATTTGCGTTAGGGATCGCGTTAAACCTTTATGACACAGAATAGACTTTCCCTTGATCCCCTAAGATTTAATCCACACAAATCTTAACATCTTGTATCAAATTCCTAACATTCAGCCTCGAATATGTATACTATAGTAAATTCTCATGATAAATTCAATGGAGTAATGAAATATAATAGGAAAACTTGTTATGTTGGTTAATAAGGGTTAATAAGAAAATGAACAGTCCCTGCTTATCCACTGATACGGATAGACTTTAAAGTATGACGTCAAAACACGCTCCAAGCTCTTATGCCCAGATGCCCAGCGGCGAAAAGTCCACTTACGAATCGTACGTCTGACTGCCACTACAAATATAGAACCTGCCCCGGGCGTGTATGAATTCCCTGAATATCTGTGGTCATTTTCATTTTCAGTTATTCCTGGTCCATAAATGGCAGATGGCAGGTGATTCTCATAATGCCCGTTAATGGTTATACGAGGGGTCGTAATTCTTTGATATTTTAACCTTTCCAACGAAAAGGCATTGATACAGTTTTGCCTTTCCGCAGAAAAATTTGCCTTCCTGCTAAAGATGCATACTACCACCATATCAAACTAACAGTCACAATTCGCTCAGTGTAAACCATATCCTGCCAACTTACATGCACATTTGCATGCACAAAAACTTAATTTTTTAAAAAGTAACACTTTATTATCAGACACATAATTGTGCAATGAAAAAAAAAACAAAACACGGGACAATATAGGATATGAGGACCTAAAAGCCAGCAAGTATATGAATTTATAGACCATTTTTATATGAAAATATAGGATTTATATAGGGAGTCGGTGGAACAACACCACTTAAATATTTCTTTTGTGTGGCATGTTTGGTACTGCTTATATCCAGCTACTAATATACGTGGAAAACATCTGGTTGTTCATCTTTCCAACGGATTGGTACAAAATGAAAAAAATGACTTTCTGTACACGTGCATGTTTTCCTGTTTGAGACAGGCGGAAAGGCATTATTTCGACCCCTGGTTATACACACTGCAGTCATTTATGATTAACATTTATTTGGTGCACGGGTACTGGATATAGAACGTAGTTTGGTATAGCTGTTCGGCATTCCAGCTGAAAGTCCCTTATATAACTTAAATCTAACCAGAAACGTCTATAGGTAAAATGAAGACGTTACTGATAAACACATATATGTATAGTCAATTTAGATGTTGACAAATGCAATACAAATGTTTGTGATTTTTTCCATTCCCTACATATACATTAAAACCAGACATCCACGAAGGACCAAAATGTTCCATCAATTAACTGTCGTTAGCTGTAGCACATGGAACTAGTAATTATTTTAAATTTCTCGGTTGAAATCAGCATCATAATCTGAGAAACTATTTGCTGTTGAGCCGTCTATGACAGGCGTGGAACAGGTGCACGTGATAGTTTTATGGGAAAAATGTTCACAATGTTTGCTCACAATGTTACCTTGAGATAATAAATACTATTAACTGGAAAAAAATATACACCCGGGAATATACAACTTTACTAGAAAACTCTCACGTAATGTTAGAATAATTTTTTACACGATATGATATATAGTGCACAAGGGAAGGATGCGAGAATTCCGCATCCAGGAACTACTAATTATCAGCACTATACATGTCGTATTTTGATTATTTTCATGACAATTTTCAAACATATCTAAAGAAAATTTAAGGACGTTTTTGTCATGTAGTCAAATCTTTAATCGTTTCAGGGGCTGCCGTGAAAGTTGCGATCAGTATGTACGTGAACTCAATCGGAGAAATAGATGAAAGTAAAATGGTGAGTCCCTGCATTCACAAAACACATTGTCACATATCTATAACTGCATGTATTCAGCCTTTAATAAACGTTCAGTCGCCAAGTTCAGCAATCATATCAGATTTAGCTCTCCACCATGGTTGATCGTTGGAAACACTGGGATTTAAAATGTTGAAAAGGTTTTGGGTTTTCATTTTTATTTGAAACAAGGTTTTGTATTAAAACCCACTGTCTTTCTACTATACATGAGTTCTGGAAAAAGAAACCATTTTATGTCATGGTGTGTGTGACACGAATTAAAAGCAAGCATTTTTTTAACCAAGCAGGATGTGAAAACAAATAGCTGATGCCCTTTACAAAAGGAATGTTAAATAGCCGTGTCTCCCAAAGTATAGTCTAGAGAAAATTTGAGAACTGCACAAGACTGTTATTATGATTATCCGGTTCCCCTAAAATGAGACATATAGGGCCCAGCTCTATAGCAATTAAAGGCCAGGGTTGAACCATTATCAATTGATATCTAGTTTGTGTAGTTATCATGCACTAAATCATGAAACCATCAGATCCTGACAGAATAAATGCTGGGAGAAGAAAACCTGCTCAGTCTACGTGAACTGCATATATATATATATATATATATATATATATATATATATATATATATATATATATATATATACAGAATTAAAAAAGGAATCTAATCCCTCAGGGGTCCTAGACATTATCTTGCATTTGGGTTTTTTTAATTATTTGTATGAATTAACCGAAGTTTAGTCGGTAATAGGTCTACATTATATTATGATTAAGTAAATTAAGTTAAGTATGAACTTGCACTCATTGTTACAACAAAACTTTAGTCAAGTAATTCTCGAACTTGCACTCATTGTTACAACAAAACTTTAGTCAAGTAATTCTTGACTAGATGAGCTTGACCATATATACCAGCTTTACTCTTTTATAATAAAATAACTTATAAACTAACGTCGATGCCCTGTCATATTTTAATTGATGAAATTTATACAATATAAATATCCATAAATTATTATTATTATTATTATATATATATATATATATATATCATATATAATTATTACCGAAATAAAACAGAATGTTTGCAAATTTCTATCAGTATGGTGTATAATCTTGATACGAGGAATCGAAAAACATAAATTGTCTACTCATGCATACATTATTTTGTGTTTTGGACAAAAACGAAACGTTAAATTTTGGAGCAGCATACGATCAAGAAGTAAAACTAAACATTTTACATTTACAACTGAAGAAACGGGATTGACTTTGGTTGCGTTAAATATATACCATGCATATATAGTGTCTATAATGCCCTTGAAGATGCAGGATAATACAGCAAAACAAGAAGAAAGACATAATAAAAAAATCAAGTTATTGTAATTTTAGCAGATATGTTTATAATCACATCCAGTCAATTTTTCTGATCGCAGACTGGATCTTGTTCTTCCACTTATAAATAAATGTTTCTTTTTTTTCAGGATATAATGAGTTCCATGATGTTCAAATGTCGCATAGAGATATAACTTGAAAATTAATTTTTCAGGAATACACGATCAACTTATTTTTCCGTCAACGCTGGACAGACCCTCGTGTGAACTATACAGATTACATTAACGATACTGAGAGTATTAGCGTCCCTCAGTCTATAGTGGATCACCTGTGGAAGCCGGACGCATACTTCGAAAATAGCAAAGATGAAAAATTACACGTTGTCACGGCGCCCAACGTGCAACTTCGGATTTACCGCGACGGGGTGATTTTCTACAGTCAGAGGTAAGTACTCTTATAAAAAAATGCAAAATTTGTATTCATGAAGGTAAATGAAAATTGGACCAAAATATGTGTTTTTCGCGTTCACCGTTTCCTGAATTAAAGCACATTTTTGCATCCTTCCTGCAAGGCTGATCGATCGGAAAGTTAAAAAAAAGCGAATTGAATTATTTGCTTAGGAGTACCTCAGGTAAATTTATTAAATTTTAAACTTTCCAGGTGGCCGAAGGGACTCAATATCATGAGCTACTATTGGCAAAACTGACATTGATGCTTTGCTGATTGGTCTGTAGGCAACTGACCTGCAAGCAAAAAATACATTTTCCTTGTGTTAAATTTAAATAGCAGATTGATGGTTGACATTGACATATACACTCTCATTATCCCTCAGTTAACCATCTGCTCCAAATATTATAAAGTCTTCGTTGGTTGTATTTATTAACACGAGCAAGCTGTGTTCTGGATTAAACTGCATATTGTGTAAACAATAAAGCATATCTCGACTTTTATTTGTATGTTTAAAAAAGAGCAATAAAATTAATAATGACAGGATCCAGCAGTTATACCTGTTATATTCTGATTTCAAGTGAAGTAAAAGAAAATCTATATTTCATCTTATTTTCATAAGATACTTTACGAGATTACAATTTTAGAAGGAAAGGGTTTATTAAGTGTTTAAAAGGGTTTTCTGGGTGTTCCATTACAGAAACCCGTTTAGGGTTAAAAAAATCAGAACTCTTTTGCATTAAAGAAACCCTTTCGGGCCATTTTCATCAACCCTTTTAAAGGGCTTTTCTTGTGTGTTGAACTAAAAGCAAAGGGTTTATTTGGAACCGTCTCAGCCAATGAACAGGTGAATGCCACTTTAAAGCGCTCGATTACCAAAGGCAACTAACTATCGATTACATCAAAATCATGATTTATGTATGCACGTCGGCAGTCGTCGTTATTGTTATAAAATAAAAGTCCTTGCTGGTGGTGAATTAAAAAAAATACGCGGGAGTATTCATGAGGGCCTGCAAGTAGATGTCCTGGATTGTGGTTAAATTCTTGATTATTTTAATTAATTAAAATGAAACTTTAAATTGTATATCTTTGTAATAACAGGAGAATATAAAAGGCAGAAACTTCTTTTTTTAAGGTAGAATTACTAAGACATACAGGCTGGGTAAAGAAAGTAAAGTTTCAGAGATAATTACAAATTTCTTAATATTTGTCTAAACCAATTAATAATATATCATCGTCGGTTTGCTCAAACCGATGACTGATTTTGTAAAAGGAACCGACTCCCACCACTACCATGAACGAACTTTAATTTTACTGATTAGCGATAAACCATAGGTCTATGGTGCGGGAAACTGCACTGGGAAGCTTTCACACCTGACTCTTGCCAATCCGATTGTTCAGAGCTATTTCCTGTCATCTTTAATTATGAGAGAGTGTCGGAGGTTTCCCGAACAAGATAACCTGGCAACTGGGTTATCGCGGATTGAGTTCTCTTCCCATTAAAAAAAAATGTGATAGATCATTTTAATATTCAAACTATTACACATTTATAGTTAGCTGACATCGAGCTGACATAACACTCTGTATGATCGGGTTGGCCATCAATGCGGTTTAGAGATTACAGGTTCACTTGGTATATCATGTATAATCCGTCTCCTGATAAGCTATGAATGTGTTTATCACTGCGTCAATAGAATTATACCTCACATAATGTAAAAGGAGATGCCGAAACCTTCTTAGTACCAAACGTCGAACTATATGTTGATTATTTAAATATATTTATACATATTTATTTATATGTCATATTTTTTTATTTAAGGGTAACTGTAAGAGTATGGTGCGAAATGGACTTGTCTCACTTTCCTTTGGACAACCAAACTTGTCAGCTGCGGCTCAGTACCTGTGAGTATATACTCGATATTTTCAAATCGAAATAAGTGTAAAATGATTTTAAAAAGTTATTGTATTATTATTATTATTAATTATTATTATTATTATTATTATTATTATTATTATTATTATTATTATTATTATCATCCAGACAAGTACGTGTACAGTGAGATGTACTACGTTTGGGACTCGGCACAAGCACTGACAATGAAACCTGATCTGAACCTGCCGACGTTCATGTTGACCGGGAAAGGTGTTGGGGACTGTACCACCGGCTACAACACAGGTATAATTGATTTCCTCTGATATCTTAATTAAAAAGTTAAACAACAGTACCCCTCTCTTTTACAATGTTAGAATAAATTACATATTTACCTTCATGTGATATCACATAATGAGTATTACGCAGTCCAGTCTTTATTATCATAAAAACAGCTTCTCAAAACGCCGTCCAAATAGTATACATCTTCCGGGTATGTCACCATTAATCAGCCAGCCGCGCACAAACAGTCGTTGCTGCAGCCTGTAAATTTGGATGGTGCACAGATCTGTTTACTTGGATACCGTAGAAAACACTAGCCGTGCACCAAATCTTATTATATTACGGTCATCTAGCAGAAATACAGCTTCCATAGCAGTCCATACCCCATATGTATTATATCTGACACAAGCAGATATTATTTCTGAATAATGCATACGGTCTCTTTTACCTCCTGCACGCCTGTGAGCAGAAACACAGTGACATCATTTTACAACGACACTTAACCTCGGGTAGGCTGTGTGCGCTGCCTAAATATCACTTCAGTTGTTGTGATCCTTTGCATAAAACTAATAAAAGACTAATCTACCTTTTGTTGAATTAGATACGCTCATCAGTATTATGACATCATTGAGAGCACCCCGGTCAAAATTTATTGCTTCGAAATAATCGAGAAATATATTATTTTATTGTGTAATTGAATAAAGTAATTAAAATCACCTAGACTTATAAGACCATAATACCTGCTCCGTAAATGAGACTAAATACCAGTACTGGCAATTCATGTTATGTTCTCTTTATGCTCATTTTGTAGGTGTTTTGTTATGCATATAATTGCTGTGAAATTACAGTCCTAAGCATTTCATATTTTTAAAACAAATTGCCTCTATACCTTTCCATCATTGTTAATGAGAGAAATCAATTTGAAAAAGCTTTTGTGTATAATTTTAATTGCTACATATATTACTTATTGAGAGTATACTGTATTTTAATTGAATAACATTAGTATATTTATTGTGTACTTGATTATCGCTGATGTAATCACATTGTTCTGCACAGATACCCTTTTGTTTGCAATACCTACTGCACTGATAATTCCATCCCTTTACGTCTAGTCATCCCCATCCGTAGATGTCAAATTTGTTAAAACTACCAGTGACCGACCGGTCGCTGGACTCAGTAATATTAGGTGGTGCTGTGCCATTCGCAGGTAGATACAGTTGCGTGTACGCCCAGTTCCATCTAAACAGGAAATTCACCTACTACGTTCTGCACGTGTACGTGCCCAGCATTATGATAGTGGTACTGTCATGGGTGTCTTTCTGGCTGGACCCGCTTGCTGTGCCTGGGCGGACATCGTTGGGTGTGATGACGATCCTGACAATGTCGACCACCATGGCTTCGGCTGCGACCGCCGCGCTACCAAAGGTGTCGTACGCTAAGGCGTTGGACATCTGGAACACGGGCTGCATGTGCTTCCTCTTCATGGCTCTCGTAGAATTCGCTATTGCTAACACTTTGGCCAGACAGGAGGTGTCGTCTGCTGAAAGCTTCATGCCACACCAAGAAAACCCGGAGACGGTCCAAGAGCCCACATTAAAGGTAAACTTTTACGGAATCATAATTACTTTTACTGTCTATTTATATGACATGTTTTTTAGCGAACCTGTGAGCTTATGCGATGGCGCAGCGTCGTCCGTCCATCGTTAGCCGTCCGCCGTCCAGGGCTGGCTTTCCGCCGTCCATGGCTGTAAGTCAGAAACCGTCGGAGCTAGCAGCTCCAAATCATATGTAAGAATTAGTCACATGTAAAACTTGGTGCCCTGGAGCTTATTATTGGTTATCTGCATTAATTTAGATTTTATGGAGAAAAAGCTTAAAAACATTTAAAAATCTTCTCCTCTGAAACTGTCCAGCCAAATTGTCCAATATTTCACAGAAATGATCCCTGGAACAATCTCTCTCAAGTTTGTTCGAATGGTTCCAGTTCGGAGATTTTTGGCCAAGTTACAGGAGGTTGGACTTAGTCATCTGTCCAAAACAGCACACTAAAATTGAAATCTCAGAAACGGCTAGAGCTATAATCACCAAATTTTTTACCAATGTTTGTCACATATGTCATATCTGATTTTGAGGTATTGGTGGCGCCACCTACATTGATGTGTTTTTTACAAGCGAAAATGTAATTTTAAACTCTTCTAGCTTATACACTGATTTATGATGAAACTGTTAAGCTGATTGGTTTAAACTTTACAAGAATTATTCTATGGTAGGGTTCTGCCAGTTTTATAAGAATAGATTGGGTAAATACAGTTTAAAAAACATTGTAGCCAATTGAAAAAGGCTTTCTGTATTTGAAAACAGATTTGAGTTTCAGCAGCCAAGTCAAGAGGTCACTCAGTACAAACAGGTGGGGTCCAGACATCACCATGGCAACTGACCTGGCTCGGGGGAGTGTCTAGACAATGTGTCTAGACGTCTAGACACAGCGTCTAGACGTCTAGACAATGTTTAGATGCAGAATTCCCAGATTATTGGAACTATATCTTTCAACTGTTTGAAAAAAACTTGGTTTGCATTTTAAGTGAATTGGATTTATCATCAGGTCACATGTGAACTGCTGCACCCTCATTTTTGGTTGACCTCTGACCTTTCCTCGCTGCCAAGCGTCCATATGTGCGTCTGTTTCCACACATAAACCCGCATATCTCAGGAACCGTTTGACCGATCAGGCTAAAAATTTAGCACAAATGTAGCCCTTTGATAGTTTTATAACAAACACTAAAAATGGTGGCGCCACCTGCAACCATTTTTGCACAGCGTCCATCTGTTCATCTGCCTTCGGATAAAATCACTCATATCTCAGCAGTGGTTTGACTTATCCACCTGAATTTTGCAGGTTTATACATCCTGGACAGATTTCTCGATTTTATGACAGGTGGCGCCACCTACATTCAGGTTTACTCTGCAGACATCCAAGCTCATATCTCGGGAACCGTTTGACCGATTGGGCCAAAAATTTGCATGTGTATAGATCTCACATAGCTCTTCATCATAGGCAAAATTAATGGCGCCACCTGCAACCATTAATGCACAGCACCCATCTGTTCATCTGCCTTGGGATAAAATCACTCATATCTCAGCAGTGGTTTGACTTATCCACCTGAAATTTTGCAGGTTTATACATCCTGGACAGCTTTCTCGATTTTATGACAGGTGGCGCCACCTACATTCAGGTTTACTCTGCAGACATCCAAGCTCATATCTCGGGAACCCTTTGACCGATTAGGCCAAAAATTTGCATGTGTATAGATTTCACATAGCTCTTTATCATAGGCAAAACTGGTGGCGCCCCCTGCAACCACTTATGCACAGCGTCCATCTGTTCATCTGCCTTGGGATAAACATTGCTTTTCATCATAGGCAAAACTGGTGGCGCCACCTGCAACCATTAATGCACAGCACCCATCTGTTCATCTGCCTTGGGATAAAATCACTCATATCTCAGAAGTGGTTTGACTTATCCACCTGAAATTTTGCAGGTTTATACATCCTGGACAGCTTTCTCGATTTTATGACAGGTGGCGCCACCTACATTCATGTTTATTCTGCAGACATCCAAGCTCATATCTCAGGAAAGGTTTGACCGATTGGGCCAAAATTTTGCATGTGTATAGATCTCACATAGCTCTTCATCATAAGCAAAACTGGTGGTGCCACCTGCAACCACTTATGAAAACCGTCCATCTGTTCATCTGCCTTGGTATAATTCACTCATATCTCAGCAGTGGTTTGACTTATCCACCTGAAATTTTGCAGGTTTATACATCCTGGACAATTTTCTCGATTTTATGACAGGTGGCACCACCTACATTCACGTTAACTCTGCAGACATCCATGCTAATATGCAACACACCTCACTCTATTCCCAATGCCACTTAATCCATGCCTCACTTCACCCGTCCCACTCTGATTTCTGCAGATACACATAGTCGCTGGTCGACTACCCATATTCTAGTTTTAAAATGTCCTAGTCTGAAACTTGCAGGTCCGAAATGTTCATTTTGCTGAAATCATAATGACTAAGGTAGATATGCAGGATTTGAAAGGATCAATATTAAATAAAAAAAAAAAAAAACTCCATTCAAACTCCCAAACTTTGTACAGGTTCGCATTAGGCCTGTAGGCCTTGTTTTTGCTTGTGCCGTGCTGATGTCAAAATTTGTACTTTACATCAAGTGGCCGATCTTGAAATTCGAACGGGAAGGGGGGGGGGGGGGGGGGTGCTAATAGATGGCTGGCATATATCTAAGACGGGCATTATGAAAATCAGGTTCTTGAATTGTGCATTTGATGTCTTTTTGTGGGAAAATTTCATTAGAAAAGTAAAAGGGCTTAAATTTATACACATGCGTTGATTCCCTGTACAGTATACTGCGTTAACCTGTGAACGCCGCTTTTCTAAAATAACTATTTTTAGATGTAGATAAGAAGAGCGCACCATGCTTCATATAATGTTTCACTATAAAGTTGTCACAGGGCAGTGACATCGATATTACATTATTGCCTGTTACTTCCGCACTGGTCAAGATGAATTCTGATGCATAGTTAACATGCGACATTCTCTTTATCATATCAGACATTATAGCGATAGGCAGACCCCGTACTTGTGCCCTGCTGACAGTAACGTTACATAATATTATAATGAATAGCATCTAGACTAATATCTAATATTAAGAGCTTAATATCTTTACAGACATTTGTGGGAAATTGTGGTAAATGACTATAAATGCTGTAGTTTGAGGACATCAGTCATACATTCAGTTAATATACACACACTGGGGTATGCCATTTGTATAATACAGGCATTATATTATTAATGGAGAGAACGAAAATATAGGGGCGACTGTACTCCGGTTAACTATATTACATAAAAAGTTTTTGACACGATGTTTCACAAAATATTAGAAGAAACCACAAACATTTAGTTCGTAAACGGTCCCAATAAAATATTTGACTACTAGTCGTAGCTTATCCATAAGCTGCAGAACCCCCGGGGGGGGGGGGGGGGGTCTTTTTAAAACAAAGTGTTGCATAGGGGCATACAATATTGGAAGTTTGCATTTGATTTTCATATTTAACCTCTGTTTAAAAATAATAAATGGTATGTAAAATGTCTTCATTCACTTCATGTAGATCGAACTTTGTAAAATTTCCCATAACTTCCGAAATTCAAACCTGATCAATGGATGTGACTAGTTGTCTTGATCTCCTTTTGTGCTGAAATGTTTTTCTGAATTTTAAATATTTAAGACACCATAGCCTAGGGGCAAGAGGGACATATTTGGCAAAAACGTGAAATAGTTAATTCAGGAACACAAATTCATAATATATGGGACAAAAGGTATTCACGAATGCTCCCATCAGAGTGGACAACCCATCCCATACTCTGAACCCCCCCCCCCCCCCGGCAACTTAACCATGCATGTATAAGCTATATATATTTATCTATTTTCATATGATACTTACAAGTAATAAACCGCATAGTTCGGTATTTCCTGAGTATTCGCCTGAGGGCAGCCGTTTCATATTATTTTTTATATTATTTTTTTTTTCAACGGCCACGCATTTTATCAACACACTCATGTCACCTTATTTTCATGAAGTACTGAAGTAAAACACCTTGTACAGAGCAATCCCGTCGACACATCCAGGGTCCCAGAATGTTGTCGATTTCATGTGGGGGGGGGGGGTGCGTCACAGAGCCAGTGACGTCACGCGAAGCGTAAAGCTTGTTAATTTCATTCTGGGGCGCTTGGTTACTTTAGTACACTTATATCCGGACTTTGATCCCGCTGTGTTAAAATGTATTTGAGCCATATCGCCCATTTGCATAGCCGGTAGCGGGCGCTGTTAGATCCGCTACTGGGTCATCAATCTATGAAAATCATCTTACGGTGTTGAATTAAAATGCCTATGGAAAACATATTTAAATATTTATGAATAAAAACAAACGACGTCCGTTACCATATCATGCGAAATAATCTTAGCATATGCAAAAAAAATATAAAAATGCTGTAAAGCAAATAACTTACTGTATCTGAGAAAAAATCAAGATAAAATCAGAAAGGGAATTATGTTTCATTTGATTTCTTTCCATTTTCTTAATAAATTCTTTCATTATTTAAACGGTTTAATATTCTTTATTCATTGGCATCATGAAGAAAATTCCAAGTTTTCCAATAAATTTTAACTAGGTAGGCTATTTACAATTATAAAAAAAGGTCGCAGACTTTTGTCATAAGGTTATTAGATAATGTAATTAATTATGTCCTCATTCAAGGGTACTAAAAATCAACAAAGTGTTGCTGGATCTTTGCCAGTCTTTTATAAATAGTTGTGTGTATATTATCCAAAAATGCATTAAACGGGCCTTAAATCTATTTCCTGCAGTCTGTGCGTGTGTGGTAAAACGTTCTCTGGTGAAGTAGGAAGTGTTTATTGTCGAAATTGACGTATACGTTGATTAAGAAACTAACCTTTTTAAAATATGTGTCTTTTTTCAGGTAATCGTACACCGATTAATGGAGATGAAGAGGATGGAAGTGGAACACGGGTCCAACACAATTAAAGAGTACAAACATAAATTAAAGGTGGTTCGCTCGCTCCACGTGGACTGCTTCTCTAGAATTATGTTTCCGCTCGGCTTCGGGATATTCAATGCCTTATACTGGAGTTTACTTCTGGCACAATGGAAATTTTAATGTTTGAAAGGTTAATGCTTGATTTTTTAAGCATATTTCAACTTGAAAGTGAAATTTAAATTATGTAGCAATATCAGTTGGTGGCTAACCCTCAACAACGCGGAGTCAAAAAGTAGGTCTACGGTTGTTGGTTTAGAGCCTAAACCAATATAGGTTAAAATATATGATATCATCAAGGGTCGAATGTATGTAGGCACTGGTGCGGTGAGACTGCAACGTTGCGTTCCGATAGTAACAAAATAGGGAACGGGATATTGGATCTAAGAAATTTAATCTATTAAAGTCTTCTCCGGAAGAGAACTCAGGGGAAAAAAAGGTAAAATATTTTTTTTAGAATTTCTTAAGTTGAGAAATTATTGAGAAAACCCAAGTTAATCTGGTAACGCATTTGATTATGAGTTTGGACGAAGTTACAAGAATACACTTCATAGCAACAAGATCGGGCGCCAAGAGTCGCATTTACGAACAAGAAGAGAATTATTGCATATTACGGAAGTTTTATACAAATTGTTCATCTTCCTCTGGTATAAGTTGATACTACCCTTTATGCAAATGCAATTGTTATTTAAAATTGGGATGTAATGAATGCAAGGTCCGTGTTCCCATACCTGACAATGTAAGTGATTGTTCAGTTCAGCTCGACCCAGTTTAATCTGCAAGAAGTCATTGTTGTGAAGCACGGTGCTACACAGATCACGTGCAATCAAGTTTTCTTATTTTATCGAGATATATACTATTAACTAATGTTACTCTGTAATGTAGTTTGCACAGTCATACACGTATAGGATTTTAACACAAAGGGTCCATTGTACTTGCAGGTGATGATCGCAAATAGACAGACCGCATTGTTCATTTTATGTATAAAATTTGTAATGTTCAAAGGGTATTTGTTTAAAAATAGTCCAAAAAAACTCATATCTGATGTTTTTAGTTTTAATAAATGAGATGTTTACACTTATTTCATTTGCCTGTTAAATACTGCGTGGGTTAAATATAGGAGATACTGGAATTCATTTGTTTGGACAAACACAAATGTAAGTGTCCTTGTGGGATCAGCAGACTGTTCGTGGTATATCGTTTACCTTTAGGAAAAACACACACACGCACACAAACGCTGAAATACTAAATATCCATTGATGGCTTTACATCGACGAGAAACAATATCTTTGGATGTCAAGTGGCGAGCGATAATTCAGGGAACGTGAATTTATTACATTTGTTCACAATGCTATAATCAGGGACGTGTCTGGAAAGCCAGAGAGAGATAGATGGCGTTGTTCGTGCCACCACGCCCCATTCAGTCAGACACAGTTTAGGGCCCTGGATTGTTTGGCTATAGATACACAGAGTCTATGTCCAGTTTCATTTTTAATTTTGCAACTCTTCTTGGCTCAAATGCCCAAGTATATACCATGAGACGGGGACCTACACACACCCTAGGATAGTGATTGTGCCCCTCCCTCTTCTGGGCATGTTACTCAGCCTATTAACAGTATAGTGAAATACTTCGGTGTTCTATAATGATTATCACGATGACCAAACAGCACGATGGATTTGTCCAAATATAGAATAGCAAATGGCCACGACGGTCCTTTATAGACTCGTAGCTATATAATTGTAGGCGGCCTTAATCATCGAACATAATTACTATCAGGATTACAAGCCTGGATATTTGTAATAAGCCACAAGATTTTATGTACGTATATACAACACGCTGCAGAATGGATCCATCAGCCCTCCGGGGAAGTTCCCTGGATACCGCCATAGAGGAAACTCCGTCTACTGATAGCCGTGAGGATCTCACTCAAGCTTCATGCTGTATTTATATAATATCGTGCGGTTCTATAATATATATATATATATATATATATATAAACATGTAAATATATAGTGTATGTAAGACACTTAAATTAGAAATATACCCGCAATAACGTTAACCTCTATGAGGAAGGAAAACGATAAATAGTTAATTACTTATTAAGTTGAAAAACTTTGAGAAAAAATACATTAATTGTTGATGTTATAACATAATATATGGTTGCATGTTCGATGTGTTGCATGGCCATATAATAATGACAAACGCCATTCTATCATTCCAAAAATCTGATAGGCATAACTCGGTCAAGCATGCCATCCAACTTGGCTATACATTCTTAATTCTGATAAGTGTATGTCCACACTTTAGGAATTTCAAGACAGACCGTTTCACATTCTCGGGGACTCTCTCATAAAACCCCTTGATACCACAGCGCTAGGTGCTTCAAGAGAAATTAAAAGTGACAAAAGATTCACATTGTTTCACTTTTGAAGAAACTTTCAAACGTATACCTAGTGTCAAAGCTAATGCCATCATGGTTCAT
Source organism: Sipunculus nudus (assembly GCA_026874595.1). Lineage (NCBI taxonomy): Eukaryota > Metazoa > Annelida > Sipuncula > Golfingiida > Sipunculidae > Sipunculus > Sipunculus nudus. The sequence goes on along the minus strand of CM049311.1, from coordinate 63,467,517 downwards.
GTGGCCACAAATTTTATGAATGAAACATTTGCAGACGTTTTTTGTTTTAAATATCAAAGATTAAAACAGAAATCAACAGTTTAAAATAGTTAAACGGAAACGTCTTCTGTTTAATTGTACACAGAAATTGTGGTAATTTAGGAAATTAAGCTGGAAAATTGAGATGTTGAACTATGGTGTGATAAAAATTATTGGTCATACTTTTAAAACAGAAAGATTTACCTGTCATGTCTGTCAAGGGATGGTAAACAACTACTGGAAGTTGTTCTCTACAATCTAATTTTGACACATGTATCAACATTTCAGGTCAGCTACATGATAGATTTAACAATGTTGCATGAATCCATCCATATGGTTTAACAAATCTGCATGTTACACGTTATCCAGTTCAATAAACCAGGTACAACAGACGATACTATCTTAAGTACAATTTGTGGTTATTTGCGATATATATTTTGTACCAGCTTCTATATATAAAAATAGAATTTAATTTAATTAAAAAGGCCTTATAAATATTCGCAATTTCCTTCCAAAGACTGATAAATTACGATTTCACTGCTTGTAAGGCACTTAAATCATACAAACTATGTCTTGAACATGGTTAAATGAAACGATGAGACTGAGCTCGTTATTATAGACTGTTACACATACTATATATTGATTTGATTGCAGTCAGCATGGAGGGGGTCTAATATAATGTATAAAGTAATAATTAAGTGTGGAATACTGATTTAAAGGTTCAAATGAATGTAAATTTTTAATCATTAAGCATACAAAGCACTCCTTTTATATCTTTATAGGCCGCCCTTCTTTTCAGCAGGATTTTTCAATATGCAATAATATTATTTTCGGTAACTTAAATATTGCCTGTAACAGTCAAAGTCCACTGAAAACTAATCAGATGGAATACGAATCGCTCTATACGCACTTCAGTAACTTGTTTTAACATCAACGTGACTCCAAACTTATCAACAAATATTGATTTAAATTTCTTGACTATGCCTCAATATCATAGGATCACCCGATTGATGGAGATGCTGCCAGAATCAAATAGACATGAATCGGTCAAGACCGAGGCTATATAGACGACTCTGAAACATATACTATACCGCCCAAGAAAGGAGCTTCTGAACCAGGTGCAATCAGTGGGGGAAATGTTAATTACTTCAGTTCAGTTGGCCAAAATATAGCTGATCTTATTCATGCACCCCCCCCCCTATTAAAAAACCACTGGAGACCACTAAATATCTCTTTGTTGACACATGTTTAAATGACCACTTTATTCTTTGTAACCGCCTGCATGAATACAAAAAAAATCCGACATGAAGCAAGTCTAGAAAAATATGAATTACACAGAGACAATTTTAACATTCACCTTGTTTATGACTGGTAAATGACTATGATATATATATATATATATATATATATATATATATATATATATATATATTAAGTGGCACATATATCATAGTCAATCGCATTCGGTCCTCAAAGCAGCCTGTGACAGAAAAATCTGTGTTTTTTTCATTTTCCAAACGGTTGCGCTGTTTGGAGTAGATATGTCCTTAGAACTGAACACATGGATATGTCCTTAGAACTGAAAACATGTTCAATGGAGGCAGAAGAAGCCACAGCAGTGTGAAGTTGTTTCATTAACTGCATGAATCATCCCTGCTGATTAGTGATGTGATTTGCATAGCTAAAAGTACAACTGGAAACGGCCCTTCTTGACTTGGGTGATGTGGGCAGAGCCACTTTGTTTACAAGCAACATTCATAAAACGTATGTATAAAATCACTGCTTGCCAGCCAGGATGAAACTAATTTGGGTCCTCATGTATGATAAAAGCAGATAAACATGTGAAAACTTGGATAATAAACTTGGAAATACCATAGGTAAAACCAGGGAAAGACACTTTTTAACCAGGTTTTACCCACTGGATTTGGTAAAATAGGTTTAACCCTTGGTAAATGCGAACCTTGAAATAGCTCACCTGCTGTTTATCTCCTTTTGTCTCTCTCTTCTGGTCAATAAATTTTACAAATTGAGCAATATTGACCCAATTTCTGGCGTGTTCATAGACACATATAATAGAATAATTAGACCAAATATGAACAAACAACATCATCCGTTAGATATTAAGCAGTCTTGAAGTACAACTATAGATTTTTAATGGAAAATTTAGGTTTATCCTTATTCCTCGAAGGAAAGAAGTCACAGTGACCAAGTTTTAGGTTTGGTAGGAGAACTTATGAACGTCTAACTGTATGTGGAATTTCGGATTCAAAGGTCCAACGGTTTAAAAACGTGCCCTTTTAACGGACGGTCTGCCTGTCTGACAAAGACAAACGATATAGCTCAGATGACAAAGTCAGCGGAACTACAAACGCAGATAAAATCTTTAAAAAAAAACATAGGTAGAGCCGCCGAACTCAATTTTCGCAGTTGGTCAGATTACATTTGTTCATTTTTAGCAAACAATCGCCATGCCATTACTGAGAAAAGCTGTTAATAGACGGATAACGGGCAGAGGCTCAACTATGGATTTTAGTTGTGTATGTGTGTGGGGGGGGGGGGGGGGGGGACATCTTAACTATTTTCATTTCAGATTGATATTGATGCAAACGTTTACTTTTGGTATCAGATTAATGGTTCAATGCTGGACCATTACTTTTTCATGTATATGAACAATGCAAGTACTTAACATTTTGAATAAGAAACAATCACACAAACATCACTGCTGAAATTCTGGCATGGGTGCACACAAAATGATTGTAGCTGGCACCACCAGTCTTGCATACAACGAAGCTATCAGAGATATATACATATGCCCAGTTTTAGACTGATATATCAAATCCTTCCTGAGAAATAAGCAGGGAAACACGTGCAAAAATTATTGTAGGTGGCACCACCAGTCTTGTTTACGACAAAGCTATTCGATATGTATAAATATGCTCAATTTCAGGCTGATATATCAAATTCTTCTGTAGAAATAAGCAGGCACATACACTGTTCAAAAGCCATTTTAGGTAGCGACACCTGTCTTGTGAACGAGAAAGCCATCAAAGACACGTAGACAGGTCAAAATATCAGGCCAATACATCAAACTTACCTTGAGTCTGATGCACGGGGCTAACCAGACTTAGGTGAAAAAGGCAGTTGCCCCGATTGAACTGTGACAGATTGCTGGCCCAGGCTACTGCACTGAGTGAACTCTTACCTGCACCTGGCTAGACTGAGTGAACTTTTACCTGTACCTGGTTGCACTGAGGAACCCTTGACCTGTTGCAAAGTCTGACACAGTTTGCAGTCTGTCAAAGCTAAAAATAGATCCAGGCTGAACTTTGGTGCCAAATCTGATGCAGTGGGCAGTCTGCCAAAGCTATAAATAGAATGGAGCTACTGCACTGAGTGAACTCCTGACCTGTTGCCTAATCTGATACAGTTGGCAGTCTGCCAAAGCTATCAATAGATCCAGACTGACCTTTGGCCTGTTGCAAAATCTGAAATAGTAGCCAAGCCATTGCATGAGCTCACAGATAGGCTTTACATGCAGCCCTGAGGGGCATGACACCCATGAGTTGATCACATGATACTCATGAGGTGATTACGTGCTGCCCATGAGGTGATCACATGGTGCTCATGAGATGTTCACATGACACCCATTAGGTGATGACATGTCTTGCGCTTGGCTGCACTGATTGAACTCTTGACCTATGTCTGGCTGCATTGAATGAACTCTAGATCTGTTGCTAAATCTGAAACAGTTGGCAGTTTCTCAACCTATTTAAAGATACAGACACAATCTTGGGCTGTTGTTAAATATGTTTACACATACTAATAGACTTTGGCTAAAATGCTTTTTTTCGAGCTGACTTATTCATAATCTTTTGATCAAAATATCTAGAATAATTAAATATGCAGTCCTTTCATTGTTAAAGGTCCAATAAGTCTGCCAAAAATCATTCAAGCTAACTTGAACGAAGGCCACCTAAGAATAATTTTTGTGCACTATTACAGAAGTTATAATTGAAACATAATTTTGTAGAAGAACACTATTGCAGCCCTCAGTTTGAAATAGACATAATAATGGCCATAAGACCAACTTAAGCTTTTCATGACTCAACCAAAAATCAACACACTCAATCTATTTTTATATGATTGAAAGAACCATATCCTAGGATAGTTCTTTTGAAAAACTGAACGACTCAACTTGACAGTTTCATCATATACATTTCTAAGCTTATAGAGGTCAATGTAGGAGGGAACCACGAAATTTGCAATTTCAAATGTGACCAACATTTGCACAATACTTGGTAATGCTAGCTTCTGTCATTTCTGAGATTACTATGTCAGTATGCTTACTTGGCCAAATGACTTTAAATTTGTGTAACTCCGCTAAAATTCATCAAATGCAAACCATTTAAACAAACTTGAGAGGGCTCGCCCCCGGGATCATTTCTGTATAATACTGAACAATTTTTGCACCAATACTTGAATTTCATATATGACTCATGTGACCAAAACTGGTTTAAAATTTGGTGATGATAGCTCCGGCAGTTTCTGAGATTGTCATTTTAGTATGCTTTTTGGAAGTTTTTTGACTAAGTTCAACATCCCGTAACTCGGCCAAATTCATAAAACTTGAACCATTCGTACAAACTTGAGAGAGATGGCATAAGATGGCATTATTTCTGTGAAATATTGAACAATTTGGCTTGACCGTGTCGGAGGAGAAGAATTTTAAAGGGTTTTTAGCTTTTTCTTTATAAAATCAAAGAAAATACAGAGTTTTTCAGATGGCTATTTTGTGCATTAAATTTTATGACGGTAGCTCCAGTCGTTTTCGAGATAATAGACAGACGCCGGAAGCAAGACGACGCACATCGTCGTATTAGCTCACATGTTTGCTAAAAATTACTACAGATGTATACTGAATGCAAAATTATAATACAGACACATCTCCCCGATGGCAAAATCTTGAATTAAGCTGAGTATGAGTATGGATACCAATTATTTATAATCCATGTACAGCTGTCTTTATATTCCAACAGAGAGCTGTATACCTGTGATTGTAAGCATGAGGAATATCTAAAATAATAAATCTACATTTTTTAGAAGCTTCTAAAAAATATTCTTTCACTATTTAACATAGACAACCTGAAATCTAAATGTCTAGAGGCATGATGTAACGGATACTGATAAACTGGTGCCCGGCTACATGTATCTGCTTCACACAGCTAACATATATGGTAAAATGACTCAATTCAATCATTATAATTCAGCCAAAATTTATTCTTGGAACTTTTAAACAAATTAAACAAATTGGCCTCGGTGGCGTCAGTCGAAAAAGGTTTTGCAGGTTTATAACTCATATAGGAAAATACAGCAAAATGGCTAAGTTCAGCTTCCCATAACTCAGCCAAAAATCACTGAACCAAAACCATTTGAACAAACTTGAATTATCATCATCTAAGGATAATTTATGTGTGAGATTTAAGAATTTGGTCCAGTGGTTTTTGAGTAGAAGATCTTTGTAGCCACTCAGCTAAAATGGGCTGTTAGGGCATAAGACTAAATTCAGCTTCCAAAAATTCAGCTAAAAGTCACTGAACTGAGACCATTTGAACAAACTTCAGAAAGCATTACCCTAGGATCATTTCTGTGCGATATTAAACTATTTTGCCATATGGTTTCAGGGAAGTGTTTTGTAGCCCTCAGTATGATACGAGCACTAATGACCCCCGTACAAATAAGGCCGATGCAGGTGGCGCCACCAATACCTCACTTTCACATATGACTCAGGTGAACAACTTTGGCGTAAAATTTGGTGATGACAGCTCCAGCCGTTTCCGATATTGTAATTTTAGTATGCTTTTTTGGAAACATGACTAAGTTCAACTTCCTATAACTTTGCCAAAAATCATCGACCTCAAACCATTCGAACAAACCTGAGAGAGATTGTTCAAGGAATCATTCCTGTGAAATATTGGAAAATTTGGCTGAACAGTTTCGGAGAAGAAGATTTTTAAAGCTTTTAACGCTTTTCCCCTATCACTCTAAGAAAAGCAGTTAGCTAAAGAATAAGCATAATCCGATAGGGTTTTTTATATGACTATTGTGTTGCATAAAATTTTGTGATGCTAAATTTTGCCTTTTTTCAAGAAAGTATTGGTTAACGTGCAGACTACGGACGACGGCCGACGAACACCGGACGACGCCACACCATCGCATAAGCTTACAGGTCCGCTATAAAATCTATTATCAATCTAAAATTAACAGATTATGGCTTTTTCCTAAGATGTTTACGTGATTAATTACTAATTTAATTAATTTATTTTACCAAAATCATCATTATTATAATGAATATTTCACTAAGAGATAATTAAATTAATAAAATAAATAATTATCTCTTAAAGAAATATTCATTATAATAATGATGATTTTGGTAACCGAACTCGTGTTACATGTTTCAAGTTAGCTTAAGCGCATTTATGTACCCTTTACAGATATTTTTCAATATGTTTGGGGAATAAATAAAAAAAGTCAACCTTAACAAGGTAATTTTAATATGTTGCAAGGAAATTATCATTTCCGTTGAAGTTGGCCCAATTGGAAAAAATATGGTGTTAGGTGCTTTCAAATAAAAGAGTTGTAATCGGAAATTCATGCATTTTTTATTTCGACAGAGGGTTGCGATTATTTTAAAAGCATGAAAAATTCAAATGAGAATAATATGATTGTAAATATGTAAATGTCTAAATGATTCAGGGGAAGTCATTTGATACTGATTACTTCTTCTGTGACAAATGTAAAATATTAAAACTGTTTTGAAAATGTTTATTTAAAGGTATAAAGTCATAGTTTTATTTTGGGCTTGTCAAAATGGTTTTGTTCAAGCCAACTACATCTAAGGTTTGACTTTTAACCATGGTATATCGGTAACCACGTTAGCCCCAAGGTAGTATCATGGAGTGAAACTGTGTTATAGGTTTTGCATAAGGAATCTATACCATAATGACAGGGTGCAAGACACAAGGGCAGCCGAGAACATAGGGTACATGAGATAATTGTTAACTGTTCCACAGTTTTAAAACATTTTAAACAAAAAGAAAAAGTGAGTAAAAGGAATTTAAGAAGAACTACATTTAAACAGAACAGTCAGTAATGACAAAGAGTAAATGCTTTCTGTGATGGTAATCTTTCAGGTGCCCACATGCATTACTTCACACACGTTTCTCTGCGTCCCTTCCCTTTTCTTTTTTTTTATATGCACATAATGACCAAGATCATACAGCCCCTGCATCCGGAGGTTAGTTTTTCTCAACGCTTGATACCTCTATGAGGCACTCTATTAGTGACAATGATGTCCGTGATTTGAATGAAGAAATATAACTTTTAAATACAATAATCCTTCATTCCCAGAGATATTTATTTATATTAAAAGGATATAAGAACTGTATAGTGAAATACCCCAAAAGCCCTTCAAACGAAACTGAGAACAAATAAAAAAGGTATATCTGGTAGATTGACTGGATTTATTATTCCTGCCATTATAAGGTAATTTATAATCATCAAATTAAACGATATTTAATACAAAAATTAGAAAATATCATTATCCAAATATCGTTGCATTTAAAAACTGCATTCCGATTTGAACAATATATCAACCTGTTTCAAGCCAAAACACGTCTGGGTAATTATTCTCCGTCCAGGCCTTGAATCTAGTCTAACAACTTCTTCCAAACCCACAATTTTAACTTTTCTAAACAACATTGAACTGTGGCCTCGACGGTCGAGGGGTAAAACTCTCGGCTTTCACCGCTGAAAACCAGGGATCTCCGGCGTGGCCATGTGGGCGAGTTGTAGTGGCCCGTCAAGTGCCGATGGTTTCCCGGATTCTCCGGTTTCCTCCACCTGAAAACACTACCGAAGGCCAACACCTGAGCCATGGAGACTGCCTGGATTAATTATAATAATTATTTGAACAATCCATGTAAAATAAATATGTTTATAATGATAGGGGCCTTGTTTCAAGATGGCACTTTATAGGAGGGGCAATCCGCCCTCATTTTTTATAGGGGAATAAAACATGTTTCAACAAAGTTTCTTAATATTTTCCTTCATACGTCTTGATGATTTCTTTAAATTTTGTGAAAGTATGTGAGACTTGGCATAACAAGTGACCCATGGGCCATGACGCTAAGCTGACTGGAAGACATTAACAAAAGGAATTTTATCATCTGAATGCCAAATTGAATAGGTGGTATCCCCATGCAACTGTATCTATTAAAATTCTTTAAAATCGACAAGAAGGAAAAGTTATATGATAATATGTCCAGCCATTCCTATGAAATCTAGCCTTTTTGTATGCAGTCAGGTGAGCTAAAAATGACCATGCACATTTTAAAGAACATTCGTGGATGTCAAGACAGAAGATTCTAGGTCCAACAGTAAAGTTTTGTACCATGTCTGTCTGGTTGCTTTAAATATTTTTGGCCAGTAACATGTCACCATGACGTAATTTCAGGGTTCCATGCAGATTTACACAGGACCTGCCTGAATGTCATTTTAGAAGATTCTAGGCTTAGCGGATACAATTTGTGTCCCATCCGACTGACCGAGTGCTCAAAGTCATGTTTTGTAGCCTGTAGTTCGCAAAATATACGTCTCAATGACCAAATTTTTAGGTTTCTATGGACACTGGCCTTGGACCTCGCTTGATGTACAGTTATAAGTTTCTAGGTCTAACGGTACGGTTCGTGCCCTTTTAATAGAGGAACTGTTTATCTGAAGGTCTAAAAATAGAGAAAAAAATGGGTGTACCGTTAGAAGATTCTAGGCCTAGCGGATACAATTTGTGCCCCATCGGCCATCCGACTGACAGAGTACTCAAATCATGTTTTCAGCCTGTAGTTTGCAAAATTTAGGACAACATGACTTAATTTCAGTTTTCCAAAAAGAATGGCCTCCCTTGATGTACAGTTAGAAGCTTCTAGGTCTAACGGTTACGATTTTTTTCTTATATTGAATAGGCTTTCAGATAATACACATTCGTCTGATACTCATACACCATCAGTTGCACGATTATACCCATTTTTCTCCTATACTTAAGGCTTTAAGTTCATAAAGTCCCAAAACGCCCCCTAGTGGACTGATCGTTGTCCACTCGGACTAAAATTGTCGATGAGAACCTAAGCTTTAATTTGATACCAAAAAGTAAACTTTTACATGAACTTGAAAAGACTGGTTGACGGGGTTCCCCACTATATAGCTCATGGGCGAGTTGAAAAGGAAGAACTTGAACCTTTCTTAGGCAATGTCTTGATAAAAACTCCATTGAGTGATCTTAAATATGGAGTAACAGAAGTCAAGGCAATATGTCCATACCACCATCAACCAGGCTAATGAAGAAATATAGGAATTTTAAATGTGCACCTGAAAAACTATAGGAACTTCAAACAAAATACGGGAAACATATAGAAGATTTCACTGCACAGCTTTGTTTGTAAGGATTGCATACTATGACCTTAAGTTCTCAAAGTTCTGCTTGATTGTTTAAGAATGATAATTTAGGTATCTGCATGGATCTGTAGGACTTAACACCTGCATGTAAACTACAAAGAACGGAATATCTTAAATTTTACAAGGTCTGTGCAACAACGATACAATAATAACAATTATATCGTGATTGTAGTTGCTCAGTAATTAACTTTAGGAAATTAAGAGGGGTTACGGTAATAAATCTGGAAATACAGGAAATTAAAGAAGATCTAAAATCAAAGGAAATCTAACAGTGGAGCGAGTGGAAGCCCTGATAACAAGAAACCTGTATGCTCGACTTGAAAAGGCCAGTTAGTCGAAACCCAATTATAAAGAACTTGCAAAAGAAAATGACCGAAGACCAATCAACCTGGTAATATTGCAACTAATACCAGGAAATAAAAGATAAAGACGACACAAGACCTTGACATGTAATGTTTAATCAGGAAGCTTTGAGGATCGATGTTGAGAGGTATGCCGGTTTTACAATGACTCAATATCTGAACTGTAAAATGACACAGATCACATGTACCAATCAGCGATATCAAACTTAAATAATCCTAAAACCATGGTTATTTCAGGATAATTTTCCGTAGCCCTTTCAGACGATTATGCAAAAACTTAACAAGAATAATTAAACAAGTGTCTTTTGGACCAAATCTGCATTGCTGTAGAATCTTTCACGTATTAATGTGGCTTATATATATACTTACATACAGAGGTTTCTTTTCTTTTAGCCCTCTTCATGGCCTTATCTCTCATAATGAAGATGTGATAAATGAAACTGGAACTTCCAATTTTGATTTTAAATACTAATCCTGTACCTCACATCAACACATAAATCCTTAACTACACTTTTAAACACTATCTCTCAAAAGGTCATAAAAGAAACAGAAAATTTGCGTTAAAAAAACATTTTGTGATTTTCAACGAAGGAGCCACTGCCCTAACATTTTTTCTCAATATTAGTATCATACTGAATGGAACATGAGAGTATTGACCAGATATTAACGACATTTAATGGCGCCACCAAGCTTTTTCCCCCCATTTGCAATTATTGAATATTTCTTATTAACCTTGTGCTGGAGACTGAAAGGAACTAACATCTGAGACAGAATTATTTTCCTATTCGTGTTAATTTATTTTATTTTCCAGCAAATTATATGATTACCCAGAAATGTTTTGCAATATCAGTGACCAAATGAATAATTTCAAAGTAATGTCACTAGGTGGTGCTCCTTATCAATTAAGGTAAAGATTTACCCTAACTGTGCAATTTCAAGCTCATTATCAGCCTCTGGTTTTATTAGTTATCACTTTTTGCTTTGAAATCCACACCTCCTGGCACCACCACCATATCACAAAAGCTGAATGCTCGCTGACACATTACTTAATAACACAAACATCTTGTCCTTGGAACAAAAATCAAATCCTCAATTATCAAGTGCAGCAAGAAGGACAATTGTCTTTCAGCTTTATTTTATGGCACAGTAAACCAAATTCAGATTATGTGAAAAATGCTGTTTCTAAATTTTCTTCATTCACTTGGATGGTGGTCATAACAGTACATGAAATATATAGGGGTTCAGGGTTTGTGTCCATTTGCTCCTTTACATGAGTAAACACAATAAATAAACTTCTTAAAATATGTCTTTGCTACAGAATTGGCTCCAAATAGCTGAACATATATTTATTATGCAAGTGAAAAATGTTCAATGAAATTTGGTCACATGCAGATTCTGTCAATAATATCAACATAACCTGAGCTGAGGTAGAGGGAAGCTTTACTGAGTTACACTCAAATGAATCACCCAGCATATTTTCACAGACAAGAACATTTCTCTACACATTTTATATTTCCTGGTGTACAACCTAACAATTACTTGCAAGATGACTAGATTTACATATATTCAACATTATACAGAGATAGATGTACCTTTGCAGTATTCTAAATATGTTTACAAGATTTAACATGTATGGCACATGCATGCTTTAAAAACAAAACATCTTTATATTCTAATCAAAGCTGATACAAATCTGTGTAATACTAAATCCTTTCTACATTCAAAGAACCTTTCCATCACTTCCTTCTCATCTCTGTTGTTTCTTTGGGCCTGTCTATGTATGCTTGTCTGTAAACTAGATAAAATCAGTAAGAATACAGGTCTACTGTAAAAATAGTTCAGTTAATATTTTAAGTATAACTTTAGCATTGTGTTATGTGATGTCAATATATATGTATTTAGATTTAAGAATATTTAAACATGAACCTCAATATGAAACACAGAACAAATCTCAATATATTAAACATATTCCCCAAATCAAATTCTGTTATGGCAATTCATTGTATTTGGAGGTTGTTTGAAAAGAAATGTGATTTGAAATTGATTCCATGGAATTACAACATATAGCTCTTCACATTAATTGACTCATTTTTTATTTATTATATTTTTTCACAAATACAACAGTATTTGTAACCTTACAGTCACATAACAGATAACATTCTCCACATCTACCCCCCACCCACAATGTCTCGCTGTATATGAAAACTTGAGGGAGGTACCATAACCATGCTAATTTTGTCACTTTAATAAGAATACATAATTGAATGAACAGATTCTACTGGGAAGAGGAATTAAGTACAAGTCTCCATCGTTTTATCTGGTCATACCCTGTACTTGCAAGTTATATAAAATGTGAGGACCAAATCAGTGTAGTGAAAAAATTGAATAAATAAGTTTGTGTAGGGTACAGTTGTACTGAGTAGCTGAGGTTATGACCTAATTATATACTGTTTATGAAACTGAGCCAGTTTGGTGGTCTCCGATTTGAGAACATGGGTGAAAAAGTCAACGTGGTGGCTGGATGGTCCAGGTTTTGGTCAGATTTGTCACATTCTGGAAACCTATCTTCAGAACTTTCTCGTGTTCAGTGTGTTTCGTGAGATGTTACCTGGACTTTGTATACTGTAGTAAAATAAAGGATATTCTAAAGTAACGGGTGGCAACACCCCTTTTGTATATGGACCACTTTCACTACTTTTAAGCTTGAAGATGAAAATTTATTTTCTGTTTAATGTTATATACATGTATGTGTGTATTATGCCTTCACCAACAAAGATCCTATAGGCTAAACTGTAACTGTACTTACTGTGTTGTAGGTAGCAAACCATACAATGTCGTTCTTTTATTAGTTAAACACTGTAACCATAACATTTAGCACCCATTATAAATGACATTTAAAAATCAATTTAACATGGAAATTTCTGAGACATTTTTGATGCCCCAACAAATGTGACACTGATGTTGTTCATGTCCATCAGGCATCTCTCTAGCAGATCACATGAAATGTAAATAAGAAATACAAGTGATGAAGTAATTAAACATTTGACCAAGCTGGTCAACAAGAGACCAGACTCCTTAAAATCACTGGTCAATGCATTCTGTCAAGTGTTAGTTCATTTTTTTCACAGAAATAACCAAAGGATCTCCTTACTCCCCTAGTTAAACATAAATATGACTTCAATTATTCTTTGTATCTAAATTAATGAGAAAGCCTAAAATTAATTCTAATGAACTATCTTGTCAAGATTTACTTGTGACATAATAATTTAAGTATGAAAATCATATGGTACTGCAATTGTTGTCATTATATAGGAACTTTGCTCTAATTAAATATGACTTTTATAATGAATGCAATTATCCATTTGCACACAGAATCATGATTCCAATAATGACCTCTGAATTATAAATTATTCAACTGTGGCAGCCCTTATAATCCATGATTATAAATTCATTTGCCACCATGCACTATACAGACTATGAGTGATTATCCACATGTGCAGTCCCTACACAGGTTCCAGGTCCGGAAAAATTAAACTTCCCCTTTCAGCATGCACAGGTCCCTGTTTGGATAGTGCATAGGACCCTTTTTAGAGAATTTTTAAATACATTGATGTCAGCACTTTCTGAGGGTCAAACATGTGGGATGGTGCAGGTCGTCATGACTTATGGTCAAGTGGGCCTGCAGCATGTGATTTCTTATATGGAAATTGAATGCAGGTCGCCCAGCCGCAAAATATAGCACTAAAAGGCTATCTGCATGATGGTCTCAATGCTAGATAAACCCTCCATACGTGGGACATCAGTCTAAGCATTGATAACCTCAGAACAGCTACATTGCCAGTAGAAACATGTTTATAATGAGTCCATGTAAATGATAACAGTGTCTCTTCCTATTATATAAACAGTAAGACCTGCAGACATGGGGACAGTCCACCTGCCACACTATGAACAAATTTAACTTCAAGTCAACAACGTCCTAATATGGAACCTGCCATTCTATTAATGCATAAATAAAGTTACCTAGTAACACATGGCATACATTAATAAATTCATTGAGCTCCACACATTTTACAAACTATCAATAAATTCTTTCATAAAATAATAAGTACGCCTGGCAACGGAGGACGTTCTGCTCATTGGCATCAGTGACTCTTGTATCACTGATGTAAAACCACTTCCCAGAAGGTGGTGCCACGGAGCCTTCCTCTCCATCAGCAGAGTCAGTCCTGTGAGTAATGTCATCCCTCTGTTCTTTATAAACCTTCTCTAGTAAGTGATAGAGCTTTGAACTATTGATCTCCATCTGCTGGAGGAAGGCTTGTATATGCTCTGTGCTGCCGTTAGGTCTGACCTTGACGTAAGCCGTGTAATGACCTCCACTCAGATGCCCTGAATGCTCCACAATACCATACAGTGAATAGAGGACTCGCTTCTGCCCTGGCCTGACACCCTGCAAGGTATATTTAAAATGGTACAGGTTTTCATTGATTGTTGTACTAAAGTGACACATGTATAATGAGACCACCCATGGGATTGGCAGATAGTGGTGTTGATTCATAATTGGTCATATCAGACAGGTCAGTTATAACAAATGTGAATGCTTTTGGTTCACTTTACGGTGGTCTTGATAGACAGGTGGTCTTATCAGACTGGAGATGATTGAGACAGGTTCCACTGTATTGATTTTTATGGGTTTAACTTTCAATATTTAAGTTTTATTGTATCAGCACATGTGAGAAGTCTGCTGGATGAGTGCTTTATGAATGCACAATAAAAATAACAATGTTAACAATATTAATAATAACGGTGATTAAAATAACATTTCAGTATTCACAAAATCATTTACTATTCCCTGTTCCTAACTAGAAAGGTATTCAGAGATCACATACTCACCTCAGCCAGGACACATAAAACTTAGGTGTGGCACACAGGAAAATGTGGCACAGCTCACAAAAACTCAACTGTTAAACTACTGAGCTTTTTTCACAAGGGCCAAGGAATCCTCTGTTACAAGTAAATAGTTTTAGCTCATAAGGGATAAACTTATTGCATAACAGTTAAGAATCCTTACAAATAAGCAAATTCGTGGAATTAATGTCCCCCACTTTGGGCTCTAGTTGTCTTTCAAGCTTGATAAGCAACCAAAATTATGATATGTGGTGGAAATCTTGAGGGCACATGAAAACTTAAACAAATCCACTATGACATGTGGAGACATCTGCAGGCGAACATAAAAACAAAAACAAATTGAGAAATAGGACCAAAATCCACTATGACATGTGGAGACATCTGTAGGTGAATAAAAACAAAAACTCATTGAGAAATTTGACCAAAATATAATAATTTTGTTTTTGCCAGACAGAGGGACAGACAGACAAACCAAAATCAATGTCCCCTGTTCTACAAAGCCGGGGACAAAAAAAAAATTAAACTCCAAAATATAATGGATTATTCCTTGGACATTATTACTGATGGACAGACAGGTTTTAATTAATGTTGTATTTCAGCATAATTGTATCATTTGAAAATATCATTTCTTCACTTACCTGGCAGAGGGCACTGCAGTAAGGTGCCAAATCCAGAACCAATGGGAATTCAACATGCCGACTAACTTTGCGCAGAGAAAAGCCACTCTGAAAAAAAAAACATAATGTAAGCATCCGATGAAAAACTGATCCATAAATCATAAATAATCCTGAACCACAATAGTAATCTGTGACGAAGCCCTTTCGATGACCGTTCTGCATAATTTACATATTAAGACATCCATAAAAGACAATATTCATAATTTTTAGCCTTGATATACTTTACAGGTGTATAAAAAGACTGAATACCTGTTGAAATCTTTTGAGGTGGAGAGTAAGAACTGCTGGTGGAGCAAAGATGAGCAACTGTTTGCTGGCATTACAATACACAGTCTCTTCTTTACCTAAAACACAACCAAGTGTTTATTAAATGTCAACTCAAAATTGCATGTAATGTACCCAGTATTGTGTACATTTCAAGCTAATCTTCATGAAAAGTGAAAAGTTTAATTGCACAGTAAATTTAACTATTCAGGATTTTCAGAGGCATACACCGCATACTGCTTTTTCCATAAGTATAATTACTACAAGTGACTTCTTTTTATGATCCTGTAAACTTTAAGGAAACTCTGTGCAACATGAGACCATTAGCCACCCACTTGAAAACTGGTAACTTGTGTTACACAAATACCCTACAGCTGGCATACACCAACGTCAAATGGTTACATTTTTCATTAATTGTTTACTTATGTCCTAAATATAAAGGTATTGTATGGCAAACTGAATCATGAGTAATGCACTCAGAATGGATTTATGGGTATGTGAGGATAATGGAATTTGGGTAATGAAATGATAGCTGAATTATTTAAGTAGAATCTAGAACTGGACAATTTGTTTGCTGTATTGATTTGGCTAAGTCTGTCAAATTATATCCAAGAAGACAAAATGGATTACTATTAATCACCTTGTGATAATCTCCTAGCTTTTGTGCAGTGCTCACATCCAAACCTATTTGGTCCTGTCAACAGCTCTGCTGCAGTGAACTGATGTAAGCAAGACAAGACAGAACATTCATGAGCTGACGAGTGGTAGCGGGAGGCAAGTGTATTTAATGCTTTGATTGCCACTTCCTGAAGAAACTTGACTTTTTTTCTTTTCTGATGCGTGGTATCATTTTTTGACCTGGCACTATCATTAGCACAAGCTGAGTCCCTGCGATCGATGTGCTCACTGGAATGATTGACAGGAGGGCTGTCAGAGGCTTTGCAAGTCCCGTACCCAGTATCATCTTTGCTCTGCTGTTCAGTGTTCAATGACAGGTCTGACATACCCTGAGTCAGTACATTAATATCACTACCAGCAGCCCCGTTATAACTGTTCCTTGTTTTATCTTTACTATTTTGTATATGAACTTCAGTTTTCTCACTATTTTCAGTACCAGAGTTGTCTTTCTGACTAGCAGATTGAGTCTCAGTTTGGCTTGATTTAACCTTATCTGTATCTGCATCAGAGTTTGTAGTATTTTCGTTGGGTACATGCTGGCTTGAATTTAAAGAACAAGGTTTAATTTCTGTTGCTGTCTGCCTGCCTGTTTGTTCAGCATCATCAGACTGCTGCAGACAGTGATACGGATTCCTAGCAGCATCCAGCTCCACATTATCTTCTACATCAGCATCTGTAAAAGCATGTTTACACATTATAACTGTGAAACTCATACACAGAAAGAACTAGAACGAGTTTGTTTTGTCAGTTGTAAACACAGATATATATCTCCCCTCTCTTTGCTCCCCCCTGACTATCCCTTAAACTAAGGAAAATATATGGACTTCTATAAAAGTTGTAATGTTTACAGAAATCATTTAATGTAGATTCAGATAATTTTGTTTTCTTAAAATTTTGTGGGATTTGAGCAAAACACATGGAGGGGTATTTAAATTCATGAAAAGAGAAAGGAAATTTAAGCAATTCGTGGTTTATTTATGGAAACATTGTTGCAATGACGACGAGAACATGCACATGTGATACACCTGTGGCTCGACTGAGATGCTTACCACATGGTGGGTGTGCACTCGGTCAATTGGTCAGTGTTAAACAAACAAGCTTCGCCAGCCTGAGCCTAACAAAGAAATTAATTAACCATGACCGAAACGTGCCGGCTGATTCATTGGCTCTTAGTTATTATACAACATCCACAGAAAAATGAAACCCTCACTTGATCGTACTATATTGACTATATTTAACAATGGCATTCATAAAATAGTTACCACCAGCTCCCGTCTATATATTCTCTAATTGTGTTAGTGTTTCATCATTTGGAATCATGAATTTGTGGATAACCTTGATAAAAAAAACCCACTGAAATAAAATCCCAACTAATATTTCTGAATCTATGGTATATGATTCCAAAGGGTTCTCCTACTCAGAATCTTACAAGCCAGGGTTAATCATAAAACAATGATGTAGAGCAGCACTGCATATCAGAGCAAGCAAATTCCTGGAATTTGTCCCCCCCTTCAGCTTCTTCTTGTTCTCTTGCTTGACTTATAAATATGTTTTAGTTTTCACTGCCCCCTGTAGATGTCTCCAGATGTCATAATTTTTGGTTGTGAATTGGAACCAGAAGGGAATTTTTTGTTTTGTTTTTGAGCTGCTGATCATAAATTTTCAGACGGAGACTCTAAAACAAATCCCAACAAAGGTATGCATGAGAGCAATCACTGACCAAAATTTGAATGAAATTGGATAATATTTGGGAAAGTTACCACATGGAAATGAAACCTGAGGGAGGGACAGACAGAAAGACTGACAGACAGACAAACCTTAATCAATGTCCCCCGTTCCAAGGAAGCAGGAGACAATAAAGGATCTTTGGATGAGACAATTATATTAAATATAATTTTTTTCATTTCGAGTCTTCCAAAAAACAAGAACAGTTTCATAAAGCAAATAGCTAATATTCAAGAGATGCTGTGACGCTTTACCTGAAACATCATCTCCATTGCTATGTGACCTCTTCTCCTCCCTCTCCTCGGCTGATCCTTTGTCCTCCCCTGATCCTTTCTCATCCCCACAATCCTTCTCTTCCTCTGATCCTTTCTCTTCACCGGATCCCTTCTCTCCTCCTGACCTGTTACCTCCAGCAGCCCCTTTCTCCTGCTGGTCATCTTTGGCCTCCTCTGAGCTGACCTCAGCACTTTGTTGTTCATCTCCACTGCCTTCTTGTTCATTTGTGGCAGCTGCCAAATCTTTCTTGCCTTTCCTCGATTTCTCTAATTTCTACAAGAAGAGTATCAGTTTCATGGGATGGAAGCTTGGGGATGAATGCAGTGTATATGTAGTCATCAGAATCAGAAAGAACTTCAGTGCTATCACTAGAAACTACCATTGCCCTGAAGATAATGTTACGGAACCTAATATAAACAGATCACGTATGCATGATGAACACAAATTTTGTAATGGAGATAAAAAACAAATCAGATTCTGTAACACTAGGCAGCGTGAAATGTCTAGGGGAATAAACAAATAAGTCGGTGTTTTTTTGTTAACAAATAACTATAATTCATTCTTAAAACAACCCTAACAATACAATACACTAAATAAATACAATTATACAGTAAAACAGTGTTATAGCAATAAGTCAATACAATCACACAGAAAGATAATGGTACAGATTACCTGGATACCAATACAGTCACCACGATAAGTCCTTTAAATGTTAACTCTCGGAGAATGAGAGTCCTGTGGAAAGTTCTTGCAACAACCCAGAAAGTAAACTGAAGTCCAAATGTATAAAATCCAGGAGAAAGTCTTTGAAAATGTATAATTGCCGCATTCGTCAGATAAGGTCTTAGAATCTGACACACGCTGCTGTGTCTGCTGGAAAATCTCTGCTCTCTGCCCTCTGGTTCTAAAAAAACAGCCCCTTTATATACCTTCACACCCCGAGCTGGGAATTTTCCACTTCTCGAACAGTCTATAAGGTCCTGCACAACACACGTTTCAGGAATTCTCTAGAAAGACATAGCTGTTTGTCTCTACACACCAGGCTCATCACGTTACCCACGACCAGGCGTGAAAACCCAAGGCTCACATGACAATGAGAGTTCAACCAGTACGGATTAAACATAAAATGTAACAACAACACGAGTTACGCCCATGTCACTCAATAAAAGAGCATCTGTAACAATAACAATGATTATGGGAAAGCACCTGTACTCTGTTGTGTTCATGTTTTTTTGTATTTTACTCAGTATATCCAAATAGCAAATTTTTTTTTAACATTTGTAAAATGAATTTTGAAATTCATAACTGTCTCATGAGCATGAACATGTAATATTTCTTAAATCTGGGATACGGTAAATACAAACAAAAATTTACATAATGATAACTTAAGAGATATATAAACAGTATATACTAAATGAAAAAGTATAACATAGTATAACATTTTTGACATAATAAGCACCTGGGGCCCTCTCAAAATTAATTTTTAACAAATATTTGTATACCTCAAAAAGTGCCCCCCCCCCCCCCTTCTCATCTTACAATCCCCTGATAATGACACAATATGTGTAACCATCTCTCACAAGTCTCAAATGCTGGTCAAAGAACTCAGAGTGTCTTTGCTGACCTGCAAAGAGCAATTTTGCAGGTACCTATAACTTTACCCAATATGTTCCACATAGCTTGCTCTCAAAGATGAGAGTTGTTTTACCATGCATTCAGTATATTCAGTGAATTTAATATGCGTATGTAGATTTAAAAATACAACGATCAAGTAATTTCTGTTCCTCCCTCATGCAACTTTTCACACAGAGGCCCGCTTCTACTTTTAGCATTAAGATTGTTGACAATTTATTTACATTAAGCCTGCCCATGTGATAAGAGCAGAAATGCCCATCAGAAACTCATGAAGGACACGCCCTGTGAGAGCAGCCTTGTATTTTGGATACTTACTTTGGACATTTTCTTGGCCTGTCTGCATGCCTTCTTGGACATGTACTTAGATGGAGCAGCCTTACATTTAAAATACATTGTACCGTAAAATCTCCACTTAAAACCGCGGTTTAATCAAGAAATTCAAAACCTTGAAATCTGGTTGATTTCCTGAAAGCACTGTGCGGTTTATACTAAAAGGGTTTCCTGAATATTTTCCTGACAGACATCGTTTTTGGGCCGGCGAGTGGGCGATAATATTGCAACTTTCGAAAGGCCGTTCTTAGCATGCATGGGAGCCGTGTTTTAATGTATTATTTACGATTATTTGTTAATAATAAACTAAAAATTGCTGATTAGTTTCGTGTGATATATTACTTGTTATAAAATCTTGGTAACTGTCACCAAATAAAACGTTTACAACAACCCTGCTGTAACACACAGCGTCCCACTTCGTTGGGCATGGTCAAGCAAAATTGAAATAAAAGCCTACTTTAAACCCATTTGCGGCATTATTTAGCAATGATTATTTGTCAAAACGTAAAATGAATAAAAAGCTGACATCGTTAAGAGTCACACAATGGCAGACAATCGTTTTAAAATCAAGTTTGAGTGCCGCCATGTGCTGAAACGCCCCGGTATTCTGCTAAGAATATTTTGAACAGCTGTACGCGGTGGGTGGTAAACAGAACAGCAACCTATTTCGTCCCAGCGTGCCTTGCGCGAACACTGCTTTGACAAAATGGCTCCCCACACGGAAACTTTCTTCAGGAAAAAAAAAAACTTGCTTACCCCGACTGGCCACTTTAATTTTACCTTAAATCACTCAATTTCAAGCTTCATGTTTCTTGTACTTGCATATCTCGACAAGGTAACTTCAGTTACTTAGATATTTAGTTCAGTTTACCAGCGATGTTTTCAAACGCACCAGCAAATTGTGACATGGAGCGATGTCAACGTACTATGTGACGATGATAATACCGAAGTAACCGGTATGAAAATGATTTAAATCTTCTGAGTAATTCCAGAAAATGGAATTTTCATCAAAAATTAAGATTTCAAAATATTACTTTTAGAATTAAAATATACAGTGACTTGAAATGGACCAGCAGAATATTTTTTCTAAAATATAATGACAAATCAGTAGCAAACAAGAATACGGCACGGAATAAAATCTGTATAAACAGGCAGAGGTTCACTGGCCCTTACGTCTTCCCATGATTCATGCTTGAGTGACCCTGCAAAAAAGTGTTATGATGTGTTTAAATAAAATGCCCAAGCAATTTTAAAGTGGACAGGAATGGCCGAGTCACAACCTACGTGTGTTCATTTCTAGATGATAGCTTGATTTTGTCCTTTGTCAAATCGTTCCGTAGCGAAAGTTGGTGCGGTTTTAAAGGGGGTTCTTAGTATTTGAGCCCCTCGCGGTGTCTCACCTGGAATTTCGGCGAAGTTTGGGTGCGGTTTTAATCGGAAGTGCGGTTTTAAGTGGAGATTTTACGGTACTTACTTTGGACATTATCTTGGCCTGTCTATGTGCCTTCTTGAATATGTACTTGGATGGAGCAGCCCTATATTTAAAAAACATTGTACTTACTTTGGACATTTTTTGGCCTGTCTACTAGTCTTCTTGGACATGTACTTAGGTTGAGCAGCCTTACATTTAAAATACATTGTACTTTATTTGGACATTTTCTTGGCCTGTCTATGTGCCTTCTTGGACATGTACTGGGATGGAGCAGCCCTATATTAAAAAAAACATTGTACTTAATTTGGACATTTTCCTGGCCTGTGTACGAGCCTTCTTTGACATGTACTTAGATGGAGCAGCCTTACATTTAAAATACATTGTACTTAATTTGGACATTTTCTTGGCCTGTCTATGTGCCTTCTTGGACATGGACTTGGATGGAGCAGTCCTATATTTAAAAAACATTGTACTTACTTTGGACATTTTCTTGGCCTGTCTACGAGCCTTCTTGGACATGTACTAAGATGGAGCAGCCTTACATTTAAAATACATTGAACTTAATTTGGACATTTTCTTGGCCTGTCTATGTGCCTTCTTGGACATGTACTTGGATGGAGCAGCCCTATATTTAAAAAACATTGTACTTACTTTGGACATTTTCCTGGCCTGTCTACAAGCCTTCTTGGACATGTACTTAGATGGAGCAGCCTTACATTTAAAATACATTGTACTTTATTTGGACATTTTCTTGGCCTGTCTATGTGCCTTCTTGGACATGGATTTGGATGGAGCAGCCCTATATTTAAAAAAAATTGTACTTAATTTGGACATTTTCCTGGCCTGTCTACGAGCCTTCTTGGACATGTACTTAGATGGAGCAGCCTTACATTTAAAATACATTATACTTAATTTGGACATTTTCTTGGCCTGTCTATGTGCCTTCTTGGACATGGACTTGGATGGAGCAGCCCTATATTTAAAAAACATTGTACTTACTTTGGACATTTTCTTGGCTTGTCTGCAAGCCTTCTTGGATATGTACTTAGATGGAGCAGCCTTACATTTAAAATACATTGTACTTACTTTGGACATTTTCTTGGCCTGTCTATGTGCCTTCTTGGACATGGACTTGGATGGAGCAGCCTTATATTTAAAATACATTGTACTTAATTAAGACATTTTCTTGGGCTGTCTATTTGCCTTCTTTGACATGTACTTGTATGCCTTACATTTAAAATACATTATACTTAATTTGGACATTTTCTTGGCCTGTCTATGTGCTTTCTTGGACATGGACTTGGATGGAGCAGCCCTATATTTAAAAAACATTGTACTTACTTTGGACATTTTCTTCGCTTGTCTGTGAGCCTTCTTGGATATGTACTTAGATGGAGCAGCCTTACATTTAAAATACATTGTACTTACTTTGGACATTTTCTTGGCCTGTCTATGTGCCTTCTTGGACATGGACTTGGATGGAGCAGCCCTATATTTAAAATACATTGTACTTACTCTGGACATTTTCTTGGCCTGTCTATGTGCCTTCTTGGACATGGACTTGGATGGAGCAGCCCTATATTTAAAATACATTGTACTTACTTTGGACATTTTCTTGGCCTGTCTATGTGCCTTCTTGGACATGTACTTAGATGAAGCAGCCTAACATTTAAAATACATTGTACTTACTTAGGACATTTTCCTGGCCTGTCTAAGAGCCTTCTTGGACATGTACTTGCATGGAACATTTAAAATACTTACTTTGGACATTTTCTTGGCTTGTCTACGTGCCTTCTTGGACCTGTACTTAGATGAAGCAGCCTAACATTTAAAATACATTGTACTTACTTTGGACATTTTCCTGGCCTGTCTAAGAGCCTTCTTGGACATGTACTTGCATGGAACATTTAAAATACTTACTTTGGACATTTTCTTGGCTTGTCTACGTGCCTTCTTGGACCTGTACTTAGATGAAGCAGCCTTACATTTAAAATAAATTGTACTTACTTTGGACATTTTCCTGGCCTGTCTACGTGCCTTCTCTGACATGTACTTGGATGGAGAATTTAAAATACTACTTTGACCATTTTCTTGGCTTGTCTACGAGCCTTCTTGGACATGTACTTAGATGAAGCAGCCTTACATTTAAAAATACATTGTACTTACTTTGGACATTTTCCTGGCCTGTCTGCATGCCTTCTTGGATATGTACTTGGATGGAGCAGCCCTATATTTAAAAAACATTGTACTTAATTTGGATATTTTCTTGGCTTGTCTAAGAGCCTTCTTGGACATGTACTTAGATGGAGCAGCCTTATATTTAAAATACATTGTACTTACTTTGGACATTTTCCTGGCCTGTCTATGTGCCTTCTTGGACATGTACTTATATGGAGCAGCCCTATATTTAAAAAACATTGTACTTACTTTGGACATTTTCTTGGCCTGTCTGCGTGCCTTCTTTGACATGTACTTGGATGGAGCAGCCTTGTATTTAGGATAGGCATCTTCCTCCTCCTCTCCTGCTGTTTCCTTCTTGTCTTTCTTTCCTTCCTTCCTCTTCTGTGCCCACATACTGTTAGGTCTCTGAGGCTGAAACAACATTTGTAAGGTTATATTTTTTTATACTTATCTTTAAGAAACATGATTATACAAACAAAATTCTCATTTTTCCTGTTCTTTTCTCTTAAGTTATGCGTTCTGCTTGTGGCTGAATGTCAACAGATGTTAACACCTGATGACATGACTGGCTATAACAAACATAAAAAATATTGCAATGTTATATTATAATGAGGATTGTCAGGATATTAATGGTCTATAACAACCTGTTTGAAAGGATTAATATATCTAAAATCAGAATTATATGTAGAGAACATTACACACTAAACATCATGCTTAATGAACAAAGCATATTCACACCTATTACACTGATCTTCATATCAAACATATCTCTTTCTGAATCAGGCTTATACCAACACAATATAGTGACTTTATGTTGTTTTTGTATACACTGTGCCATCATATTTCTTTCCTTATTAACTTTGCATATTTTGTATATTGATTCTGATAACTTTTTTCATTACTTAACAAGATCTTTTTTTATAATTATTTCCTTACCTTTTCTTCCATGATGGGCACAGACACATCAAGAAATGGTTCAATTATAACTGAGGGCTGAAAAAAAAACAGTAAACCATAATTCGGTTTTGTTGATTATTATTCATTCTGGTTATAAATCATTACTAAGGATATGATAATAGAAATCATCATCAAGAGATACAAACAGATACAATACTACAGTGATCACCTTTCCAAGCTGATTCAGCATCCGGACACAGTCAGTGCACAGATTAACCAGTTCACTTTACTTAAAGATATAATGGATACACCACCACCACCACCACCATAGGAAGCCACTGCCTAATGTTATTGGTCTGTTAAGCTTGATTTTAGTTAGAAGGAAACTTCTTCACATTTGAGACCAAATTGCTCTTGGCAATATAAAAGATTCATGGCTTTAATTTTCAATATTATTTTTTTGCTGAGGAATTACTTTCTGACTCCTTTTAAATAAATATTTGGTTGTACAATAAACATTAAGAGAACTGATACACTGATGTTTAAATATCAATTAATGTCCCAAGAAGTTGTATTCATCATTAAGTATTAAATACTCACAGTCTGACATTCTTCACATAATACAGTGCTGATGAATTGTCCACCAAAAATCTTGTCAATAAAAGTGTGTTTAGCTTGTCTCCCATATTCTGTCAAAACACACAGGTCATAATTCAGTACGCAAAAATCAGGTTTAAATGCATTATCCCTCTAACAGTCAAGAGTAATTTATTCCATACTGGTATATACGAATACATACATGTAACTAAGTTCCTGTTATATACCTCATCAGCTCAATGCTGTTATTTACAGTTTGACCTAAAACATTTACTTAACAGTTCTGTTCTTCTGAGTTGGCTTGCTCAATATACTTCATGAAATTGCCTGTTACAAACATAAATAAATACCCTGTCCCTCATCTTTCCATGGGCATCCAAAGGTTGGGGATAGGGGGGACATGTCCCCTGTCCCCCCCCCCCCCCCACCCTCTTTTTACCCAGGGGGGGGGGGACACATTAATTGTTGAGAAAAATGGTAAAAATCTTTAATGATGGTAAAAAGATGGTAAAAACTAAGCTGAAATACCTTTGATTTTATCCTTTTCCTTGTCATCCAGCTTAGACTGTGACCTTGCATCTGTCACGTTGAAACTCTTCAAGATCCCGCTCTGACAACGCTGGGAAAGAGATATTTTAACATGGTAACCAGAAGATAATACATAGGATATATATATATAATATTTTTGTTCATTAATGCAGTGGCTTAAATAGATTTAAATATGCATACATATGTCCATATGTCACAATCAAGAAGTCTCAAGTGGTACATGAAGCACATGCATTTTTTCCAGAAGATGTTTGCCTGATGTCATTTCCCAAAGAAGACCCATTTCAACAAATGACAGCATCATAGTGATTGATGCATCAATAACATCTGAATGTCACACAAAGATATCCCTAGGTTACCTTGATTTCCTCGGCTTTCATCCCATCC
Source organism: Sipunculus nudus (assembly GCA_026874595.1). Classification (NCBI taxonomy): domain Eukaryota; kingdom Metazoa; phylum Annelida; class Sipuncula; order Golfingiida; family Sipunculidae; genus Sipunculus; species Sipunculus nudus. Next base: position 63,441,094 of record CM049311.1, on the reverse strand, counting down.
AGCAGATGACGAAGAAGTTCATGACTGTCTTGTTGCTGAAAGCCCTTGAAACGTGGTGCTCTAAAATATTAATGAAAATGAACATTAAATGTCTGGTGACAAATCCAGCTTTTTCAATAGTTAATGTTAATTGTCTGAAATATTTTTCTGTAGGGTTCAGGTTAAGTGAGCTGGTACTTGCAGTTTGTCAGATGGGTAGTTTTCTTCCCTATTTGACATAGCAAATTATGATCTGATTTGTCAATATAACCAGTGTGAATCTGTGTTAACACTAATAAAATATTTTACCAATAGCATTAAAGGTCAGTTACAGAAATACATACATTTTTCATTTGAAATTTAATAAATTTTCATTATATGAATTAGAATTTATATAAATAAGTGCAAATTTGAAAGGATCATTGATCAAAACTCTAAATGCTAAAGCGCATCTTTCTTTGATATTACATATCAATATTTATTCAATATTGTTATATGCATCTAAAAAATGGTCAATTTTCTACAGTTTTGGTGACAGGAGCAAAACCAAGCCAGCTGCAGCTGGATCTATCACAGATGGCATGCTGGTACTTACTTTTTACAGACTTGAGTAAATAAGCTGCTGGGAGTGACCACATTAGACTTGTCAACGGCCTTCATGTCCCGCAGAAAGTTGGACAGAGAGCTGGTCAGCGGTCCACTCTCATTAACAGTGATGGTCAATGGATCCTGTCAGCAGAAAAACAAGGGACCTATGGGTCACAGCGCTCAGCTGTTATATATGACAAAAAAATATGATTTAGATATGATTCACATGCTGGTTTTGTGTGGTAATAAATATAAGCTGTATTATGAGTTGTTGTTGTTTAGCTTATGTATGATTTTGATAGTATCTTTGGAGACAGGGAAGAGGATTGATTTCATTTATTTTATTAACAAATGGAGTACTATTGTCACACAGATTTTGACTTGGCCATATAACTTATAAGCAGAACATATAATATAAGAGTTTAACTATTTATTAAAAAAATTACAAATATTGTCCCAAATATAATTTTTCTTAAAAATAATAAGAGAATCTTATGATTTTTTAAAATGAAATATAACTGAAATAAGTACATATTGAAATGATTATTAAAATAATATTAAAGAATATATTCATGAATGCATTCATGAATACATTTTGAAAGTATTTGCACAGGTATTCATATACTTTCATTTTTACCTGAATTCCCATTCTTAGTGCAAGAAATTTTATAATGGAGTACATATTCATATTCGTATTTAAATACAATTGCAAATCATTCCACCATGTCTGGTATTTATTCAGTTTTCACCAAACAATGATGTTGAGAATCCAGAATATACAAAATTAACACATTTAAATAATGATCATAAGTACCTGGTTTTATGGCTTTTATTTATATTTTAAAAAAATAAATGTAATATATTCATTTTGGACTAATTTCACATCAATGTACACACTAGACACAGTAGGAATCTAGATTAATATTATCAACTGCATCTTTGTCTATCATTAATTTCCTTCATACCATCCCAAATCATTAGTAATGAATAATATGATTTACTTTTTTATCATTAAATTGAACTGAAAATACGATAGGTGACTGCATGGTGTTATTTGGAATACATGACATTCTATCCATCAATACAAGATTCTTATATCATCAGTACCTGCAAGTTAATTTCCTGTTATTACAAACTAACAAATTCCTTTTTTAATTTTCTTTAATTTGTTATTAAAAACCAATAAAAATTTATTAGTTTATTGTTTATTGTTATGTTGTTGGTTAAAACTACTAGATGAGTTGGGTTGGACACCTGGATCAACTGTGGCTGGCCATAAGCTGGCTGGCTGCCTCATTGTATGCCTCGCCCCAAGCATGCATAATTAGCTGAAAGTTCAACAAGGTCAATATACAGGTGACTCAAGAGGGGCTGGAGAGGGCCAAGGTCTGACATGGTCTCAACAAAAGCTACAATTTTTGGCCAATTTCTTTCAGCTTTCTTAACTAAAAAGCTGAAATCCTTATGTGTGCATGATATGAAAATTATCAACAGTGCTCACAGGAAACAAACTTGCCACGGTCAAAGTTGAGCAAAATTTAAGGTACTAATTTTATATTTATACTAAAAACTTATAAAATTTGAAAAATTCAGAACTAATTTTGGGTATTCAGTTGAATCTTGATTAAATAATGTTACATCCCTGACAAAAAAATCTCTAGCTTCAGCAATCTTCTTGTTAAGGGAGTAAATATATTTCTTGATTTTTTAATAAGTGCATTATGTTTACGCCCATAACTTAAAACAATTACACAATACTGACATCATTTCTGGCATGTGCATAGAGAATGTATAGAAAAATATGTATATTATATATGATTAAAGTCAGATCAGTTGTTTTGATATTAGGCAGTCTTAAGTGTAACAATGGGTTTTTAATGGTTAAATGAAGTTTTTCATTAATATTTGAAGGTATTAAGTCCTAGTGACCAAATTCTTGGCATGGTAGGGAATTTTGGAGACATCTAATTGTATGCCAAATTTTAGGAACTGAGAGCTGAAGCTGGGGAGCTGAGCTCTTGCAATCTGCATAACACTAGCTTGATGTAAACAATATGTTACATGGTGTTTGAAAACTTGAATTAAATCTACAGTTTTTGATCAACTGGTTTCAAATTTTTGGTGTTAACAGACAAAATGATAACAAAAACATGCTGTGAAAATTAAATCCACAGTACTTACAGGAAAAAACGTGCCATGGTCAAAGTTGGGCTAAATTTAAGGTACCAACTTTTTATTTTTGTTAATATTTTAAAAAATTTAAAAGATTTAGATCTAATTTTGGGTATACAATTTAATTTTGATTAATTAAAGTTATATTACTGGAAAAAAAAGTCCATAGCTTTAACATGTTTTGTGTTAAGTGATCAAATATCTTTCCTGATTTTTTACAAAATGCATTATGTTTTGGCCCATAACTTTTTTAAATTAAATAATACAGACATAATTTCTGGCATGTACATAGGAACTATATAGAGGAATATTTATGGTAAATATGAGGAAAAACAGATGAGTGGTTTTGATATTAGGCAGCCCTGAAGTATGAAAATAGGTTTTTAATAAAAAATTGAGGTTTTTCCTTAATTTCTCAAAGGAACGAAGTCGCAAAGACCCAGTTTTCGGTTAGGTAGGAGATCTTGGGGACATCTAACATTATGCCGAATTTTAGATTCCTAGGTCTTACGGTTTCAAAATGTGCCACATCTACGGACGGACAGACGGACGGACAGATGGACAGACGGACGGACGACGGACAATGGACCACGACTATAGCTCAGATGACTTATAGTCAGCTGAGCTAAAAATGTGGTACATTGAGACATAATTTGTGGCAGGAATTGATTTTATTATCATATTTGATGATTGGAAGTTTCTTTTACAAATACACACATGCTGACATATCAATTTATGTAATGTTATTAAATTGTTAATTGGCATTAGAAGGTCATTTGGAATTGTAAATGGCATGTGTCAGAAAACCATAATACTGCAAGATATTTTATAAACAAGGCCTACAGGCCTAATGCGAACCTGTGCATTGGGAAATACATCAGGTATAATGCTTCAATGCTGGACCATTACTTCTCATGTATATGAACAATGCAAGTACTAAACATTTTGAATAAGAAACAATTACACAAACAATACTGCTGAAATTCTGGCATGGGTGCACACAACACAAAAATGATTGTAGCTGGCACCACCAGTCTTGAAAACAACAAAGCTATCAGAAATATATACATATGCCCAATTTCAAACTGATATATCAAACCCCTCCTGAGAAATAAGCAGAGACACATACTGTGCAAAAATTATTGTAGATGGCACCAGCAGTCTTGTATAGGATAAAGCTATTTGATATGTATAAATATGCCCGATTTCAGGCTGGTATAACAAATTCCTCTGTAGAAATAAGCAGGCACATACACTGTTCAAAAGTCATTGTAGGTGACAACACCTGTCTTGTAAACGAGAAAACCATCAAAGACAAATAGACAGGTCAAAATATCAGGCCCATACATCAAACTTACCTTGAGTCTGATGCGCGGGGCTTACCAGGCTTAGGTGAGAAAACCAGTTGAACTGTGACAAATTTGTTGGCTCAGGCTAATGCACTCAGTGAACTCATGACCTGCACCTGGCTAGACTAAGTGAACTTTTAACCTGTACCTGGCTGCACTGAGTGAACTCTTGACCTGTTGCATAATCTGACACAGTTTGCAGTCTGCCAAAGCTATTAATAGATCCAGGCTGAACTTTGGTGCCAAATCTGATGCAGTGGGCAGTCTGCCAATGCTATAAACAGAATGCAGCTACTGCACTGAGTGAACTCCTGACCTATACCTGACTGCACTGAGTGAACTCTTGACCTGTTGCCTAATCACATACAGATGGCAGTCTGCCACAGTTATAAATAGATCCAGACTGACCTTTGGCCTGTTCCCAAATCTGAAATAGTAGAAACACCATTGCATAAGCTAACAGATTGGCTCCACATGCAGCCCTGAGTGGCAATGAAACCAATGAGGTAATTACATGGTGCCCATGAGATATTCACATGTCACCCATGAGGTGATCACATGCCTTGTGCTTGGCTGCACCGATTGAACTCCTGACCTATATCTGGCAGCACTGAATAAACTCTTGATCTGTGGCCAAATCCAAAACAGTTGGCAGTTTCTCAACCTATTTAAAGATACAGACACAATCTTGGCCTGTTGGTAAATTTGTTTACACATACTGAAAAACTATGATTAAAATGCTTTTTTACAAGCTGATATATTCATAAATTTTTATCAAAATATCTAGAACAATAAAAGATGCAGTTCTTTCAATGTTAAAGGTCCAATAATTCTGCCAAAAATCATTTAAGTAAACTTGAACATAGGCCACCTAAGAATAATTTTTGTGCAATGATACAAAAGTTATAATTGAAACAATAATTTTGTAGAAGAACAGTTTTGCAGTCCTCAGTTTGAAATAGACATAATAATGGCCATGAGACCAACTTAAGCTTTTCTGATATGATTGAAAGAACCATATCCTAGGATAGTTCTTTTGAAAAAATTGAACGATTCAACTTGACAGTTTCATCATAAACATTTTAAGCTGAAAGAGGCTTAAATTATGAGGTTTTTGCCCATAAAAAAACAGGTCATTGTAGGTGGCACCACAAAATCTGCAACTTCAAATATGAGTCATGTGACTAACATTTGCACAATACCTGGTAATGCTAGCTTCTGTCATTTCTGAGATAACTATGTCAGTATGCTAACTTGGCCAAATGACTGTTCAAATTCGTGAAACTCCACTAAAATTCATCAAATGCAAACCATTTGAACAAACTTGAGAGGGCTTGCTCTTGGATCATATCTGAAAAATATTGAACAATTTGGCTTGACCGTTTACAAGAAGAAGTTAAAAAGTTTTTCAGCTTTTTCCCTATAACATCTAAGTAAATGCAGATAGCAAAAAATATAAGCTTAATCCCACAACATTTGATATGTGACAAAATATTGCATAAAATCAGGGGATGGTAGTTCCTGCTATTCCTGAGAAATTATGAGTTAACGTACAGATGACCAATGACCCCCGTACAAAAAAAGGTCAATGCAGGGGGTGCCACCAATAACTGAATTTCATATATGACTCATGTGACAAACACCGGCAAAATATTGCGTGATTATAGGCTGTTTCTGAGATTGTCATTTAGTATGCTTTTTTGGACAGATGACTAAGTTCAACTTCCTGTAACTTGGCCAAAATTCACCGAAATCGTAACATTCGAACAAACTTGAGAAAGATTGTTCCAGGAATCATTTCTGTGAAATATTGGACAATTTGGCTGAACAGTTTCGGAGAAGAAAATTTTTAAAGGTGTTTTTTAGCTTTTTCCTATAATTCTGAAAAAATGCAGTTAGCCAAAAAATAAGCAAAATCTGATAGAGTTTTTTAGATGACTAATCTTTTGCATAAAATTTTGTGATGCTAACTCTTGCCGTTTTCAAGATTGTACGGGTTAACGTACAGATGACGGACGATGGACGATTGACGCCGGATGAAGCCACACCATCGCATAAGCTCACAGGTTCGCTAAAAGGCACTAAGAAACAGTTTAGATGTAGGCAAAATATTAGGTCCTGAGGCCTGAATTTTCTTGGTATCTTAACTGATAGCACCTTTCAAGAATTGAGAATTTGAACCTTTTGTAATAGCAAGTCTGAAAAAGGAATACTAAAAAATTAAAGATAAGGCTAATAGCAATTCTTCCTTTTACATATCCTGTATACATTATACACCTAATATTAACCAACACTGACTTTATGTAGTGCATCACAATGATACCATGCAGATCTATGATGATATACTTAGTTGTGTAGCCTTATAATTCCTAGATTGTGACTTGGACACCTAGGTTTCAGTCTAAATGAGAAATGGCGGTACATGAACACTTCTGAAATACTGGAAAAGGAAAAGACCAGTTGAGGTTTGATATGGGCACAAAAATGTGAAACAAATATACTAAAAGGAGGGTCTTAAGACAGGACTATCTGCAAGAGTATTTGTTAGTGCTTGGACCTGTATTGGCCAACAAAAAGCTTGTATAAAGCTCTTGGGTGACCATGCCTATGTTGGTAAACTTTTAATTTCAGTAGTGTATGTCATAGGTTTCTAGGGACCTAAGATCCCTAGAGAGAAGTCCATATAATTAAATTACTAAGGAGGGGGAATAATTTAAGAATTTAACAGCATAATAACTCTTTTACTGTGAGTGTATCATCTTACCAGATGCTGACGATCCTCATGTTCCTCCTCACTGGAGCTGCTGCTGCTGAGATCTCCAGCATCCCCCGACTGTCCCGGCAGACTGATGGACGCACCCTTCTTACAGTGTTCACTGATCACATGATCTAGAACGGGGGTCTGACTCAAGTTCTGTAACAAAGCATGGTCAACTGGAAGTCTCAGTCTACACCACTCTATAGACAATACAAATTAACTCTAAAGTCTCAGTCTATATCACTCTATAAACAATACAAATACACTCAAAGTCATGTTCTATACCACACTATAAACAATACAAATACACTCTAAAGTCGTGTTCTATATCACATTATAAACAAGACAAATACACTCTAAAGTCTCTGTCTACAGCACTCTTTAAACAATACTAATACACTCTAAAGTCTCAGTCTACAGCACTCTTTATACAATACAAATACACTAAAAAGTCTCAGTCTACATCACTCTATAGAAAATACAAATAAACTCTAAAGTCTCAGTCTATATCACTCTATAAACAACACAAATACACTCAAAGTCATGTTCTATATCACACTATAAAAAATACAAATACCCTCAAAGTCATGTTCTATATCACACTATAAAAAATACAAATACACTCTAAATTTGTTCTATACCACACTATAAACAATACAAATACACTCTAAAGTCGTGTTCTATATCACACTATAAACAATACAAATACACTCTAAAGTCTCTGTCTACAGCACTCTTTAAACAATACTTATACACTCTAAAGTCTCCGTCTACAGCACTCTTTATACAATACAAATACACTAAAAAGTCTCAGTCTACATCACTCTATAAACAATACAAATACAGTCAAAAGTCTCAGTCTACATCACTCTATAAACAACACAAATACAGTCAAAAGTCTCAGTCTACATCACTCTATAAACAACACAAATACACTCAAAAGTCTCAGTCTGTATCACTCTATAAACAACACAAATATACTTAAGTCTCAGTCTACATCACTCTATAAACAACACAAATACACTCTAAAGTCTCAGTCTACATCAATCTATAAACAAAACAAATATAGTCAAAAGTCTCAGTCTACCAAGGTTGGGGCCAGGTACAAGTGAAAGTACCTAGGTACTGGTACAGGTACCTGATTTTCACAGAGTACCTAGGTACAGGTACAGGTACTTCAGAAAGTACCTAGGTACAAGTACAGGTACATTTATTTGAGGATCACTTCAAAGACGTTTTGTAGCATATATTTATGTATATGCAAGTTAACATGCCTTTTTTCTATCAAACACTACCAAAGTCATTTGGTAAGTATATTTTTTAGAACTTATTAACTGTATGGCACCATACGTTCACAAAAATGATATGTAAGTGTATTAAAAGTCCACCAAGTAGTGTATGACACCATACATTCACAAACAAGAAATTCAAGTCAACTGAAAGTCCTTTAAGTACACCAAATACAGTAAGACGGATTATTCTGAAACCATACTTTACAAACAGGATATTTGTGTACTAAATGTTCATTTAGTGCACCAAGTACAGTATAATCAAATGATTTGCTTAATAAGTGGTTACAGCTGATTTCACACATGTGACCATTATGGAGATGTGATAGTAATTCAATTCATGAGCAGTTTATCACACTTATTGCTTGCTGATTATTTTACACTACAGGTAACCAAATTTAATACTAAAAGAGTAAAAAAATTATAAAAAATGAAAATATGAAAATGTACCTGGAGTACCCTGTACCAGGTACAGGTACTTTAGTTACAGGTACAGGTATAAGGTACTTCCTACTCATGACTGGCAGGTACAGGTACAGGTACAGGTACTCTGAAATATGTACCTAGGTACAGGTACAGGTACAAGTACCTGGCCCCAACCCTGTTCCTGATTCCTGACACTTATGTGCTAATTACAGGCTTCTGCAATGTAATATGCCTCTTTTAGCAGAACATGATCTTACCTGCATGACAGCATTGAAGAAACAGGTGTTACCAAGGTTACTGAGGCCCTAAAATAATGAAACAAACATGTGAGTACAGATCTCTCAGATCTTTCATGGTTATCTTCATTTAACCTAATATTAAAACACACTAAATAACAGTGAATACTTGAGGTACCACAACAGTGAATTATATCTAAATTAAATTCTAATTGCTGGACATAAATCAAAGACAGAGGGAAAAGCCACATTTTTAAAAGAATTTCATCATTAATGACCCTCATTTATTCACTGGGTTACAAATGTCATTCAGAAACACATTGGCATGGCATTCATAAAATATAAATGTGTTAAAAATATGGAAACTTAAATTAATGACCAGCTGACTTGCAATTATAAAGCATCACATACAATATATATTCATTATTTTAATAAAGCCACTCTTAACTAAAAACTGAGTTTCACAAATATCACAAAACCCCCCCATTCCCTCCCTGTGAATGGTGGTTTTGTTGGTAAACTGTTGTGAGCTTTTCTGTATTAATGAGAATTTTCTCTGTTAAAGTTTATACGCCAGAGTAAGCCAACCGAAAATTTTCCCTTATTGGGCCTATTATCGCCCATCTTGCCTCGTTCCCATGTAGCTAGGTCACACTTCCGTTTCCTGTAATTACATTTTTCGAAGGCGGAAGGAAGTGGACTGGGAGGGAGCGTTGTTTGTAATACAGAAAAGCTCACAACAATTTACTAACAAAACCACCATTCACTGGGAGGGAATGGGGGTGTTTATTACATAAACATAATTGTGAGCAGTTTCTGTATTAATGAGAATATAACAGATAAACCTTGGGGAGTGGACACCTACCTGGAATGACAGAATGATTAGAACATCAGTGCTGGGATGGAGCAGACGAAGACGTCACCGCCGGAACAGATGTAGAAGGCGAGGACGGCCTCGAAAACTGGAGTACCTCACCCGCCGCAATCACAGGGCCCAAGGAATAAAGGCCCGAAGCTTGTAATTGAACATCCTCGAGATAAAAGCGGGTGAAGGTAGAAGGTGACTTCAAATAGCCTTTCTTGACCAGCTGATTTGGGGAAATCCCTGAGAAATGGCCCAACGATGCAGAAAGGGCTCGAATGTCATGAGCCTTGATGTGAAGCTGCTCGAAGGTTGATGGAGAAGCTGACTCATAGGCAGTGACAATAGTAGCTTTTAGCCACGCACGAATGGTGATAGGGCTAATTTCTTTGTCTGACTGACTTCTTTGGTGACTTTCGTTTTGATAAACAACTTCTTGCGCACCCCCCCCCCCCCCCCCCCCCGTAAAGAATGAGAAGCTTAAAGATAGTAACGTAAAGCATGAACCCGGCAATTTGTAGCCCCTTGACGGGACTGACCATTAGGGAGGGCCAGAACGTGCCAAGCTGACGGAGGATCATCGAAATTTTGGTTCTTTGTATAAAAGTCATGAGGAAAATACAGGGTGGCCGACAAACCATCTGCCGCAATTTGCGTGAATTTCGAATCAGCCACGAGGGCATGAAGCTCAGAGCAGCGACCGGCAGATGCAAGAGCAAGGAGGAAAACCATTTTCCGAGACAAATGCAGAAATGTGCCGAATGCAGAGGCTCATAAGGGGGTTTGCGGAGGTGACGTAAGACAATGTCCAGGCTCCAGGAAGACGCGACATAGCGAGGACGAGACGCGCAGGCATGTACCCCCTTGAGAAAATCTGTCACCAACGGATAATGAGGGACACGATCATGACCTAGCGGACGGAGCACTGACAGCAGGGCGGCACGATAGCCACGCAGAGACGGATAGGATAAATGTTTATCCTGCAGTAAAAACACGAAAAAATCCAAAACCGCCGCAAGCGACGGAGCTAAAGGAGAGATTCCGCGGGCAGAAGCCCGACTGGTGAAGAGACGCCACCAGGAGTCATAAATGCGGTCTGAAGAACGGCGAGGGGGAGCCGAGGCAAGGAGAGCAGCCGGACTTGCCCTGATCCTTCAGGTATCCGATGAGAGTACACATGTGCACAGAGGGCACGACCGAAATGGCCGACATGCTCATGGGAACGATTGGAGATCGATCCAGAGGGTAGAAGAAGCGGTGGTCAGGAGAGAAGCGAGCGCCACAGAGGAAACCAGGGGGCTGCAGGATGAAACGGTAGGAGATCCTTCTGTTCCGCTCGGGACAGGTGGAGAAGGATACGGCGGATGAGATGAGGAACCGGAAACGCGAATAGAAACCAGTGAGACCACCTGGATGGCGGGGTGTCGGGGAGATGGGCGCGAGGGTGACGTAGACGTGTCGTGGTAGGCTCCAGAACTTGGGGGGACGGAAAATCGAACAGATCGAATTCCAGACGCCCCAGACGAGAGTCAAGGACGAAGGGGCCGCCATGTGAGCTGAAACGGGAGCACCGTAGGACGAACCGAGGTTAAACGGAGAAGGCCTTGATGACACAGATGAGACTGAACCAGACGGAGGTATAGTCGACTTAACGGGATAAAAGTGGGGGCCCAGTTGAGAGTGCCGTGTAGAGAAGCCGCGGTCCGAGAATCGACATGGCGCGACGCGAGAAAGTAATGAATCTGCCGGCTGAGTTTGATAGCAAAATCGACCAGAAGAGATGCAGTGCCGGCCGCAAAATCGAGCGTGACACCCAGAAACTGCAGGGACTGGGTGGGAGTGAGAAGGGATTTCTCTGCATTTATAATAAAGCCAAGGTTCTGGAGTAAATCGAGAACCCGGGAGCGATGAGTCAGTTAGAGAGAGCGATTGGCTGCATGGACAAGCCAATCGTCCAGATAAGGAAGCACAGAAATGCCCTGTGAGCGGAGGTAACGCGTGACCGTGTGAATGAGCATGGTAAAAATCCAGGGGGCCACATTGATCCTGAACGGGAGGGCCCGGAATTCATAAACGCCGTTCTGATTGGCAAACCGATGAAATGGTTGAGACGAAGGATGGATTGGGACGTGAAAATAGGCATCCGTAAGGTCTATTTTGAACGCCCAATCCATCCGACATCCAAAGCGGAGAACCGCATGAATATTGAACATCCAAACGGCAGCGGGGCGATGAACGAATTTAGGAGCTTTAGATCTATGATGGGGCGCCACCGCCCTTGCGGCTTGGGAACTAGAAATAGGCAAGAGTAAAACCCCATGGTTGACAGAGAAACCTCGAAAATCGCCCTCTTGTCAAGCATAGATTGAATCGCCTCCTCCAAATCGACTCGTTTGACGGGATCGGACGGAGGTAGAGTGTAGAACGGGTGCAGGGTGATGGGAGGAGCGTGCAAAAACGTAAGACGGAAACCGAATAATATGGTGCTGAGAACTAACCGATGTGACGTGATGCCCACCCAATTGGGAAAATGGGCGCTGAGACGAGAGCCAACCCGATCGAACAAGTCATTTCTTGGTTGAACCCTGTTAGGAGGAACGACCAAGAAATGGCTAGGAACAGCTGGTACGGCTGGAAGGACGGGAAGACTGAGCTGGGGGGGCGACAAGCCGTAGAGGGAGACGCACTAGAAGGGCGAGACCGAGGGATGCGGAAGGACGGCCATGGCGCAAGAGAGGCTGAGTGGAGGCGGGCCTGACGATCGGAGCGCTCCAAGGCGCGGCCAAAAAGGGGATGCAGATGGCCGCCAAACAGAAGGGAGCCGGTAAAAGGCTGAGAGTAAAGCTCAGTCAACTCTGCTTGGGTAAGTTCCGGTTTCAAGTGCCTTAAAGAATGAAGGCAAGCTGAGCGGCGCAACTTGCCGTCGAAACAACCGGGGAGGTAATGGCACCAGTGGTAATGGATTGAGAAAGTAACACTGCCGTGTTGCGTTCACCCAGGGTAGCCCCCCCCCCCCCCCCTCCGGAGGCAACCATGGGACCAGATAATGTAAGCGTGGAAGGGGAACCCCCAACAACCGGGGAATGGGACCAATCGTGAAACAAGGCCCATTTGTCAGTAGACCATGTCTGACAGTAGAAACAGCGATCCGCCGGACCCCAGCAGAAGTCATTGTGAGAACGGCAGGTGAAACAAGTGGGGTGAGAATCCCAAGCAGGGATTAAGGAACCACAAGAAGCAAAATACTTGGGGTTCTCCATGGCGGGAAGGGAAAAAGAAACACAACTTACAGTTCAGTTGGCAAACCCGACTGTACAAACCAAAACAGTGGACAAATCACGCAGAGCGTGATCACACGTCCATCATGGCTGACGCCAGAAGAAAAATGTTATTACAGGAAACGGAAGTGTGACCTAGATACACGGGAACGAGGCGGGATGGGCAATAATAGGCCCAATAAGGGAAAATTTTCAGCTGGCTTACTCTGGCGTATAAACTTTAAAAGAGAAAATTCTCATTAATACAGAAACAGCTCACAATTATGTTTACATAATAAACCACTGTACCTGTGACTGATTCAATTGAAAAGAATTCCTACCTGCATTAAAATATCAATGAAAATGTACAATTTAATAACGAATATCCACATGTATGAAGGTTGTTTTTTTTAAAACTTCAAGTGTTTCCTTTGATTACAAAAATAAAACAAAAGAAAATAAGTAGACAAAGGCAAATGGACTGGCCACTAAAATATAAACAATGTAACTATCCTATCACAAAAACTGGCAGAACCTTAGTTTGTACAATTAATAAGATATCCAGAAGTTAAAGGACTATCTGAAGTGTATCTCAAGAGTAGTGGAACAGAGTGGTGCACATATAGGTTTCAATATATAGGTTTATACACAGAGGTTTATCTACTTCACTAACCTTTACTTTGGGTAAATATCCTCCAGGAAAGGCAGCTGCCACCATCTCCCTGGTGATTGTCTTGCCTTTGGACTTTTCACCACCTGTAGATTCAACAGAAACCTCTCCACCCATCACAGCTGATTCTGTTCTACCATGCCTGGCTCCACCTGTGTGCATGTTATCCATCAGTATTTTCTTCCCTTTTTTTAAAAGGCACTGTCTATCAAATGAGTATGAAGGTATCCATACAATAAGAATGATATGTTATTATAAAGTCTTCTGGATTTCAGGTTTTATATACACTGTGTTAGGGAATAATCCAGAAGCCTTAACCTGCTGTTATGAGATTACAGTGAATCTCTGAGGTTCTATAACAAGTTTACACCATTATGCCACTGAGGCAACAGCAGGGTTCAGCTCAAAAGTCCCACGCCTTTACCACTAGGCTATGTCCTACCCCTCAGTATTTTCTTTTACTCTTACTTTTGTGTTTGTATCTGTTAAATCTGTTTGAATCTAATGTTCAGGTCTCCATTTAATATTAAGCCAGTCAGTTTTTGTAGACAAGTTCTGTAAACCTGTTCTATTTCCTAACTTCTATCCTCTGAATGACAAAATATTAACCTACTTTATCTTAATTATACTAAGGATCATACAGGCTTATTATATATAATATATTACCACAAGCCTGTGAGTCATGGATTATCTGTTTACACTTTCACCACATTCACTATGAATCTGTACACATTAAAATACCAGATTATTACACTATCTAGAGCTGTCTGTGTACCTGCAGCAACTGCCTCTGCCCCCTCAGGCCTGGACAATCCAGCTTGTTTTCTTATATATTCAACACAGTCCATCAATTTGCTGCTGGATGTGGGTGACACATCATCATCACAGTCATAACACCTGTAACAAGGATAATAATAACAACAATATTAACACAATCGCCATAACAACTGTAAAACACAATAATAGGGATATTAATAATCACTTTCAAATTTATCATAAATGACATGAAAGAAACTTGTTAAAGCAGTATAAGTATCGATAAAAATATTTCCTGTTTTGCAGAAAATACAATCAATACTGAATATATAATTATGTATATTGTATACATTTATATGTAACATCTTTCACAGTGTTAATTTACTTTCTGCATATCTGAAAATATGGATGTGATGAAAATATAAATATAAACATTACACATATATATATATATATATATATATATATATATATATATATATATATATATATATATATATACACACACACACACGCATGCCTATATTGTGTCTCAGTGGTGTTCTATGAGAAGGTTAGTAGATAATGAAACTCACCATATTTGCCAGGAAGTTAAATTGACAATCAAAGAATGCAGGGATGAGTGAGGAGTCTGGTAGTGCATTAAAGCATGTCTATCACGGGAATTCCTATCACATCCCTGCAAATAAATATAATCATTGTATGCACTTTCACTAAATCCTATCTCATTGAGTCATGATAACTGGTGGAGACATTTGATCTAGTTAGAATACCTGTTGGAAGTATTTGCTCTCTACTGAGTGCTCTCTAGTGAGTCACTTGATGGAGACATTTGCACCATACTGAGTGCTATCTAGTTGTGATTACCTGTGGGGGCATTTGTTCTCTACTGAGTGCTATCTAGCTTGGTTACCTGATGGCCACACTGTAGACAGAGACAGATGGTGGTCTCCAGCTCTAGCCCTGCGTCCTCTCCTGCAGCTCCTTCTGCAGCCCTGCTGTGACCACCTGTAGCTCCCTTCTGGCAGTCCTGAAAAACAACACACTGTCTATGTCACAAGGAACACTGCTGGTAGCACAAGACTAGGAGTGCAGAACAGTTTTCATTTGTTGCCTGTCTGTTTACAGTTTAACACCAAATAGCAACATAATTTACTTTAGTTTGCAAATCCTGGCCTCCAGATGAAGTCAATATAACCATATCTGGCCTAGGAATTGGGAAACATGATAGTAATAAATATGTGATAATTTTTTTAACACTTACTGATTTAAGTAATTGCAAAAGTTGGTTTTCCTTTCCATCAAATCCTAGAAAACATTCTGATATTTGAAGAGAACATTTATATCTGCCCAATGATAACTGACTAAAAACATGATAATGTTAAGTTTTCCAAGTATCTGTTATTACTTTAAAAAATCCTCTGACTTACTGTACAGTCCCCAAGGGTTGCCTGCTTCAAGTACTTCCTTACAGCATTCAGATTAACTGCTTTAGATACATGGCTGCATGGTCTCACTACAAAACATAAAACAAATATCTGACGTAATAAATACAAATTCACACATACAGTTTCCAAGATGAGATAGTACTTTTACAAAATATTATAATCATAAAAAAATAACAATCACAGAAATTATAATACCAAAATTTATATATACATGTGTGAATTAAAAGAATATATTAGTTTTTAATATTAGCACAAAAGGTATATGTCAAAAGAATGAGAGTTTACACCACTGAAAACAAATTACCAAACAGACAGTGACAAAAGTTTGTCAGTTTAGAATAAAATCAGGATCTTTGCAAATTATCAAACATATGACGAAAATAATTTTTCAATTTTTTTAATTCCTTTGAGCAATCATTTCACAGTCTGCAAAAAAACTTTAATTGTGATAATGCACAATCACCAGAAATTGGCACATTTATGTAACAGGGAGGCATAGCTGAATACAAGGGAATCATATTCATATATATTCTATTCCAACAGTCTTGTCCAACTGTTTTCCCCAATCATACTTCTAACAAGTAACTATATAAATATGTAATTATCTTGGGTAATAAATCCTAAATTGCTTTGTCAAACTCAAGTTATTTATCAAATAATTTATCAAGTGGAAAACTGTAACTACTTTCTACTTTGCCACCTATATACAACCCAAGCCATATAAACAATGCATATTGGAGGATTATATAAATACCGAATGTCTTCAATATGTAGGAACTGATTTGTGTGGTTTCTGTGATGTTACCTGAAAGCCCCAATCCCTGCACAAAATGTCCCGTAGTTTCCAGGGATGCTATAGCCTTTTCAGAGGCATCACAAGACAACAGGTCACAAAGTAAATATTTCTTACATTTCAATTTGTTATTGCATCAATATTAACTTATTCTTTATTCATGTTAGCTGCTTTTGTGTCCCTAATGAGATGGAATTGAAGAAAAATATCATTAATGAAATGAGGACAGGGGTGCTGGAAAGGGGTGTACAGTCTTCTGGCCAATAATGGTTCTGGCCAAATCTTTGGCATTCAATCAGGAAGTAAACAAACCTGAAGTCCCATCATCAGACGAATCACTTCCCATCACCTCCACGCTTTTACTTTGTTTGCGTATCTTGTGTTTTTTCTTGCCTCCCATGCTTGCTGATCCCTGCGGCTTGGTCTCAGTTACTCGCATTGAGACACTTGGATAACTGTGACCTCTACTGTGGGATAGAATGAAATAAGCTGAAATGTGTTATAATCATATTACACATTTTACAGTAATTAACTTAAAATGGGGTAAAAGGTGTCATGCTAGAACTCAGGTCAGCGCTAAAATATATAATGCTTATGTGATCAAAATGAATGTTTTACATGCCCTTTGTAAGGACTGACTTATCTGGGGGGAAAAGCCAGCTGTGACACTTGTATTTTAAAAGTCTCTCACTGCATAACTCTACCAGGCTGGTGGGGATACAGGAATAAGGATGAATGTCTCTCTTGTTCAAACCAGTAACTGTGTCCTCATGTTTTTCCGGGATAAAAATTTCTGGCCAAATGGTTACTGGATGTATTCTACTGATTGTTTGACTGAAAAATGTCTTTACCTTCCACTGAATTTGTATGACAAATAATCTAAACTAAGACAAACTAGTTTACATTGTGACATGTTTTATCACTGTACAGGTGAACAATAAACCAGCCATTCAAGCTGATAACATCATCAGTGCAACACCATACACAACAAACCTTTGTGACATCACTATTATCTTATAAACAACCCTCAAAACTAAAGATATGCAAAGTCTTCCATTGAGGAACAAATCAGGGTTGGCAAAATGGTAGCAAATAAAGTATATTCAGTTATTGATTTACAGGCAGGAGTGGGGGGGGGGGGGAACAGTTTTGGCAAGTTAGTTCATAATGTGGGGTCACTTCTATAATAAAGGAGAAAACATTCATGCTTGTTGTGTTTAGAGAGGCAATCTCCAAATCACTGTGCATCAAATCTAGAGTGGTTTTCTCTCTCATGTCGGGAGACCCAACTAATGGACTGTATACACACCTGGGTGATACCCATCTAGTATCCACACCACAGGTGCAAGCTCTAAACTCATAAGGCCAGGAACAGACATCCATGGGCAGTTGTTATATACTGTGGTTTCCTTTTTATTCGTTAGGTTTTTAATTTCACAATATTTGTGAATGTGTAATAACTGTGAATTTGAAACCCCACAGAAA
The DNA here is from genome assembly GCA_026874595.1 of Sipunculus nudus. Lineage (NCBI taxonomy): Eukaryota > Metazoa > Annelida > Sipuncula > Golfingiida > Sipunculidae > Sipunculus > Sipunculus nudus. Next base: position 63,423,026 of record CM049311.1, on the reverse strand, counting down.
TAAAATGCTGGTCAAATAAATTGCCACTAAAAAAAAACATTATCAGCAACTTTATCTGTGCCTGCATGGTTTTGAAATGGCCCATGCATTAGCCATACTCACAGGCTGTGATACCTATTGACTGTGAGACATGTCATAATTTAATGACTGAACCAGGAATTAGTAAGGTTTGTAGGATTTTTTTTCTTCTAAATTTAAATCAATTCAGATCCTGCTGTTCTTAGATTTTACAGATTCTGGTGCAATCACGAAAATGAAACCCTTGTGAAACTTTCAAATGTAGAAATCATGAAATATCAGCCGTGAAAATCTAAAGCCAACCACAGAATAAGATAGTAACAGAAAATTACAGTAAGAGTGACAGCTGCAAAGAGGGTTAGCTGTAATATTAATAAACGGTGAAGTAGTAGAGTAATACACAGAGTAACTTTCTGTAACTTCCTATATCCAACAAAGTCACTTCAAAGCATATGAGGTGATAACACTTAACTGGCTTTGTTCTGGTTCAGTGATCACCTGGGCAGTGCCTACTGTCAGTGCAAGCCTGGGCCAGCTGTTATGTAAGTGATGTCCAGTGGTGCTAACTAAAGAAGAGTACATCACTGGTCAGGGAAGATTTGAGGCCAAGAGATAGTCATCTGAACTAATTAGTCCCCACTTGCCTTTGATGACTAAATACTTAATAAATAGAGGCACATTTATCTGCTGCAGTCAAATGATACAGCAGTGATCAGACATAATCATGCTTAACTTAAACTTCAGGTTAAGTTGTCATGCATAAATATATGATTAAATGATAAACATGTTGTTCCTCAACTGTAATTTGTCACCTTTAGTTTAAAACACTACTATACATATAAGTGATACTAGCATTATTGTGAGGACTGTTCGGTTGCCATATCCATTTGCACTAAGAATGGTAAAATCCTTAAAGTCTGCAGTTGCATATAAATCCCTTTTTATTTATATCAGATCATATTATGGATCTTTTTCATTTGTAATGTGTTTTTAAATTATTTTCATTTATCAGTGATAAAATGCAAATGTAAAGCATTTTGCACATATTTGCCATTTTATTGCCACTTCATTGCCGATGGAGATATTATCCATGCCAGCATTTACCAAAATAGACTATGTCATTGTGCAGCTGTACCGCTTAAACAATGTAATAGTCAACAAGTAAAATTACATATGTTCTTCATATTCTATTACTTTTAAACCAAAAGGCAAAAATTGGTGGAACATCTGCATATCTATTTGAAGCCATTGTAAAATTCTTATCTTTTAAAAATGTCACAAAATATATAAAAAGAACACAGGCCCTTTACTTAATCCAAATTTCACCACGAGCTGTCATATTATTGTGAATAAATTACTCAACTCACACATCTGCTGACTCAGAGTATTAAACATATCACTCTTCCCGGTCATGTATCATTTATCTGGATTATTATACTGAATTATTGAGATAGCCAAGTCATTTACTACGTGAAAGTATGGCAACATCAGTTTAACTGTATTCTCTTTCCACAGTTTATCGAATACGAATGTCTTTGGCAAGTTTAGCCTTTATGCTTAGCAAGGATGACATTTTCGAAATAATGACATATTATCGTCCCCAACATCACTCACTGACATGGCCTATACTCCTTACATCATTAACTTTAAGACAGCGTAAATGTACGTATTTAAGTATATTACTGAATGTCTATGTACGGTGAATAGAAAAAAACACAAGAAAATACACAGGACACAATGATCTGTGCTAACAACTTGTTGCTCACCTGAAATTTCTGTCCTTTCCGAGAACTTTCCTTTCACGCCTTCACACTCCCTTCCGCTTACGAAAGACACGCTTTTCCTTCCTCTCACTAGATGTCACTGCAACACTCGGAACATCTCACCTCATCTTCGGGAAAACCCTAAATTGGACGCCGCGCGCAGATCCGCGTGCGGATCTGTGACTCTGGTATTCGGAACACATCTCTACACATATACCGACGTGGGCCTGTTCTATGCATATTTTGTGTCTTTATTATTAGTAAATAATTATTGATAACCAAAAAATGTTGAAATTTTTGTTAGCCTTTTCCATGTAAAATGTAAGTTAATGTGGGTGGGGCCACAAAAAGGTCAGTTCCACAACATTTGATATGTGTAAAATTTTTGCATAAAATTTGAGTATCCTAGCTCCCCACTATGGTGTGTTGTTCTCAGGCTATATGACATTAATCCTTCTTGGAGTAACCATAGAGTGCGGAACATATTTCATACACGCAGACAGACATGCATGGACTATGGTTGGACTCATTGTCCTGAGGTTAAAATTTCGCGATTTTCAATTTTCAGTGTTACACGAGGGTTCCATTTTTCGCAACTCACAATATCTGTTTATGTTTTTTTTCTTTAATATTTGTAAGGTATTATTGATGGTCTCTCAATAACAATCTCTCTAAAGTTTGTTCGAATGGTTCCAGTTAGGTGAATTTTGGCCGAGTGACCGGAACCTGAACTTAGTAATTTAGCCAAAAAGTATACTAAAATTACAATCACAGAAACGGCTGGAGCTATCATCACCAATTTTTTTTGCAAATGTTGGTCATATGACTTCTATATATGAATTTGAGGTATTGGTGGCACCACCTGCATCGACCTTTTTTTGTAGGGGGATCATCGGTCATCAGTGCATTAATCCATAATTTCTCAGGAATAGAGGGAGCTATGATACTCAAATTTTATGCAAAAATTTTACACATATCAAATGTTGTGGAACTGACCTTTTTGTGGGCCACCCACATTATCTTTTACATGGAAAGGCTAAAAAATTGCAAATCTTCTCTAAAATCATTCAGTAGAATTTTTCAATATTTCACAGAAATAATCCCAGAGACGAGCTTTCTCGAGTTTGTTCAAATGGCTTGGGTTTGATTAATTATGGCAGAGTTAAAGGACTTTGAATTTATAAATTTAGCCAAGTAAGCATACTCATATGACATTTTCAGAAATGACATGAGCTATCGTCACCAAGTTTTGTGCAAATGTTGGTCACATGACTCATATTTGAAATTGCAGTTTTTGTGGCGCCACCTTCATCAACCTGTTTTTTAGGGGCAAACCACATAGTTTTAGCCTATTTCAGCTTAAAAATGTTTTATGATGTTGAATCGTTTAATTTTTCACAATAATTATCCTAGGGAAGGGTTCTTTCAATTGTAGAAGAATAGATTGGTTCGTTGATTTTTTGGTAGAATCATAAAAAGGTAAAGTTGGTCTAGCGGCCATGAGTAAACCTATTTCAAACTGAGGGCTGCAATAGTCTTCATCTGCAAAACTGTTGTTCCAAATTCTGTAACAATGCACAAAAATGATCCCTTGGAGGCCATTGTTCAAGTTTACTTGAATGATTGTCGGCCGAATTATTTGACCTTTAACAATGAAAGGACTGCATCTTTTATTATTCTAAACATTTTGAAAAAAAACATTGTAGCCAAAGTCTTACAGTATGAAAAACAGATTTTCCTGTATACAGGCCAAGATCTTGTCTGTATCTATATATAGCTTTGCAGACTGCCAAATATTTCAGATTTGCCAACAGGCCAAAGGTGAGTCTGGATTTATTTATAGCTTTGGCAGACTGCAAACTGTGTCAGATTATGCAAAAGATCAATAGTTCACTCAGTGCAGCCAGGTACATGCAGGTCAAGAGTTCACTCAGTGCAGCAGCTGGAGCTAGCAATTCGTTTCGGTTCACTCGGGGCAATTGCCTTTCTCACCTAAGCCTGGTTAGTCTAATGAACCTGACTCTAGAGAAGTTTGATGTATTGGCCTGATTTTTATCTGCCTGTCCATGCAATTTTGATGGCTTTCTCGTTCACAAGACTGGTGTCGTCAGCTTTTGCATGACTTTTGATGGCTTTTGCAGAGTTTATGTACCTGCTTATTTCTCAGGAGGGATTTAATATGTCAGCCTGAAATTGTGCATATTTATACATATCGGGTAGCTTTGTCATATACAAGACTGGTGGCGCCACCTACAATAATTTTTGCACAGTGTATGTCCCTGTTTATTTTTCAGGAGGGGTTTGATAGATCAGCATGAAATTGGGCATAATATATACATCTCGGATAGCTTTGTTGTATACAAGACTGGTGGCGCCACCCACAATAATTTTGAGTAATGTGCACCAATGCCAGTAATTCAGCAGTGATGTTTGTGTATATGTAATTGGTTCTTGTTCAAAATGTTTAGTACTTGCATTGTTCATGTACATGCGACACAAGTACTTGAAAATTAATGGTCCAGCATTGAAGCAATATACCTGGTGTATATCTATTGCACAGGGTCGCATTAGGCCTGTAGGCCTTGTTATAGATTATAGCTCAGTATTTAACACCAATCAGCCTCACTTAATGATTAATAAGTTACAGCTGTTAAATGTTCCACATGATCTGTGTTTCTCACTGGTAGAAAGAAGTACGTAAAGGTTGTATATAATAGCATGCAATTCTTCAGTTCTAGGGCTGAATACAGGTGCTCCACAAGGATGCGTGCTTTCCACATTTCTTATCATAATTTATACCAATGATTTCCAGGCTACACAGCAAGGATGTCTTATTTTTAAATATGAAGATGATACCGTAGTTGTCATAATAATTTCCAGTTGTGATGAAAAAATATTGAAAAGAGATTAGATAAATAACTTGTTGCAAAAATAATCATTTATTATCAAATCCTTCAAAAAAAATTTAACTGATTTCAGACTAAGACCAAACTGTCAAATCCGGTATCTATTGATTGCACAGATGTAGAAATTTCACAACAGTATAAATAATAAGGGGAAGTTTCAGATGACAGGCTTAAATGGGATATATTAATGTTAACATTATAGAGTATACTGTAAAGGGCAGCAGCGTTTATACTTTCTATAAGGAATCTGAAATCGTTTAATATGGATAGTGAACTACTTGGTTTATTCTTTTCTTCGATTGTCAAGAGTGTCATATCGTATGCTTTGATATGCTGGTGGGGAAATCTGATCATTTAGAAAAAATTGAAAGGATAAGAAAAATAGCAGAAATGTTATTGGTCTTAATTAAGAGGACATAAATATTATTTATGTAAATTAAGTAATGACTATATATGTGATGAAAAAATGGTTAAAGTTAAAAGCTTGCTCTGTGATTATATTGTCTGGCTTAAATCAGGCCAAAGGCTGCAGTCTGTGAAATGCAGAACAAACAGGTACATTGTATTCCAATTCATGTGTACCGAAGGCGATTAGATTGTTAAATGCATAGATAAATCAAAATATGATTTAATTAATTCATTTTTTTCCCCTCACTTCTATTTTTCGTACCGTCTCTTTGCTTTCATTCAGCACTATATGTCTTATATATATGATTTCAGCCGCAAAGCAAATTCCTGTATTGGTATGCATAGAATAAATCCTGTTCTTTTTCTTGTTCAGTTAATTACATCCAGTGTTACATAAACGTGCACTTTCATGTTTGGATTTAGTTTATACGTGGACCTTCATGTCTGGACGGACATTACGGTCCATGTGTAGCCATGACAACCATGCATAGTAGGTAATCGGATAACTGGGCTGGAAAGCCTACTTGATCTGGTCGTAATGACAGACGGTCTATATGATGCAGGTCCATGGGCTGAATGTAAATTCATTGTAGAACCATAACAAGGTGTTAGCGTATTTTCCAATATGCATAATAATTATTGTTATTTTTATTATTACTTCTACTTCAACTACTATTATCATTATAACCATAACATTTCCCGTAGGCCTACACGTATATGTATTTGCATGTGTGTGTTAGATCCGAAAATTTTATACGATTTTATGATATTTTGTAGAATGATCTTTTATAATCTACTAATAAACGTAGAAAATTTATTATTGATGTCACAGACCCATTTACCTCATTTGAAAATTTGACTATTGAAATAGTTGCATGTAAATATGCATAAAATATCATTAGATGACTCGATCTTTTATTCTTTATGCAGTTGTGACTCGTATATCTGCTTAACGGTCTTTATTAGAAACATTTCATTGCCATTGGGAAACATGATATTGGACTGAATATTCTCAATATCGCATTAGTTAGCTTAAATGGGCATACCTGATTTTATGTGAATATTATAAAAATTCATAATGAATTCTAACTGCATTATATACGGCATACATATCCAGGATCCTGGGCAGCAGAGAGAGCAAGGGCTGGGGATAAATGATTCCGCTAGCGGGTCCGCGTTCATTGTGATTCCCATATTCGAGTGTTCTCGGTTAGAATACGAACTCAACCGAGGAATTCCGAGTGAGCTATTGATGTGCTGCCATCCGGTAGATGGCGCTGATTCCGGATTGTGAACTGTCAAAAGAAACTGATAATCACTGGAAACACAGGCCTTACGTGAAAGTCTCAGTATGCCTGGGCCTAGGAGGATAACGTCCAGGATTCATGGGCTTTCGGCACCAATTTTATCCAAACCTCGAGTAGACCACTCCTCTAATAGGTAACATATCAGCTATCGTACAGAATCAGTTTTCTGCGCTGGGCGATAATTGAGGTACACAGCGTCATCAGTCCAACTGGCAGATGTCTGATTATTGTTGTCGTGGTTACCAAATTAATTACTACGCCAATAGGGTGATAATCGACATTTCCACCACAGGCTGTGTCTGTCCACTGTTTGTAGACTGTTTTTAAAAAGAAAGGTTTGCATTAAAAAAAAGGCGGTACGACTTTACAATCAGTACCTACCGGTCAGGGCTCGGCCCCGAGTGTAGAAATGAGTAAAGAAGTAATAGTTATACAACCAAATAGCCCTATATTGCCTATTATAGGTTTAGATATACATAATAGGATTCATTTTACAAATATATTTCCTCTGGAGTACATATTAAATACCGCTAGTAGCATGTTGTTGATATCCAAATCCAGACGGGCAGCCATGATTTATTTTAAACAGATAATTACGGTATGGTAAACAATCTCCGTTCAGACTACCGTAAAGTATACCGGTCTGACCATGGGGGGTTTTGGGGGGTCTCCCCCCACATTAAAAGCAGTTAATAATGTTTCTTTTTTGTTGTAGGAAATCTAAGGGGGGTATGGGGGGTTTCCCCCCATCTTTTAAGTAGTTAATAATATTTCTCAATAAATATTTTCATGATATTTACAACCATCGTTAGGTGGCGCTATTTATTACTCCACACCCAGTCCCAGATTTAAAAGCCCTCTTTTTCCTGTGACCTTCACATTGTCTTGCATGGTGTAATGGCATTAGTGTTCGAGTACTGAGCTGTGCTGCACAGGATCGATTCCAGCGAGGACCAACTTCTGCTCTTTCATGTGATATTCATGATTTATAATGTATACATGTACATACACATTTCTGAATAATAATAAAATGTCTTTCATCAACAGATAATGCCGCGGTAGGAAATAGAAGAGAAGACAATAGTGGTAGCAATATTTTATTCAGCTGTCCCAAATGTAGGTACTGATTGTAAATTCGCTCCAAAAAGGCTGTTGCTATTGGTCCTGGCCCGGACCCATTATGCAGCCGGCTATTCGTCCGGCACGTCCTGTGCACATGCGCAGTGAGCAGTTGCACTGTAATGCAGAGGTGCCGGGCACAGACTACGCAAAGCTAATGGTCTGGCCCTCTTTGAATCTGGCTCAGTACCGGTACTTCATATGATATACGCACGGCGCGGCAGTGAGTGCCGGACCCGCAACAATTGAGCTATTGGTCCGGCAGTTTTATTTTATGTCACTTATAAAGCAAAAAAGACACTGCCGTATCCGCATCAATTGAGCTATTCGTCAGGCAGTTTTATTTTATGTCACTTAAATAGTAAAAGAGACGGTGCCGGACCCGCAACAACTGAGCTTTTCGTCCGGCAGTTTTATTTTATGTCACTTATAAAGCAAAGAAGACACTGCCGGATCCGCATCAATTGAGCAGTTCGTCCGGCAGTTTTATTTTATGTCACTTAAATAGTAAAAGAGACGGTGCCGGACCCGCAACAACTGAGCTATTCGTCCGGCAGTTTTATTTTATGTCACTTATATAGTAAAAATAGTCAGTGCCGGACAGGTCACCACGACGGCAGCCATAGCGTTTGAAACGTTTTGTCCTTCTCGATGCTGGATGCTGTTCTTGCAATGCCGTACGCAGAAATGGAGGCTGCTTTTTGAAGCCTTATTTAACAGCTTTCAAACAAGATGCCTGTTGCCAGTTATCTGCGCAGTACGCCACTGCGCATGTAAACTGGAACTAGTACGGAAAAATAGCTGCACGGCAGTATTCACGGGTCCGGAGCTCTAGACACTTCTAGGCCCTGCTAAAATTGTTGGTGCAAGTATAGAACCTTGTCATGGGACCTGACGTTGAATTACATACAATGTCATGGAAACTTCATGCATGGGACAGGGAGCAAACTCTCTTGAATGATAATAAAGGAATAAACACGTCATATAACTGAACTGTGCATTAATTTTGTTTGCAAATGACTAATGGCTATCTATTTCAACAATTCCAGTTACAAAGCATAACTAATTCGACCTGATTCTTCATAAACTTACTCAGTTACTGTACGACTCCTCCATTTGTGAACAGACGGCATTTACCGCCATTTTTCATTGTTGCAAGCGGCCGTAAATTTACATTTATTATTAAAACAGAGACACGTGGATCAGACGAGTGGGAAGTCTGATTATTAACTATTCGTATGTGAATACAAATTTTTTGTAAGAGTTCTTGCACATATAGGTCATGCTGAAGATATAACAACTATTTAATATTATAATAGATTACATCATTTTACATTTTGTCTGACAGACATGTTTTTACGGCTATTTACCCAAATGCTTATAAGGGATGTATGGCCGCTTAGATTTTGCACATAAGTGGGGGCACCAAAAGGAAGCCTCCTGGCTTTATTCAGCTGTCCAATCAGAAAACGGATATCTGAGAGCGAATAACAAGGCCCAAACAAATACGGCGGGAACGGAGGTATTAGGGTTTGAAGTCTAACAAATAATTTAACAAACCGTGCAATGTATAATATATCACGCAGATTTGTCATTAAACATCCATAGAATAGCCCAGTGGTTCATTTGTACACATTCGCTTCATGTACCGTGAAATTTCAGCCCCAAATCGCTGCGCAAATTTGGATTGCGCGCCGCTGTATCAAATTGAATAGGCTTTTTAGCTCAGCTGACTATAAGTCATCTGAGCTATAGTCGTGGTCCATTGTCCGTCTCCGTCTGTCCGTCCATCCGTCCGTAGATGTGGCACGTTTTGAAACCGTAAGACCTAGGAATCCAAAATTCAGCATAGTGTTAGATGTCCCCAAGATCTCCTACCAAGCCGAAAACTGGGTCTTTGCTACTTTGTTCCTTTGAGAAATTAAGGAAAAACCTCAATTTTTTATTAAAAACCTATTTTCACACTTCAGGACTGCCTAATATCAAACCCACTCATCTGTTTTTCCTCATATTTACCATAAATATTCCTCTATATAGTTCCTATGTACATGCCTGAAATTATGTCTGTATTGTATAATTTAAGAAAGTTATGGGCCAGAACATAATGCATTTTGTAAAAAATCAGGAAAGATATTTGATCACTTAACACAAAACTTGTTAAAGCTATGGACTTTTTTTCAAGTTATATAACTTCAATTAATCAAAATTTAATTGTATACCCAAAATTAGATCAAAATCTTTTAAATTTTTTAAAATATTAACAAAAATAAAAAATTGGTACCTTAAATCTTGCCTAACTTTGACCATGGCACTTTTTTTCCTGTAAGTACTGTGGATTTAATTTTCTCAGCATGTTTTTGTTAGCATTTTGTCTGTTAACACCAAAAATTTGAAACCAGTTGATCAAAAACTGTAGATTTTATTCAAGTTTTCAAGCACCATGTAACATATTGTTTACATCAGGCTAGTGTTATGCAGTTTGCAAGAGCTCAGCTCCCCAGCTTAAGCTATCAGTTCCTAAAATTTGGCATACAATTAGATGTCTCCAAAATTCCCTACCATGCCAAGAATTTGGTCACTAGGACTTAATACCTTTGAGATATTAATGAAAAACTTCATTTTTCAATTAAAAACCCATTGTTACACTTCAATACTGCCTAATATCAAAACCACTGATCTGACTTTAATCATATATAATATACATGTTTTTCTATACATTCTCTGTGCACATGCCAGAAATGATGTCAGTATTGCGTAATTGTTTTAAGTTTTGGGCCCTAACATAATGCACTTTGTAAAAAATCAAGAAATATATTTAATCCCTTAACAAGGCGCTTGCTGAAGCTAGAGATTTTTTGTCAGGGATGTAACATTATTTAATCAAGATTCAATTGAATACCCAAAATTAGTTTTGAATTTTTCAAATTTTACAAGTTATTAGTATAAATATAAAATTAGTACCTTAAATTTTGCCAAACTTTGACCATTTCACTTTTGTTTCATGTGAGCTCTGTTTATATAATTTTCATATCATGCACACATAAGGATTTCAGCTTTTTAGTTTAGAAAGCTGAAAGAAATTGGCCAAAAATTGTAGCTTTTATTAATGTTTTTATGAGACCATGTCAGACCTTGGCTCTCTCCAGCCACTCTTGAGTCACCTGTATGTTGACCTTGTTGAACTTTCAGCAAATTATGCACGCTTGAGGCGAGGCATATACTGGGGCAGCAAGGCAGCTTATGGCCAGCCATAGTTGATCCAGGTGTCCAACCCAACTCATCTAGTAGTTTTAACCAACAACATAACAATAAACAATAAATAATCAATTTTTATTGGTTTTTAGCTCAGCTGACTATAAGTCATCTGAGCTATAGTCGTGGTCCATTGTCCGTCGTCCGTCTGTCCGTCTGGATGTCCGTCCGTAAGACTGGCACGTTTCGACACCCTGGGTCAATAGGACTACGTTCCTTCGAAATATTAAGGAAAAACCTCAATTTTTTATTAGAAATCTATTTTTACACTTCAGGACTACCTAATATCAAAACCACTCATCTGGTTTTCTTCATATTTACCATAAATATTCCTCTATATAGTTCCTATGTACATGCCAGAAATTAAGTCAGTATTGTTTAATTTAAAAAAGTTATGGGCCCAAACATAATGGACTTTGTAAAAAAAATCAGGAAAGATATTTGGTCACTTAAGACCAAAAGTGTTGAAGGTAGGGACTTTTTTTCAGTAATACAACTTTAATTAATCAAAATTTAATTGTATACCAAAAATTAGATCAAAATCTGTTAAATTTTTTTAAATATTGGCAAAAATATAAAATTGGTACCTTAAATTTTGCCCAACTTTGGCCACGGCACGTTTTTTTCCTGTAAGTACTGTGGATTTAATTTTCACAGCATGTACACATAAGGATTTAATCTGTTAAAATCTGAAATTTGAAAATAAAAGCTTCAAAATTAGGCTAGTTATTGAATTTTTTTAGAGGCTCTTGTTGTATTCCCTCACATTGTCAAGCAGTCCACTTTAATGACTGTAGGTCATTCAGTGCACATCTCTATGCTCCCCAGGCTGTTGGCATAATTTTAGATGTCCCCAAGATCTCCTACCAAACCGAAAATTAGATCATTAGGACTTCGTTCCTTCGAGATATTAAGGAAAAACCTCTGTTTTCCATAAAAAAAGCCATTGTTACACTTCAAGGCTGCCTAATATCAAAACCACTGATCTGTTTTTGATCATATGTAGTATTCACATTCTTTCATACATTTTCTATGAACATACCAAAAATTAGGTCAGTATTGGGTGTTATTTTTAAGTTATGGGCCAAAATATAATGCAGTTTTTAAAAAAATCAGGAAATTTATTTACTCACCTAACATGAGAATTTGCTGAACCTAGAGACTTTTTTTCAGGAATATAACTTTATTTAATCAAGATTCAATTGTTTACCCAAAATTAAATATGAATTTTGCATTTTTTTCAAGACATTTGCATACATAAAAAATCAATACCTTAAATTTTGTCCAACTTTGGCACTGTTGATTTAATTTTCACAGCATATAAACATTAGGATTTAATCTTTTAAAATCTGAAATTTCAAAGAAATTGATTGGAAAGAATAGCTTTTATTCACGTTTTCATACACCATGTCAAGTGTTGTTTACATCTAGCCCACCTAGTAGTACAGCCTTCACTTGCATTATGTAACACACCCCAGGCAGCTTGCCTTGGCTAAGCTTGGCCACTACCAGTAGGCTTCCCCTCTGCCCTGCACTCCCCCCCCCCCCAGATGGTGCATAAACTAGATGAATGTTGTTATTTTCTGTATTTGATTCATTCTTATTCTAGGCTATGCTACTTTTTAGATTTTGTATTGTACCACCAGGGTTACAATGATTAAAGTGTACATTAAATTGTGTCCACAAAGTGGTGTATTGCTGAGAAAGTGTGGAAAGTAATTCCTTACTTCAGAAGAGTAAAAACTTCACCAGGTGTTAAATTGACTATTAATTCCAGTAATAAATTAAAACTGGGATAGTAATTAGCACAATGATATTGTTTGTCCCTCATTCAACCAACAGTGTGTATACTTTATTTGAAAAGATGTTTTATTTGATCAAATTTACTGAATCTTTTATTTTATTTTACTGAAAACTCCAATGTGCAAAACTTTTTTAATAGTGATTCAAGGAATATTCTTGTAGATGCCATGTTGTGGCATTATTTTCTTTTAAAATCAGTTTAAACATTTATGATTTAAAAATAATAAAATATATGTGTATGCATAATATGACCCAATATGAGCTACACTCTGGATATATGATGATTGCAACTTTTGCAACAGTTCTAATATTTAAACTTATAGTTTCAGTTTTTTACTCTGTTTATATAATGATTGCAACTTTTGCAACAATTCTAATATTTTAACTTATATTTTCAGTTTTTTATTAAAAATTTATAAAACCTGTAAATAAAAAAAAAATGATTCAGATAAAAACTTCTTAATGGAAAAAGTGGATATGCTTAAAACAAATAGGCTTATATATAAACTTAAATGCATTATTCCCTTGAAAGTGAAATAAAGGTATTAGTCCATTCTGTCCACTTGCCTGTCCATCTGTAAATTTTCATATGCATCACAGTATCTCAAAACTTTACTGTTTTTCTTCATGACAGTCTTGTCAGAGTATTAGTTTGCAATCATATATTTAGAAATTTACTATAACCAAGTAGGAGGGCCCCTTTCCTCTTAGCTTTTCATATTCTTATATAAATGCAAAACATTACAATAGAATATTTTTACATCCACCTTCGTGCTGCCCTCACTTTTCCCTTCTCCGACCCCATCCCAAAGTCAGCCTCAGTAAGCAAGAACAAGATGAATCAGATATATTCATACTTTAATATTTTGTATAACTATTCATCCATAGGTACCTATGTACATGCCAGAAATTATGTCAATATTGTGTAATATATAGACATAGTGGGCATCACAATAATGTACCTTGTCAAGACTAAAGAGATATTGTGTCATACAGTCACAAATTCATAAATCACTTCATCAGCATAGTTAACCATAACTTCATATCTGTCAAATTGAAAGCTTGCAGACTACCATACACTTTAGATCCTTCAACAAATAGCCTTATCATCATTCTACTACTGCTTATTACTGCTGTCATTGCATTCATATTTGCTCACATATATCACAATTTTCAACCCCTCCTAAATAAATAAAAATAAACCACTATATTTAACTCTATTAGTTCATCAGTCAGGTAATTTCATTTATCATTTACTCACATATTACATTACATTCCTTTATAATAGCCCAACATGTCCATGATATTCATAAGCTTTCTCGACTCGATATAGTATCACAGTGGAGAAACATTTATAGTCCAATCACGATCAGCTGAGCGCCGTGACCCATGGGTCCCTTGTTAATAACAAATTAAAGAAAAATAGAAAAGGAATTTGTTAGTTTATAATAATAGGGAATTAACTTGCAGTTACTGATGATATAAGAATCTTGTATCGATGGATAGAATGTCACGTATTCCAAATAACACCATGTAGTCACCTATGGCATTTTTCAGTTCAATTTTAATAATAAAAAGTAAATCATATTATTCATTACTAATCATTAGGGATCATATGAAGGAAATTAATGACAGACAAAGATGTAGTTGATAATATTAATCTAGATTCCTACTGTGTCTAGTGTGTACATTGATGTGAAATTAGTCAAAAATAAATATATCACATTTATTTTTTTTTAATATAAATAAAAGCCATAAACCCAGGTACTTATGATCATTATTTAAATGTGTGAATTTTGTACATTCTGGATTCTCAACACCATTTTTTGGTGAAAACTGAATAAATACCAGACATGGTGGGAATACTTTGCAATTGTATTTAAATACGAATATGAATATGTACTCCATTATAAAATTTCTTGCATAAAGAATGGGAATTCAGGAAAAAATGAAAGTAAATGAATACCAGTGCAAATACTTTCCAAATGTATTCATGAATGCATTCATGAATATTTTCTTTAATATTATTTTAATAATCATTTCAGTTATATTTCATTTTAAAAATCATACGATTCTCTTATTATTTTTAATAAAAATTATATCGGGGACAATATTTGTAATTATTTTAATAAATAGTTAAACTATTATATTATATGTTCTGCTTAAAAGTTATATGGCCAAGTCAAAATCTGTGTGACAATAGTACTCCATTTGTTAATAAAATAAATGATATCAATTCTCTTCTCTGTCTCCAAAGGTACTATCAAAATCATACATAAGCTTAACAACAACAACTCATAATACAGCTTATACTTATTACCACACAAAACCAGCATGTGCCTCATTTCTAAATCATATTTTTTTATCATATATAACAGCTGAGCGCTGTGACCCATAGGTCCCTTGTTTCAAGACTGAAGTACGTATGTCACTTCAGTCTTGGTCAGGACAAGTATAGAACCCAGCCTAATTTTTGTGGGCCTGTGACTTGTGAGGACCCTTAGAATTGATTCAGTTATTGTATCCGCCAAAACAGAGTTTTGTGGATACTATGTTTTCAGCCCACTTCCGCTGCCACCACGTAGGTGTCCGGAGAACTCCTCCATAACCGCTTTGCGGAATTTTATGAAACCCAGGATTATGTTCGGGGCACATGTGAACTGCTGCGCCCCGATTTTGTTTTGACTTCTGACCTTTCCTCTGGGCTCTGCGTCCGTTTGTGCGTCTGTTTCCACACATAAACCCACATATCTCGGGAACCGTTTGACCGATCAGGAAAATTTTTTGCACAAATGTAGCCCTTGGAGAGCTTTATAACAAACACAAAAAATGGTGGCGCCACCTGCAACCATGTTTGAACAGTGTCCATCTGTTCGTCTGCCTTGGGTTAAAATCACTCATATCTCTGCAGTGGTTTGACATATCTTCCTAAAATTTTGCAGGTTTATACATCCCCAACAGCCCTCTTGATTTTATGACAGATGGCGCCACCTACATTCTAGTTTATGCAGCAGACATCCAAGCTCATATCTGAGGAACCCTTTAACTGATTGGGCCAAAGTTTTGCATGTGTATAGTTCTTACATAGCTCTTTATCATACGCAAAACTGGTGGCGCCACCTGCAACCATTTTTGCACAGCGTCCATCTGTTTGTCTGCCACGGGCTAAAATCACTCATATACATGTAGTGGTTTGACTTATCTGCCTTAAATTTTGCATATGTATACAACTTGGACGGCTTTCTGGATTTTGTGGTATGTGGCGCAACCTACATACACCATTTGGCTGCAGACATCCATGCTAATATTCAACACTTCACTCTATTTCCCCTTGCCACTCAATCCATGCCTCACTTCACCCGTTCCACTCTGATTTAGGCGGATACACGTAGTCGCTTGTCGACTACCCGTATTCTAGTTAATCTTTACCTTTGATTCAGTTCTTGGTTCGGCAGAACTATAGAAACCAGGCTGCAGCCTACTGCCAGTACCTTATACACAATGGTTGTTGCATAATAAATTGTTTCCTGACAAAGGCCGATACATATTTTTTTCCTGAGAACTCCAGTATTTAATTTTGCTTATAACTGGAGTCTATTATATATTAGAGGAGGAGGGGTCCGGGGAACCTGGGTTCCCCGTCTGAACAGGGGTGTACCCCACCTTAAGCATAGTACTACTGTTCAAATAGTAAATGGTTCCCCATTTTCACGATAGATGGTGCTTCAGTCGCATATATAAATGAACAAAAATCAACTCTGCTCGTATCTTGTCTTCACGGCTCACTTAGTAGCATGTAGGGCTCCTATTCTAGAGATCGTAGGTTCAATTCCTGATTCAGGCGACTTCTGATGTTTAGTAGTTGTTTATGTTAGAAGAGTTGATATGAGTGTAGGGACATCTACAGGGAAAAGTAGGAGTCAAAATAGGGAATGAAAGGAGACAGTTTTATTTATATTTTCATGTTCCTCAATAGAATTAGAAGCAAAGCCTGTGTTCTATAGTGGCTCTCTTAATTCAATTCTCAGACTTGAAAAATAAAGCCATTTTACAAAAAAGTCCTATGCGTTACCACTGCGCCATGCAAGACGAGTTGGGAGTGAGGGGTCGAGTGGGGATATTTAAATCTACTGTTAAGAATTGGTCGTAGTTAATAAAATGAGGGTTAATTTTTGTCATGCGTCTTCCGAGCGCCTTGCACCCGGACTATGCAAAAGCTTTAAAAAATTAAACCCTCAGCTGTTTGTTAACTGCCTGCCACTAAAGCGTACTCCGTCCTGCACTTTGCGTGGACAAAGGTTGAGTCACTGTTTCATTTGTAAACCCTAACCCATGAAATACACAGAATATACGTCACATAATACGTGGGATAGCGGTGATGTTTGTGCGTAAAAATGCCTGGAGGGTGCAAGACAATGGATGTGAATGACATAGGCAGGACGTGCACATAAGCCAAGTTGTGTAAACAAGCAGAGGGAGGAATCATGATGTTTAAGAGCTTGTTGAATTGCATAAGGAAAGGTTAAATTGTACATAATTACAGGGTAAGAGGTACATGGGAAGGATGTTGGACACCATTAACGTACAAAGGACTAAGTTGGATTCATTATTACAACGTTTTACATGTATCCGTTGTGTCTCAATGTGTCCAGAACAGCAGCCAGAATTCTAGACTTGTACCGCTCTCCCTTTGTTTGTCACTGCCCTATCTGGTTCTGTTCGAGTGGAAAGGTCCACCAGGGGGGTATTAAATTAGATTTAGGACATATTGGATAAAGAGCTTGAACTTTGCAAATTATTCTGTCAAATTTGAGAGCTCACCGAAAACTTCAAAATGGTACATGCAAAACTAAATAAATGATCACGATTTAATCAAGAGTTTGCAGTTCAGTGCATCGATTCTTTAATGCATTGTTGCACCCTTACCATTTTGGGTGTGTCTATCTACAAGACTGTCATTCGAATTGAGTGATCATAGCCACATGAAAGTTGTATATACTAACACATATCTCTTCACTTAATATTCAAATTGCTAATCATATATTTACATTAAGTTTAAGAAAATAAAATATAATGGTCAATGATAAAACATAGGGAAAATTTGTTTGATTTACAGAAAAATCTACCACTAGAGTGCTAGGAAATCTTCAATGACAGCTGGCCAGTGATAGAGGGACAATTCTTGTTTTTTGGCCCCGGCCCTTTTCAATTTTATACAAAGATTGTCCCTGTAATTATAAATGTAAAGTTGATCTAAACTACCTGGCACCTACAACTTACAAATACATGTACAGTAGAGCACTATTTTCCGAACTTTTTTTTTTCTGAAAAATTTTTTCCCCGAAATTCTAGTGGGTAACTGAAAATTAATTTTTATTTACAAAATATTTTTTTCACATGAAGTTTTGTAATTACGAGGCCTGCAAGTCAAGTATTAAAGCATAGTGGTGACCCTAGATAATTAGTTCTGGGCTAGTGTTGTCGCCGAGGCAAATGTGTGAAAACTACATATTGCCTTGCAACGCTGGGCCACCTACACCAGTAAAAAGTGGCTGAACAGTTTATTCAAGAGCACCTATGTGTTATCAACCATTTCTGATTGTACTCAGGCAAGCATAAATCGTCAGCTTGGTCTGGGTTGTCAGGGCAAATAACTGAGCAGTTTACTCTCATGAGCGTTAGCGAGTTATCATTCATACATAGCTTATGCTTGAGCAGGTTTTTATGCATGACCGTAGCATGCAGGCTTGGCCATACAAATGAGCAGTTCACTGCTGTTAGCAATTTTCATCTTGCTGTTATTCAGCTTATTATTATTAATCATTTCACTTTTGCTGTCAAAAAGAACAGTACTAAAAACAAGATCACCTAGCTGTCATTTGACAAAGATATGGAATCAAAGAAGTTTAAACAGACAGCGTTATGCTTTGCTCACAATCTTTGTGAGGCTCCACTGTGGTGACATGCCTGCCATCATCACAAGGGATTTCAACATTAGCAAATCCATCATTACAGATATAAAGTCAGGAGAGAGAAACTTGTCAAATACATGATGAGGTACCCCTAATTCAAGGAAAAAATTATATATTATCCACTTTAATAGGTAGGCTCTACAATCATTCAATCCCTTTTTTTTTTTTATCATTATATGTGTATTGCACTGACACCGCCTTTTGGCTGTAAAAGAAACTAACTGAACTTCACCAATGGCAATGACATTTGACTTTTCCCTCCAGTGAATTTGTTTAAGAAAGGGGATGACTGTATCCTAAAAACAGGTTATACTGATCTTTGGAAATCTAGCTCTGCAATAAATCCAATATTTTTTATATGTCCTGGTTATCAATTATGTAGGTAAAAAAAGAAACAAGTGTTTTTCAGGTAAAATGGCAAGGAGTTAATCATTAACTGTTGTACAAACTTGTCGCTAGAACTTCGTTTTTCCAAAAGTTTGTTTTTGAGAACAAAAAGCTAGTCCACTGACACTTTGGGAAAAATTGTGCATTATTGTAATTGAGTTGTACTGAAGTTGTGTATCCTAGCTGTACATTTGGTAAGGTTAGTATAGGTTTATAAGAGGCTGTCAGGTGGAATGTACTTCTTCTCTAGCCGTGACAACCCGACTCAGTAGGCAATAAGATAATTGGGTTGGTAAGCCTACTCGAGTCGTGATACTAGTAATATGGAGGAATGTATCACAGTGGTCTTGCATTCATATTGTGGAAAACAGCTAATATTCTCAATATTATGCTTAGAATGGTGAATAAACACAATAGTATATATGTGAACTCACAACCCAAACTGAAACACCTTCTCCATGGACACGGGTCATTTCCTGTGTCGCCTGCAAGTTGCCTGCATCCTGTAGCCCGTGCGAGCCATGCTTGTGTTCATGCAGTCATAAAGTCAACAAACATGCCGAGGGGTTTACTAATGTGCTTGGTTTAAAAGAAATTTTTTTTGCTCATATTTGGTATTATTAGAAAGTACACAAAAAATGCTAACGAATGGTCTGGTTTATGTTGATTGACAGTGTACCTGTAGCCCATGAAGCGTTGTCAGAAATGACGAAAATATTTGCATCTTCATAAGGCCTTATAATTTGATCCTCAGACGTAGATGTTGTGACACTCTTGCGCTAGTAATCTGGTCGTAATGCAAGAGGGTCAATATGACGCTACTTAATGTTGGCTTGACTGTCATGCCGATAGCCTTTGCCCTCCATTTCAGTCTTGCCAAGATGGTTCTAAAGTGGCTGAAAATGTCTGATAATGTTAATATTATGTTATTTAAGCCATGAAATCTGTTCAGTTACTAAAACTGAAGTTTAATCAAGGCTTATATGTGGACTTCACTAGTCTTATTGAATAATAGGTCATTACACTTGCACTTTGTTCCCGCTTCATCAGCCTATTATGACATTAAGACTATTGTAGCCATATATGCCTTGCCATAAAAGGGACACCAGCCCTGCAAGGACCACCTTTTAGCCAGAGTTGTTATATTTCATTTTGACTGACAGCTCACCGGCCTAGCAACCCGCTTTGCAGGGTGTCAGCCCTTTCTCTGTGGCTGTACACTGTAGTTTGCTTTACAAAGCCTTAGAAATTTATTTACCGGTATTCATTAAAACATGGGTTTACTGTCAGCACTTTATAATTAATCCAATTTAAAGTGGTGCAAAAAGTGATATTTCACGGGAAGGATTAGGTCAAAGGATAGCAAAACTGGCTCCCTGCAGACCAGAAATGGATCAGCCTGTACACAGTTATAACCAGTTTAATGTACCGGTACACCCAGCCACTGTAGACTGCTTTTTAAGCTGACCACAGTAGATGGGGCAGTGTTAGGTAAGTGTGCTAGTTCTAATAGAGTATTCTTATTCATGATCAGTGTGGATACAGCCTAGGACTAGTCTTGATTCTTTTACTACTTGTTTGTAGTGAGGACCATGAGGGCTCCCCCGTTGCCTCTATGCTGACACCACCAAAGCATGCTCACATCCCTGACATGCCCACTGACAGCAACCTGGTGTTTGAGGCAATGGTGTTAGTGTTCTCCATCACCAGCATGTGTATGCAGTACATCAACCTGTACAAGACAGTGTGGTGGCTGCCACAGTCACACGCAAAGTATTCACTGGTAAGGTGTTCTGCTTGTGGTGCAGGGTATCATAAACTTGTAGTATACTGGTATCTCCCACTGACGATTGTAACTTCCTTGAGCATTTTAACTTCAACATATTAAAAGACAATAAATAGTTTAAGCATATTTATTTAAATAAAATTGTAAAGATATATATCAGGCCTTGATCTGGGCAGAGTCACAGACTTATAAATATTATCAATTGCTTTTTAAACTTCATCTGGTAACAGTGGTGGATCCAGAGGGGGGCCCCATGGCACGCACCCCTAGTTTAGCTGAAACATTTCTCATGTTTTCTTTTACTTTTCCCATTTATTCTAGATTAATATTCATTTTTTAGATTTCTTTTTTATTCCCTAGAAATTTGAAAGTTCATTTATCCATAATTTATTACTTTCCAAATCATAAGTTGAGGATATTAATGAACAGCTTTTTGATTTACTCCATATTAAGACAGTGTCCAAATATTTCTTGGATGCGCATTTTCACCATTGACATCAACATTGACATCAACATTATTCTTGTAGGAATTTTGGGCCTGAGGCCTTTTTCTTGAATAAAACACTTGGTCTGTTCTGTTTCTAATATTTAAGAAATATAAATATTAAAGCTGGCCACACATTGATATACCTGGTACATTCCCCCCTTATCCCCACCCTGTTAAGTAATGAAGAATCACAATCAAGTTAAGGAACAGAAAATTCTCATATTTTATATGATAGGTGCCTCAAATGTCCTGTTAACATTCCATATTAAAAAATCCCAATATGGGGGGAGGACACCTCCTCCCATATCCTCCCCCTTGTACTGTAATTAACTTTAAGGAATACATGGTGAAATAGGTGAAAAAAAGTTATTTTTCATAGATTTAAATGTTATGTAGTAATAAAAGTATATTTTAAATTTATAATGTATACAAAACTAAATTTTATGAACTTAATAATACCCATCAGCCACCAACCCAATATTAGTGCCCCCTGTTCTCGAATTTCTGGATCTGCCACTGGGTAAAAACCTATGTTTTTTTTGGACTTTATTCAGAAAAAGTTCCCTTTGTGTCAAGTTATAAATCGTATTTTCTTAGAAACTTAATCAGACCAATTTTTTATGACCAATAGGTGTATTTCCTTGGTCCCTGTGACTCTACCAAATCAAGGGATTATTTTTGTATGGATAGAGTGAAATTAGTGCTGTAAAGAAGGACATTGCTCATGGTCTTTATCAGACCAAAATGGTAGTGATATAGCTTTTTTTTTGTTTTCCAAAATATTTTTTTCAATTTACTGATGGTTGAATGACCTACAGAATGGGGGGAAACATATTTTGTTAGAGTGTAAATTTTGCTTGGTATATATTATGTACCATTGTCTGATGTTATTCCTGTATTTGTTGCAGAACTTCTACCTGATCGACCCCTATGTTGTTTTATCTCTAGTGGTGCTGGTCAGCCTCCGGTTTATTTGGTGTTTTGTGAAAGAGGTCAGTATTGTGAACAATGATCATAATACAGTACTTATGTTTGCCTGTTTACAGGGGAACAGTTAATCAGGCTTTTGAATTGCTGTGTCTGTAATTCAGTTCAGTTATCAGTTATTGCCTTCTAATTAGATTGTCAAATTGATTTTTGTCAACAATTATAAGATTTTGTTAGGGAGGTATATCCACTTAAAGTATGTTTTTTTTTTTCGAAATGATGCTAACTTAAACATGATAATGTACCTAAGCATTCATGTTCAATTCATAAATATGTAACTTAGTATTACCAACTTGCAGTATAGCATATATTTATAACTGGTGAGCTCAGCTGACTTAAAGTCATCTGAGCTATTGTGATCACTCTTTGTCCATTGTCTGTCCATCCAGTCAACTGTTAACAGGGCACAAATCGTAATCACTTGACCTAGAAACTTCTCATTGAAAACTCATAGAGGTCCATAAAAAATCTCATGGGCAACCTGAAATTAGTTTCTGCGACTATATCCGCTAAGCTAATTGGCTCAAAATTATTCCCCTGAATACCTAAAAATTTGATACAAAGGCTCCTGTATCTGAACAACTAAAGCATTGCCATGATTTATTCCATGCATATTGATAATGGAGTGTTTCATAATTTCCTCCCTTTATTTTTTATTTATTCAACATTTTTTTCTCTATTTTGAGACCTTCAAATCAAGCAGTTCATCTGTTAATAGACCACAAACCTAGAATCATTTAACTTTACATCTAAGGAGGTAGCAGGCAAATCTCCTTTGAAACCTTTATTTTGTGAACTACAGGCTGGAAACATGATGTTGAGCACCCAGTGAGTCAGACGGGGCACATATTATATATATTTGGCCTAGAATCTTCTAATATGACATTCTGGGAGGTCCTGGGTAAATCTCTGTGGAAACCTGAAATTAGGTCATGGTGATTTGAGCACCCTAAAGGACAGATTTGCATGATTGATCACAGTTGGACCTAGAAACTTCTAATTTGATTAAGGGTGGTTCTTGTAAAAACTACTTGGAAATCTGAAATAATGTCACTGTGATCTATATTCTGTGAACTGTATATAAGAACATGATTTTAGCACTCTATTAGTCAGGTGGACACAAATTGTAGCAGTTGGACATAGAAACATCTATCTCAGCATCCAGGGAGTTCCTGGTAAAATCTTCTTTGTCACTGTACTGTTTTCAAAGAATTGTAGTACAGGCAAAAAGCATGATTTAGAGCACTCCTGAAGTCTTCTTACCCATTATTCAAGGTTCCTTATCAAATATTTTCACCAGATTTCACCTTAACATAATTAATGCATATATGTTAAATTCAGCTGAGCGTCATGGCCCATGGGCCACTTGTTCTATATAAGATCTTTTGTCCCTGTGAGATGAATGGTAAGATTAGTGAACAAAAACATTTGTTTTCTTCACTTGCAGCTATGGAAACTTGAATCATAGAATTAAGAAGTATTATGAAGGATATACAGTTCTGTTGTGTAAGTGAATAAAGCAAATGATCACCTGACAGCTTATTGAAAGAGATGGTGATAGAGATAACATACAACTTAGGTTTATCAGTTTTTCTTTTGAATTTTCAGGTGTATACTGGAAAATCCCAAGGCTCAGTGCTGTACTGGTTAGTCCAGCTGTTCAAACTTGTGCTGATCTTGGCTGCCATGGCATTGTTCCTGTGGACAGAATATCAGACATTCCTCCGCTACTCTTTCTCATACTTTCTTACACTCTGGTACCCGTGAGTATATGTTTATCTTGCTGTGCGTCTTTTATGTTTTATGATGGTTTAGATATCCACTTTCTTTTATCAGTAACTAATGAAGACTATTTAAATTGAAATCAGGGCTGATATTGTCTGTCTGTCACTCAGACACTTGTGCAGAAACATTTGATTAGGGGTGTCAGCTTAGCTTCATGGGTCATCGTCACTTATGAATTAGAGACATGAATGAACCTTCAGAATGAACCTTAAATGGGACTGCTCTTCAGGTATATCTACTACAGAATGTGGAGCAGGGTAGACCATATCCAGTGATACCTGAAAACAAAGTAAATATTTGTTTAAAGAGGGAGGGGAGGGGAGGAGGGGCGGCTTATGGTTGATGATCAGTTCATTTCTGAATCAGTATCTGGATCATCCCAGCCACCCCCAAACAAATCAATTTTTTTTTGGCTCAGCTGACTGAAAGTCATCTGAGCTATAGCGATCACTCTTTGTCCGTCGTCCGTCGGCTGTCTGTTAACCAGGCACAAATCGTAACCGCTGGACCTAGAACCATGTAACTTGGGATTCTGAGAGGTCCATGAAAAATCTTCTCGGAAACCAGGAATTAGGTCTCTGTTACCCATATCCTTCGAGCTATGGGGCCCCAAAGTACCCCCCCCCCCCCCCCCCGAATAGTCAAAAATTTCATACAAAAACTTCAATATCTCAATAACTAAATCACTGATGGTCATGATTTTTGGCATACATATTGATCATGAGATGTTCCATCAGTTCCTGCAGACTGGTGGCGCCACCTGTAATGTTCGATTTTTTACGATTTTTTCCTCTATTTTTGAGACCTTTAAGGATGCTGTCATCTGTTAACTTGGCACAAATCGTAATGACTGGACCTAGAATCTTCATTCTCGACACACTGAGAGAACTATGAAAAATCTCCATGGAAACCGGAAATTAGGTCTCTGTTACCCATATCCTTTGAGCTATGGGGCCCCAAAGTACCCCCCAGAATAGTCAAAAATTTCATACAAAAACTTCAACATCTCATAAACTACATCACTGATGGTCATGATTCTTGGCATACATATTGATCATGTTGATGTTTCATCAGTTTCTGCAGACTGGTGGCGCCATCTGTATTTTTCAATTTTTACGAATTGTTTTCTCTATTTTTGAGACCTTTAAAATTGTGAACAGCTGTTAACAGGGCACAAATCATAAAGACTGGACCTAGAATCTTCATTCTTGACACACTGAGAAGTCCATGAAAAGTCTCTATGGAAACGTGAAATAAAGTCCCTGTTACCCATTTCCTTTAAGCTGTGGGGGGCTCCCAATTACCCCCCAGAATAATGGAAAATTTGATACAAAAGCTGAAGTATCTGAACAACTAATGCAGAGATCACCATAATTGTTTCCATGGATATTGATCATGGAGTGTTTCATCAGTTTCTGCAGACTGGTGACGCCACCTGTATTTGTTGTTTTTTTTACAAATTTTTTCTCTATTTTTGAGACCTTTTAAGATATGAACATCTGTTAACAGGGCACAAATCATAAAAACTGGACCTAGAATCTTCATTCTTGACACACAGGGAGACCCATGAAAAGTCTCCATGGAAACCTGAAAGGTCTCTGTTACCCATATTCTTTAAGCTGTATGGCTTCAAAATACCCCCCTCCCCCCCCCCCAACCCCCGGGAATAATGGAAAATTTGCTACAAAAACTGCAGTATCTCAATAACACAGTTATTGGGTCACATGTAAACTGGTGCCTAACCAATTTGCGTTGACCTCTGACCTTTCCTCTCTGCCCAGCGTCCATTTGTGCGTCTGTTTCCACACATAAACCCTCACATCTCGGGAACCGTTTGACCGATCAGGAAATAAAATTTATACAAATGTAGCCCTTGGATAGCTTTATAACATACACAAAAAATGGTGGCGCCAGCAACCTGTAACAATGTTTGCACAGTGTCTATCTGTTCATCTGCCTTGGGTTAAAATCACTCATATCTCTGCAGTGAATTGACTAATTCACCTGAAATTTGGCATGCGTATACATCCTGGATAGCTTTCTAGATTTTATGACAGGTGGCGCCACCTACATTCACCTTCACGCTGCAGACATCCAAGCTCACATCTCGGGAACCGTTTGACCGATCAGGAAATAAAATTTATAAGAAATGTAGCCCTTGGATAGCTTTATAACATACACAAAATATGGTGGCGCCAGCCACCTGTAACCATGTTTGCACAGTGTCTATCTGTTCATCTGCCTTGGGTTAAAATCACTCATATCTCTGCAGTGAATTGACTAATTCACCTGAAATTCGGCATGCTTATACATCCTGGATAGCTTTCTTGATTTTATGACAGGTGGCGCCACCTACATTCACGTTCACGGGTAGACATCCAAGCTCATATCTCGGGAACCGTTTGACTGATTGGGCCAAAATTTTGCATGTGTATAGAACTCACATAGCTCTTTATCATACGCAAAACTGGTGGTGCCACCTACAACCATTTTTGCACAGTGTCCGTCTATTTGTCCGCATGGGATAATGTCACTCATATCTCTGTAGTGGTTTGACATAACTGCCTAAAATTTTGCAGGTTTATACATCCTGGACAGCTTTCTTGATTTTATGACAGGTGGCGCCACCTACATTCTAGTTAACGCTGCACACATCTAAGCTCATATCTCAGGAACCATTTGACCGATTTGGCGAAAATTGTGCATGTGTTTAGATCTCGCATAGGTCTTTATAATACAGAAAACTGGAGTGGCCATCTGCAACCATTTTTGCACAGCATCTGTCTGTTTGTCTGCCATGGGATAATGTCACTCATATCTCAGCAGTGGTTTGACATATCTGCCTAAAATTTTGCAGCTTTATACATCCTTGATAGCTTTCTTGATATTATGACAGGTGGCGCCACCTACATTCTAGTTTACGTTGCAGACATCCAAGCTCATATCTCAGGAACCGTTTGAACGATTGGGCCAAAATTGTGTATGTGTATAGATCTCACATAGGTCTTTACCATACACAAAACTGGAGGGGCCACCTGCAACCATTTTTGCACATTTTGCACAGCGTCTGTCTGTTTGTCTGCTGAGGCCTAAAATCACTCATTTCTCTGTAGTAGTTTGACATAACTGCCTAAAATTTTGCAGGTTTATACATCCTGGACAGCTTTCTTGATATTTTGACAGGTGGCGCCACCTAAATTCTAGATAACGCTGCACACATCCAAGCTCATATCTCAGGAACCATTTGACCGATTGGGCCAAAATTGTGTGTTTAGATCTCACATAGGTCTTTATCATACACAAAACTGGAGGGGCCACCTGCAACCATTTTTTCACAGCGTCCATCTGCCGTGGGCTAAAATCACTCAAATATGAGTGGTTTGACTTTTCGCCTTAAATTTCACATATGTATACAACTTGAACAGCTTTCTGGATTTGTGGTAGGTGGCACAACCTACATACACATTTAGGCTGCAGACATTCATGCTAATATGCAACATACCTCACTCTATTTCCCCTTGCCACTCAATCCATGCCTCACTTCACCCATTCCACTCTGATTTTGGCAGATACACGTAGTCACTTGTCGGTTACCCATATTCTAGTTTTTAAAGTTTACACATTTTTTCTCTATTTTTGAGATATATAAATATAGACTTAATCTTGGCCTGTTGGTTAATCTGTTTGATGCTTCAGTTGAATGAGTATATACTACCATTCTGATGATAAAGTTTCCTTTTGCGAATCTCTTACCAGTCAGCTGAGCGTCATGACCCATGGGTCACTTGTTTGTTTTATCTATCACCTCTCTGTGTTAGATATGCAATGTAGCTGATTTTCAAAATCTGACCTTTTGGCTAAGTTACAGTCATAGATGACAGATTTGCACCTGATATTTACTTTTGAGCTTCTTCTAATTCCTAAGCATGTACACTCCAGATCAGATTCCCCTTTATTACTAAGTACTGCCCTTGTTTGCTCAATTTCCAATATGGACAATTTTCTGAAACTGAGGTTGGGGGGGGGGGGGTGGCTTCTGTTTCAATCAGCTGACAATTGTAGACATCTAGATACACCTGACTTTTTAAAGATTTACTTGGCAGTTTACAATTTTACATATCATAATAATTTGCTGTTGGAAAACTTCAATGTTGCATAGCAGTCGATGGTAATCAAACGAACGAATAGTTTCCATTGTTTGCCATTTAAAATTCAGGAGCCCATGGTAATGATTCCATGGATGATCGAGTGTTTTGATTAACATGCATATTTTTAGAACCTTCATGGTGTTGTCAAATTCAGTCAATTGTCATGCTCCATGGGTCACTTGTCTGACTTAAAATTACAGCAAACAATTCAAGTTTAAGTCTGAAATATCTAAATTGAAATTTTCCTCAGTAAATTCATAAGTAACTTTAAAACAAAATTTATCTTGGCTGCAGGTGCTGTTGGCATAGTTCTCATTTGGTATCAGGTTACAAGTCACAGTCCTTGTCTGTTGAGCATCAGTACCTATAGGTCAATTATAAAATTTTAAAAAATTTATTTATTTTTTTATAATTGAAACAAAAGATTACATTTTGAATATGCATTACAGTGATTGTAATTTCTTTGCCAGGCTTGTGTTCTACATCCTGCTGTTCAGTTTGAGTGCTGGTTCATTCTTTAAAAGACTGTCATCAGGTAACAATGGAAAAACCAACGGCCAGGCAAGCATTGACAGCAAAAGTACACCGAAACACAAGCCTAGAGAAAACGGCACATTGACTCACATCTGTAGTATGTCACCAGAAGCCGTACGAGAAGAAGTGGATGTGTTAAAAACTGATTTCAACAGTCGGATAAAAAGGGTGCTTTTCAGTTCCATGATGGTGGCCTACTACATGGGGTTTATCCCACTCTATTTTGCACAGGTAGGTTGGTTCTTTTTTTTTGTTGTTTTATGAGGAGGGTTCTTACATTTACATTTCTGATTACAGTAACTTTACCATTAACACAAGTATTCAGTCAAGGGTAGAATTTCACTCAAGTCAGGAGTTCATTCCTCAAATGAAACAACATTAATAAGCAATTAGTTGAGTGTGGTGGTGAATTGGTTTAAGCACTAGGTTTAACCACAAGGTTGCAGGTTCAAGTCCTGTCCTGACCACTTCTGTGCCACAGTCTTTACCAAAAGTGTTTACCCTCTCAACCCAGTAGTGATTGGGTATGTGTCATGTGTGAGAGGTAGATATAACATTAAAATGAACAACCTTTTATGGCTGCATGGGTGGTATGCTCCATTGCTGAACAAAAATACAGTGGTGAAAATAAATGAAAAACCAGGAAGGTTAAGTTGGATGTGACATTGTCAGTGATATTAGACCATAAACAAGCTCTCTTTACCTGTGTTCTCCTAAATCACTCCCTGAATTTAGTGGAGGGAATTTGCTCTATGGTTCATGTTGTTGAGAATGGTGCTTTAGTTCTGGGTTGAACAGTCCTGTACTGTTCATGTCACCTGAGTGTCATGACCCATTGGGCACTTGTTATCTTTACAGTGTTGCCATGGCAATGAGTACTTGAGTTGGTTAAAGCTTGTCAAAATTTTGTGCCTGGTTCAGCCCTAGTATTTACTGGCAGTTTTTAATTTTATGACCTAATAAAGGTTAATCATCTGTTGTGAAACTATTTTTAACCACAGAATGTGTATCAGTTTAGTCAGCTTTATATATCTGTCCACCGGGTTATTAACCTTCAGTAAATACTGTTCTTATGGACTTGGGATTTGAACTTATTTCAAATTCACATCTTCCTGGGAGCTAGTGATCAAGCTTGGCTGAGCAGAGACCTTGCTTCAGGGAGCCCAGAGCATACTTTTGCTCCGAGGTAGATGCAAATTCAGCATGTATTATCCCCTGATGACAAACAGCATTTTCAAAACTTTGACAATTATTTTCCCATGTTCTAAAATATCATTGTGCATTTTGAGGTGTACATTATTTTAAATATTTTAGTTCAGATTTGTTAGAACTATAGCATTGATGGGAGAGGGACACATTGAGTAGATATGTCTAGAAGGTATGTGGTAACTGCTTTTAGCCATGCTGTACAGTTTAATAATGTAGAATAATATTCTCTGGCATTGATTAATATAGCACTCAAACAACAATTGTGACTCTTGCTGGGTAAGTAACCATGGCTTCTTGTGTGACTGGCAGTCTATAGTGTGTTCTGTATAATCTGTTCTGTTTTGTATTCATCAGCTGTACTTCACATATATGATTTTGTTATGTGATATGTCTTGATTATGTTTGGCTCCAATCTGACTCTCTGGGTTTTATTCCTCCTTTAGAATTTAATCCCTGGTATCAGATAATTATGCTGCAGTGAAAGGTATATTAAATATACATGAAATATTGTATGTTCTCCTTAAAATATTACTGTATCTGTCAATATTTCGTTTTAAACTGTTTGCCTACTCCTGTTCACAAGTGGAAAAAAGTTTGTACCAGGTGTGATCAGTGGTGCAAAACATAAAAAGGTAGGGCACACGCCACCTGGTGGCTAGACCATGCAAATGCACAAATCAAAAGTTTTCAAGCTTCCAACCTGTGTTTCTTCTGTGTTTCTTCTTTCATGTTCTTCTCCTTGTTATGGGATTGTCGCGCATGCACAACTCGGACCTCTGGTCAAGCATTCTTGTAACTGTTAACATTTGGACTGTGTTTACAAACAGAACCATAACAATATAAAACACAGGTGAACTAGAGATATGAAGCATGTGTGCTGGTATGGTTTGCCAGGAAACTTTTGTATTCAGCCAAAATGAACTAATGGCTTGAGATATATTGCATATTATTGCAAATGTTTATACACCTTTAAGACACTAAGAGCCAGGATTACCGGTACTACCAAAAGGAAATGGTGAACATCGTAAACAGTCTCTCCCAGCACCTGTGACACATGCGTCTGCATGTTTTTTTTACAAATTAAATTATTTGAAGAACCCTTTTTACAGGATATGTAAAAGTCTATACTCTCCATAAATCAATGGTTTATGAAGACGGACATTCAGTAATCCATTTTGCAACACAGATGCATGCTTTCACCTTAGAGAACTTTTGAGAGCAGTGACATCACAGAGGTCCATCTGGATGATGCATAATGTAAAAAAAAATTGTATACTAATTTGTCACATTTTGTATTTGTTTTCTTGTTCAGGTTCAGTGTAGGTTTAGACATGATTTTTACCCAGGCAATTAGAGGAATAGTTCATACAACATTTTGTCTCAGAAATTTTACTATTGACTGGTATGTATTAATCAAATCACAAAAAAAAACATGCAGACACAGGCAGTTATACAGACTATAGTTATATTGGAGGCAAGGGCAGGTTATATTTATATGCAGATAATAATAAACTCTTAATTACACCAGGAAGCCTGCTGAAGAAGTATACTAACACAATTAACAAGATCTGTCTCAGTTTTAACACTCAAAATCTGAATTTGAAGGAATGCAAACCTCTGCCTTGTGTGGGGGAGGGTGGGAGGCTTGTTGGATGTTCCCAGACCATGGTTGCGTTCAATATTAGGCCCATATTCCAAGGTTTATTTGTGCATAAGTAACTATACATTTATGAATGTTTCTTGATGGTGGTCTTGAATCTGGATCTGCACGTGCTGGATCCACACCAAAATCTAATGGATTCTTTTTTGGCCCATTCCTGATACGCCCTGAAAATTTCATGAGATTCCTTTCTTGATAGCATGTCATGAACAAACACACAAACAGGGCTGAACGCATAACCTCCTGGCAGCATGAACTAGCTGTTGTTTCCGGCAGGTTAACATAGGTATATATATTCTTACACTCCCGAGGCAGCGGAAATCTTGCGCTTCTAAAGAAGCAACTGATTTTCACGCTGCCAGCTGTGACCGTTTATGATATATTTAGACACCAGGTGGTGGTTTGTTGTCCACTGAAATAAACGTGCGTATGATGTGACAAGCAGCCAATCAGATGCCAAAAAAACAAACACTCAACAGGCATCCTGGCTCCGCCCATCGCTGCGCTTCAAGCGCCGTTTGATGAGTTTCCGGTCGAATTTAAATTGCTCCCTCTGCATTCTCGCATCATCGACTGATTCACAGAACTGAAACCAGCCAGCGAGGTGTGCACGCAGCCTTTGTTGTTACGTTTCGTTTGAATTACAGCTCACCGGCCGAGCATCCTATGTGCCAAGGCCCTAAGCAAACCACGTCAGGGGCAATTCTCTTTGAGCCTGAGGCCTGTTTAGACGGTTACACTGGGGGAGGAGCTGTCACTCAAAAAGAAATGAATATGATTGGCTCCGTGTATTCCTCGCTTGGCTTTGTCTTCCAGCACAAAGTTTTTTCTGATTGGACAAAAATACAGTGCTCCCCTCTGGTGTTGCTAAGCAGGATACGAGGTCATAACAAACAGCGCCTTACGATATAGGAAGTAGCCCTATAGGTAAAGCGCTGTGTAAAGAGCGTAATATATTCTTATATAAATGACAAGTCACTCTGAAGGGTCCGACTTCTGTTTTCCATTGTTGACAAATTCTCATTCCTCTTTGTCCTGTTTATACCTGACTATGTGAGAGACCTGCCAGTTTCAATGTATGAATCAAGTGTGACTACTTTTGTTAAATAGACTATTAAATGTGAATCTTTTCATTGTGTCATTGTATCATTAGCTTCAGTCTTTCACTTAATTATCATGCTTCCTATATTGCAGCACTTTGATATGTACATGGTCTCTGTATTTAGCATGAACCGTTTAGAAAGGCAGAGATGAAATCTGAAAATATTTCTTTTGAAGTTTTGTGCACCAGTACTTCTTATTTTACTACCCCTTACATTTGTAGCATCTTTCACAGTTTCGGGAAATTTTCAATCAATTTAATCATTTATAGTAAATAGATATCTGCATTAATTAACATTACATTGGCTATTAACAAGTGTGTATTCATGATAATTTTTAGCTCAGCTGACTATAAGTCATCTGAGCTGTAGTCGTGGTCCATTGTCCATCGTCCGTCCGTCGGGATGTCGGTCCGTAAGACTGGCACATTTCAACACCATTGGACCTACAAATCTGAAA
Source organism: Sipunculus nudus (assembly GCA_026874595.1). NCBI lineage: Eukaryota > Metazoa > Annelida > Sipuncula > Golfingiida > Sipunculidae > Sipunculus > Sipunculus nudus. The sequence goes on along the minus strand of CM049311.1, from coordinate 63,389,935 downwards.
TTCGCCATACAGTTAGATGTCCCCAAAATCTCCTACCATGCCAAAAATTGGGTCAGTAGGACTTCGTTCCTTCGAGATATTAAGGAAAAACCTCAATTTTTTATTAGAAATCTATTTTCACACTTCAGGACTGCCTAATATCAAAACCACTCTTCTGGTTTTCTTCATATTTACCATAAATATTCCTATATATAGTTCCTATGTACATGCTAGAAATTAAGTCAGTATTATTTAATTTAAAAAAGTTATGGGCCCAAACATAATGGACTTTGTAAAAAAATCAGGAAAGATATTTGGTCACTTAAGACCAAAAATATTAAAGGTAGGGATTTTTTTTTTCAGTAATACAACTTTAATTGATCAGAATTTAATTGTATACCAAAAATTAGATCAAAATCTGTTAAATTTGTTTAAATATTGGCAAAAATATAAAATTGGTACCTTAAATTTTGCCCAAGTTTGACCTGGGCACGTTTTTTTCCTGTAAATACTGTGGAGTTAATTTTCACAGCATGTTTTTGTTAGCATTTTGTCTGTTAACACCAAAAATTTGAAACCAGTTGATCAAAAACTGTAGATTTTATTAAAGTTTTCAAGCACCATGTCACATATTGTTTACATCAAGCTAGTGTTATGCAGTTTGCTAAAGCTCAGCTCCCCAGCTTCAGCTCTAAGTTCCTTAAATTGGGCATACAGTTAGATGTCTCAAAAATCCCCTACCATGCCAAGAATTTGATCAATAGGACTTAATTCCTTCGATATATTAATGAAAAACTTCATTTTTCCATTAAAAACCCATTGTTACACTGTAAGACTGCCTAATATCAAAACCACTGATCTGACTTTGATCATATATAATATACATATTTTTCTATACATTCATTATGCACATGCCAGAAATGATCTCAGTATTGCGTAATTGTTTTAAGTTATGGGCCCAAACATAATGCACTTTTTAAAAAATCAAGAAATATATTTTCTCCCTTAACAAGAGGATTGCTGAAGCTATAGATTTTTTTGTCAGGGATGTAACATTATTTAATCAAGATTCAATTGAATACCAAAAATTAGTTCTGAATTTTTCAAATTTTTATAAGTTATTAGTATAAATATAAAATTAGTACCTAAAATTTTGCCCAACTTTGACCATGGCAGGTTTTGTTTCCTGAGAGCACTGTTGATATAATTTCAATATCAGGCACACATAAGGATTTCATCGTTGTAGTTAAGAAAGCTGAAAGAAATTTGCCAAATATTGTAGCTTTTATTAATGTTTTTATGAGACCGTGTCAGACCCAGGCTCAATCCAGCCCCTCTTCAGTCACCTGTATGTTGACCTTGTTGACCTTTCATCAGATTATGCATGCTTGAGCAAAGCATACACTGGGGCAGCCAGGCAGCTAATGCCCAGCCACAGTTGATCCAGGTGTCCAACCCAACTCATCTAGCAGCTGTTTTGAAAAACAACATAACAATAAACAATTAATAAATAATTTTGTATTGGTTATTTTATAACAAATTAAATAAAAATTTATAGAAAAGGAATTTTTAGTTGATGAGTAACAGAAAATTAACTTGCAGTTACTGTTGATGTAAGAATCTTGTATGGATGGATAGAATGTCAGTGTTATTCCAAATAACACAATGCGGTCACCTATGGTATTTTTCAGTTAAATTTTAAATGATAAAAAAAATAAATCATATTATTCATTACTAATCATTAGGGATCATATGAAGGAAATTAATGATAGACAAAGATGCAGTTGATAATATTAATCTAGATTCCTACTGTTTCTTGTGTGTAGATTGATGTGAAAGTAGTCCAAAGTGAATTTTTTTTAATGTAAATAAAAGCCATAAAACCAGGTACTTATGATCATTATTTAAATTTGTGAATTTTGTATATTCTGGATTCTCAACATCATTGTTTGGCTATAACTGAATAAATACTAGACATGGTGTGAATGCTTTGCAAATGTATTTGAATACGAATATGAATATGTACTGCATTAAAAAATTTTATTGCATAAGAATCGGAATTCAGGTAAAAATGAAAGTATTTGAATACCAGTGCAGATACTTTCAAAATGTATTCATGAATGCATTCATGAATATATTCTATTATATTATTTCAATAATCATTGCAGTTATATTTTATTTTAAAAAATCATATGATTTTCTTATTATTTTTTTAAATAAAAATTATATTGGCACAATATTTGTTATTGAATTTTAATAAATAGTTAAAATAATGCTGCTTATAAGTTATATGGCCAAGTCAAAATCTGTGTGATAATAGCACTCCATTTGTTAATAAAATAAATGAAATCAATCCTCTTCCCTGTCTCCAAAGATACTGTCAAAATCATACATAAGCTAAACACCAACAACTCATAATAAAGCTTATATTTATTACCACACAAAACCAGCATGTGCCTCATTTCCAAATTATATTTTTTATCATATATAACAGCTGAGCGCTGTGACCCATGGGTCCTTTGTTATTACAACCCTTTCTGTATTACACATATTTCATTGGGACCAGGACGTTAAGAGATATTGATCTTGGTTCCGGGGGGGGGGGGGGGGGGGGGGGGGGGGGGGAGGGATCTTAATCTGCCACATGTGAAAATGTTAGATTGAAAGTTTCTTGTTTGTTTGGACCAGAAGATGAAAATAAGCATTAAAGTGAGGCCAGCATATGCATGCATTTTGTAGATACAAATTTTTTTTTTTTTAAATTATGTCGATGGCCACTCCAGGCTGTCACTGGTATTGAAAGTCATAGCTAGAATGGTAGACGTTAAAGGCTGTGCTCATGATTATTCATGAACACACATTGTTTATGACTAGGTCGATAAAACGGTCTGTGAAGAAAAAGAGGGAGACTAATTATAATAATGGTGAAAACTGAACTGCAGTGGTTATCCATATGGTCACAATTATATCAGTGAACACAATTGGTAATCTCAACAGTAGGCTATGAGTGAGGAATTAATACAAAAGGAGAGATGATTGTGCAAAGCAAAGAATAAATCCCATTTGTCCTTTTATTGTGCCTTGCATTTTTAAGCTGTCAATAACACAACAGTAGATTTTACCAAAATGACAAGTTATAATGAAATTTTTTTTTTCACATAATGGGTGTTTTTAGAGAGTAAACCAACAAATATATCTGTTCGTTTGGTTTGTGACACAATACTCATAGTAGTAAGGTATTAATGAATACATGTTTCTTCAGCAAAATTTTAGTGCTATTTTTTATGTGGTAAATCTTGCCACTATGACATCTGATGGGATACATCAGAGGGGCAAAAGGGTCCCAACTATACAGTGAAAAGGTCATTTCCCTGTCCCTACATCATTTTTTAAAATCAGCTGGTGACACAAAAGTAGATAAGCAGACCATGTTTGTTTTCATTAAGAAAACAAGTTGCATGTTTTGTTTTCACAGTTCTAAGCTTCCCAGCTACTCTATGTTTCCTATACAAACTTTAATTTAGATGTCACTTCTGTGTTTCTACAGTTTGTTCAAAATACTCCAAATTAACTAATAAAAACCTAAGGTTTTGATACAATATTTTATATCTCAGAAATTATAAGAATGTTTCAGACTTTTTTCTTCAGTGTGACTGACTAAGTGCCTATATTCATACCAAAATAACATATTGAGCTGAGGTGCGTAAAAAATAAAACACAAGAAATTATATTAAGTACATTGAATAAAGTTAAGTCTATCAACAGATTCTCTTCAAGGAACGACCATAAAAAAATCAGTTTTATAAACCTGATATCTGTGTAAGTCATATAATATATACTCTATAATATCTCTATATTTTTCAAATTTCGCTCTATTTGACCTAGTGGATACGAACCCTGCAGTTTATAATGTGAAAGTTTTGTTTCAGATTTATAGAAGGCTCATTCGTTCCAAGATATTTTGCTTTCACAAGATTTGGTGTGACTGTCTTCCATATGCCTGTCCTCATTCACTTTCAATGTTGAGTGATGTGTCTGTCAAGTCTGTTGCATGGTTTATTAAAATACAGTGTATCACCATTAGGTTCATGTGTAGCAGATATTTAATGAATGGTTGTTGTGTATATGAAGTTCTGTCACACTGTAGCTGTGAAATTAAGTGTTAGATTTTGTTGAATATTTGTTTACCTCACAGAAATTTATTTCACTGGTTATTTTCAACTACCCTGCAGTTGTTAAAAGTAAGTTTGGAAAACATATTTATATGACTTTAAGTAGTTTTATAAAGATAATTATAGTATAAAGATAAGGTTTAAGCATGAGACACCTATTGTATGGTATACCTTCCAGATGTTAATATGATGAATATCAGCACAATATAAAATTATAATTTTATTTTATATTTGTGTGTTTGGAAGTAATTACTAAATAATAAATTCAGTGTTATGTTTGATTTACTACTGGCTTGAGTCTTAAATTTACTGCATACCATTATGGAAATTCAAATAAATTGTTTATTTTGTATCATATATCAGCTTATAAGATGTTATGTAATTTAATCCATGTTAAAATAGATTTAATGTTAACAAGTGAGAATACTTTTGGTTAGTACTACAAGTGAATCAGAGAAAATAGTTTTAATGATGACAGTGTCAGTAAATGGAACAGAATGAACAAATCTAATGGTAACTCAAGTTAGATGGTACTTGTACTATGAGGGATATCTTATGAAAGAGGGATATCCTTGAGTGAGGGATGCCCTATGGAAGATAAAAATGGATATGCATACCAAAGGAAAGTTAATATGCACAGGAAGTGAAGAATATTTGGAATTGAGGTCTCGAAAATACATCTATTAATGAATGATCAGATGACCTTTATCTGAGCAAGGTCTTTTGTAAAAGGAAAATAAATAAAAAATAAATAAAAAGTGGCCCATAGGAAACTTTTTGTTGTCAGTGATATCAGACTGTATCTGAGTTATGACAGCCATTTTAATATTTTGCACAAACCAGATCTATACATTGTGTAGAATGTCTTTTAGCAAGCCATTGCATTTTTGATTATTTTATAATTCAGCTGGATTATAAACTTAGTTTTGAAACATAACAGTTACAAAGTATATTTAAGTCAAAATCTTTTCCTTGATTTTGAAGTTGAATTACCCGACAGAGAGCAGATTATTATCTCTATTATGAAATATCTATGATAGGCTCTCTAAAGAAGAGTTCTGTCAAACAGATAAAATTTCTTTGATAGGTGCTCTTGACCTATGAAATCATCTCAGACAGGCTCCCTCAATACAGGTTCCTTGTGCAAGTTGAAGTTACCTTAGATAGCCTCTCTCAAGATCAGATTGGTTCACTCTATAGTCTGTTCCAGTACCCATGTCCGCATGTTTTTCTGGGATAATTTTTCATACAAGTGAAGCAGTGTAAACCTTTCTTGTCCAAAGGTTGCAGGAGCTGTTCCACCAACTACCTATGTAAAAATAATGCCTTGCCTTGCTTTAAATTTGTTTGAGACAAAAAATATAACAAAACAGGTTACAGTGTTTATGACTTTTCATTGAGGAGAACTGATAATATACAAGCCAGGAAAAATTATGATGTCAGTATATTGAAGATGATGCAAGACTGTTCATTGTGACGTCTTTGTGAAGTCACTGTTGTCTAACAAACACCACACGCAGCCATAGACATTGAAAGTGTACCATGGAGGAATGGACCATCCAGCAATACCAAAAGGCGCCATCCACAGTCCATCAGCATAATTATAAAACAAAAAGAGTCGCAAAGTAAATACTTTTTACATGATATATAATACTACTTTACACAAAATCTGTGGATTTTGTTTATCTAATTTAGGCCAAGGCATTTTTAAACAATATTCTAAAAATAATTATCGTAAAAAAAAAAAACATGTGGAGAAGGGTTTTGGGACAGACTATAGACAGGTTTCAAGGATGCTGTTTTCTCGAACAATAATCTCCAGACATAATTTCAATGTATGTGAAATGCATCATTTTGTTAAGTTAGTAAAATTCTCAACTCAAGGTCTTACACTGTCTGTAAATATAGCTTTCAATTGTATTACACAGTCAACAGCATCAAACTGGCATACTTGACAAAGACCCAGGGGTTGTCACCTGACCACAGGGATCATGTGACAACAAGAGGTTGTAAATCCATGCTCTAGGCCCATGTCATGGTTCAGCAGAGGTCGGTGGTGCTGTAAGTTGGTGAATCAAGACCCAGACTAATGTTATGGAATCTCTGGGGACAGGATTCAACATACATGGTTTCATTTTTTTGTCATTTCAGAACACATTACACTATGACATGTGGTGGGCAGGCCAGCACATTTGTCTGATCTGGATCACAGCTTTTATATTCTTTATGGTTCATTATCTTCCACCAAAACATCTTGACCTCCTCCACCGGTGTTCCCTCCACCTGGGTCGATGGGTCAAAGTTGAAGGCAGGCATGCTCATGTTCCCTACAATGCGTAAGTCTATTTGTGTTTTATTTGTTGTGTAATGATGAAAATGTGTCATGTTTATCAGTGAATAGTTCAATGAGGTCGTAGTGGTGTCATAATTGTTCTTTGTTATTGCAACTATTGTGTTAGATCAGGAAGTATTATAACTAAATTTAAATGTTATCACTTTTGAAATTTTAATTATTTGTTCTCTGTAGTTTCTTGGTTTTATACATAATTTTGCTTTAATCATTAAAAAATGTTCTTGTTTGTAAAGTAGGACCTCTGAACTACTGGTATGTGTATTTTACACTGCATCACTGACACAAAGTATTTTGCCACTTTAATATGGTTTTGTGAAGGAACAACTTGGGTATATATATTTAAAGTTTCTCTTAAATGATTTAAATTTTGTTTTATACTGTAAAATACTTTCCATGAAAAATGTAAACTGTCCTCCCATATTTAGTAATGTTCCATGTAAATAGAACTTTAGTTTTTATAACTAAAATAACCAGTAGCAGGGCACCAGAAAAAAAATTAATGTATGTATGTTATGTCAGCATTTACCTTGAGAAATTAGGTCACTGTAAATTGATTTGTGGATGGCATGGCTGCAATTTTAGTTTCAGTCAAAGAAATGTCTCATGAAATATTTTGAACAGTATGTGCATTATTGGACTGCCTTTTATTTTATCTATGGGCAGAAATGTTTACCCTCTCTTGACTAGTTTCATTGTCTTTTATAATATTTCAGATAAATCTACAAAAGTAAGTTGGGTGGTTTAGGTAATAAGATTTCTTGGCAACACAGTAAGATATTAAGGATCTTACAGTGAAAGCATTTGTTTCATAGTTCTGTATCTGTATTCTTTTCAGATGGTCTGAGTTGCAAGTATGGCAACAGGGGGCTCTAGTCAAACATGTAAAAGGACTTTTTAAGGCAGAGGGAGTCAACAACTCTGCTGAACCTGGAAACAGCATGCACTCAAGATTTTATGTAAGTTACTAATTTTATTATGCCAGGTTTAAGTATTTAAAGAATATATAATATGTAATGTATCCCCAAATGTATACTATGTATCTTATTCATAACCACTTTTACATAGCATTTGTAAATTATAAATTTGCTGACACCATTGATATTACCCTATGCTAACCATTTTTGCAACAGGATTTGCTTAAGGTTGGTTTCCTTAGATTTATTCCTTTTTCTCATGATCTGCTGTTAATAAGTGGCTAAGACTACATTCTGTAAAAAAAAGTTAAATGCATTGTATGATATGTTAAAATATTACTTGACTGCAATAGGTTATTTTATTTGGGTAAAATATATTATTGTAAAATTTGCTATCATCAGAAGGTGACATAACTGCTAAAAGGAGTTGCTAGTCATTCACCAGTAGTATGATTAAGTCTTACTAGCAAGTCAACGGTGAATGTATCTAATGACAGTTTCTTATCCTTTTTTACAGTTTATGTTTTCCCAGCCACTAAGAGTCATCAACTGGTTGCTGATATTGACCTTGACCTTGGTAGCTTTCCAGTTTTTCTGTTTGGTACAGTCTACAGAATGGTGCCACATAACAACGCTGGCATTCCTTCTTTTCTCAAATTATTACTCGTTTTTCAAGCTCATGCGAGACCGTCTGGTACTAACAAAATGTTACAAAGAGGAACAAGGACTGGTGCAATAAACATGCAGGATCATGTGACAGGAAGTGACAGGACCATGTGACAGGAAGTAAGAGGTCATGACCTATAGACCAAAGAAGATAAGCTTAGAGCAAAAATAACTTTTATATGAACAACCTAAAACATACAGCCATGAATCACAGGAACCACAATTTGACACAAATTTCCAAACCAGTTGGTCACTGCTAAAAGCTAGAGTCTGTCTGGGTATATATTTGCTCATGTCTACAAGCTAAAGTTCATGTATTTAAGAACTATTAAGCACTAGTAACTGCCATTTCAGCATTTGTGTACTCCCTTTGGCCTCCAAGTCTGGATATATTTTGAAATCATGTGAATGTTAGCCAGTCCACTGGGGACAAATATAATTAGAATTCCTGAGAATAAAGCGAGCAGGGCTTGACATTAACAGTAAACAACTTGCCTGGTGAGTAAGTAACTAAATTTTATTTTAAAGTCAGATACATGTATTTATAGGTCAACAAGGCAACATGAGCTGAGGAGAGCTCTTTTACCTGACTGGCGCAAGTAGAAAGAAATCATATTCATAATACCTGTCTTAATTTATTTGTACATTTATCGGTTCAGAAGCTAGAGAAATTCATTTGAACATGTGTACTGTTTAACATGGACCACAATCATGCGGAACACACTTTATGTTTGGGACTGGATGACTGAATTTTGAAGGGCAAGTACTGTAAGTATTCCTGTAGGACAAGTAAAATCAGGATGTAGCTTTCCTGACTAGTCAAGTACTTCCGGGAGTTAATGTTGATATAATGGGATATATAACAATCATGCTGTGATGCACCACAACATCAGTAACTGATTTAATAGCATTGATGCAATATATACAATAGGAATCTAAAGATCTTTCCACAGTTAAGGTCTCTTTGATGAACAAAATAGTCAAATGAAAGGCATGCCACGCTTGTAGTCTTCAAATCAAAGTGCAGCATCCATTGGAAAATTTTCAGATCAGTAGCATTACAACTTCTTTAATGGTTTTCTCATAGTTCCGATTGTTATTTATCACCTTATAAGGATGTTATATCTGGTGACTGGAACCTCACAGCAGTTAGGTTTAAGACAGCATTTTGTACTGACAATGTCTTATTGAATTTGGGTTTTATTTCTTTGCAGTATTTATTTGTATTTTAATGCACTGAGTCTCATTTGAAGCCAACTCCTGTAAAAGACTAATCATTTAAGCTTATGAATGGATAGATTCTTAATTCACTGTCTTCACTTAATTTATGTGCATTCTGAATACAGTGATTGGTGGTTTTTAGCTCAGCTGACTGAAAGTTGTCTGAGCTATAGCTATCACTCTTTGTCCATCAGCTGGACAGCCGGCCAGTAAAAAGGCACAATTCTTAACATCCAGGGAGGTCTATGAAAAATCTCCTCGGAAACCTGAAGGTAGGTCTCTGTTACCCATATCCTCAAAACTAAGCTTCAGTTGAATGGGGATACCACCTACAACAAGAGCCTCCAAGCTATGGGGCTCATAAGGGCCCCCAAGAATAATTAAAAATTTGATACAAAAGCTCTAGTATCTGAATAACTAACATATTGATCGCCATGATTCTGTGCTTTCATATTGATCATGGAGTGTTTCATCAGTTCCTGCTGACTGGTGGCACAACCTGTATTTTTTTTCGAATTTTTATACATTTTTTTTTAAATTTTTGAAATCTTCAAATGAAGCGGTTTGGCTGTAAATAGGGCAAAAACTGTAACCGTTAGAACCAGAAATTTCTTACTTTATATCCAGGGAGGTCCTAGGCAAATCTCAAAAAAAATTTTGAATGAGGTCATAGTGACCTATATTATGGGAATTAGATGAGAAACATGATTTATAAGCACTCAGTGTCTCAGATGGGGCACAGATTATATCCATTTGGCCTTGAATCCTCATACATGTCCATAAAAAATATATGACGAAACCTGAAATGTCAATGTGACCTATTTTCTGTAGGCTGTTTGAAAGAGCACGATTTAAATACGCTATTAGTCAGATGGGCCCAAATGGTAGCAGCTGGATGTAGAATAAGGTCACTGTAACCTGTATCTAAGGTCTATTGGCAAAATGCATGGTTTTAAGCACTGTGGGAGTCATTGAATTCTATCGGATTTTGCTAATTTTTTGGCTAACAACTTTTTCTTAATTTTTTATAGGGATAAGCAAAAAAAAAACATAAAAAAATGTTCTTCTCTGAAACCATGCCGCGCAAAATTGTCCGTTCATCTGTCCCAATAATCCTCCCTGGCTAAAAGAACATACCCGAAATATCCTGACTGATACATCCTAGTTTTAAAATGTCCTAGTCCAAAACGTGCAGGTCCAAAACGTCCATTTTGCTGAAATCATAATGACGAAGGTAGATATGCAGGACATAAGAGGATCAATATTAAATTTTAAAAATAAACATCCATTCATACTTCCAAACTTTGCACAGGTTCGCATAAGGCCTGTAGGCCTTGTTTCGCTGTGTTTGGAATCATGAGTTATTGTTTAATGTGGTCAAACTGTTATTGGTTAACGAGAGATGTTTTATGTGTGAGGACTTGTGAAAAAAGCAAATGTAATTTTATATTGTGGGATATCATGCTATCCGTATTGATTAAGGATTCTGTGTGTCTGATGAGTCGTGTTGTTAATACAGTTATGTACTGTGATAATAAAATTTGTGAAACTGCAGGGGTTTGGTAATTCATTGAATTTATTTATATGAAATGTGGCTTGCTGAATAAAAAAAATGAAATGTATATCTGTAGGCAATGCAGCTGTTGTTGCAGCATTTATCTTGAAAGAATTGTTCGATTTGTCCTATCCAGCTGGGTGTAGTTTAAGTCCAGCATGTTCAACTCCGGAAAATTAGATTTTGGGTTTATTCCACTGCCATATTACCCCAACACGCTGCTTTTGTAAAAACAAATTAGTTTCTGTTTTTAATTTTAAATTGTTCAATTCCATCATGGGATGGGGCTATTTCTTTATCCTGGCCGATGGCCTGACTCGTTCATACATTCACATATATAGGGGGCTGCCGTTGTTCCAGCTCTTTGATCTAACCATGGAGTCAGTAAACCTTGACGCACATTTTTCTTTGCACCACTCCGCAAAGTTTGGTTATCATATAGGCATAAATACACCGGTTTATGCAGCTTCGGACCACGTTTCTAGTTTATAAATTAAAAGAAACAATTTTAATAGTTAATAATTTGTACATACATAAACCTGTTGTCTCAGATGTTATGTATGAAAACACTGATTGGGCCAGGTTACATAGGCCTTTGAAATCATCTATATATAACTGGTTAATAGCGCCATTATCATAACTGATTATAATTACATCTAGGGAGTATTTAAACACCTTTGACTGTTGACCATGGACCTTTCAAACAAATGTCATTGGTGGTTCGGTGAGTAGCGATAATTAATCTTCATTGCCGCGAGGCATAAAAAGGTACCCACTTCATTCTAGTAGCCTGGGTATTTTTATTGTGGAAGTCCGTTTATATCGCAAGTTCACTGTGGGAGTCCGCCTATAGCCTGCCCAAATACATCCCCCGTTAGATGGAACTTAATTGCCGAAGAAAATGTGCAGAAAAATGATAGACAGACAGACGAAGACCGAAAGAAAGAATGAAAGGAAGCAATTAAGAAAGGCAGAAAAAAATTTTAAAAATAAAAGAAAGAAGTAATCAAAACAAATAAAAAACTGATAAAAGGTAGTGGGAAAGGAAGGAAGCAAGCAACAAAGAAAGAGAGAGAAAGGAAGAAAGAAAGAAGACAGAACTTAAAAAGAAAGTAAAAAGGCTGAAAGAAATAAAGAAAGGAAGGAAACAATAAAGAAAGACAAAGGATAAGACAAATTAAGAATAGCAGAAAGACAGAAAAAAAAGAAAATGGAAGAAAGACAAAGAATGATGGGAAGAAAGGCAAAAAGAAAAGAGAAAAGAAAGAAAGCTAAAGAAATGGGTGCTCATCTTGAAAAATGTCATATTCATTATTGACTCGAGTTCGTCGATCGATTGTCGATCAGATCAGGGTGGAGCATCGAGAGAAATGTTAATGTTATTGATTATTGTCTCGAGATCATGGATAAAATAATAATGGACTTAAAAAATGTAAAAATGTTACTTTTTTTAACCTCGCCCAAAGTATAGTCTATATGAAGCCAACAAAAGGCCACGTGTTTTAACTTTACTTAATTTGCCTTTTAACGTAATAGATTTTAATCTTTTCAGGCCTTCAAAGATATATAAATATTCAGAAATGTTTTTTTTTTGGTTGCTGTTTTGCTCTGCAATTTTATGCAAAAAGGTCTATAATTCTGATCTTGCCTGGATCAGATGAATACCATCCGAAGACCCCGAGTTTGTAAAATGTATAATAACCAATCTAGAAAAAAAAGGAATATACATTTTGTTATGTCGGGGGAAGAATGATAATCCGTAAAGATCCACAATCTTCCCGGTAAAATGAGAATTCTAATCAAATCAGAAATCAATGCACATGATCACTTGTTTCTCATTTTTCCAAATGCCCCCCCCCCCCCCCACGGGAATTATGGGAATTTTCATAATTCCCAGAAAGTAATTGTAAAGTGATATCCATTTATAGGTAGGTAAGGTTCGTAATATTATAATAAACACCTATATAAACGACACATCATAACACTGTTTGTTACCATTCCTGAACTTTAAAATGTAATATTTTTTTTATACTATGGCAAAATACTCTCAAGAACTTTTATTTTTTTTATTATTAAAATGATGGCAGAAAATATGAAAGAAAAAGGAAACTCGTCGTATGTTACTTATCCCAACTTGCAGTATATTACGCTACTTATTATCCCCCGCCTCAGCGGAGCGGCATATAGTGATCAGCTCTGTCCGTCCGTCCATAAACAATTTTATGCGAGTCGATATCAAAAAAAGTTTATCTCGGATCTACTTCAAATTGTAAAAGCAGGTTAATCTTATGGGTCTCCAGAGCTGATATATGCAAAATTTTAACATATATGCGACGCGATATGCGACGTGTTCATGGTTACTCACTTGAGACTATGTACTGAGATGGATAAGGAGAGGTAATTATGTTACTTATGTTTGTTTCCCTGATGAATGTAGACTAATGTTTTTTATACTTTGTCATGAACGACACATTCATTTGCGGACCAAAATTCTAATTTAATATATATGGTAATTATTAAAGATAAATATAATGAATTATTTGTAAGTGTGGACATTGTTATTTGTAATATTGTTAGATAAAGAAAGCAAATCTGAAAAATACATTAGAAAATAGCATGAGTCTCGTCCGGTGAATGCGCAATGCTAGTGCGTTTGTGTACTATGTCCAACGTCAGGATATTAAATAGGTCCAAGATAAGAACTTTTGTGTATATGTTGTAGAATGTTTTATGTGCTCCTGCGAGAGCAAGAGTCAGGTTGTTTATAATAATGTCATAATAACAGAAAATAATATGTTTACATAGAGCCATGTTGGAAAAAAAAACACAACTTAAAGGGGGCCCAATCACCTATAAAGATTTTGAGTTAACACGAAAAATAGTTTCTTCCCTTTAAAATCAATCTATACCTGCCAAAATATTGCCCTGAAACCGTTTGCTTACTTCTGTAAACGATTGTTTAAAACAGTTAACCGGGCGCGATCGCAGGTGTACACATAATCACAGTGCATCTGGCCGTGTGCTGCGCGGAGCCACAACACGTGCCAATTAGGAGATGCCTTGGCTGACTTTGCTCAAAAAATGAAAAACATGTTTCCCCTGGCTAAAACACCGCGTATTGCCCCTCTTAATCGGCCTTGTTATTGTAAACAGACTGTGTTTATCAACACGCAGGGCTATAACAAGGTGTTAAACCGTCGTATGCGAGGAAAAGATTGTCCGTTGTCGGGGATAGTGAGTTGTCCGCTTTACTGAGTTTACGTTAAACATAATATAGAGGCAAATTTGAAGGGACTGAGGCTTACTCTCCGCATTAGTGAGTTGTCCGCCTTACTGAGTTGTCCGCAAGTAGAAGTTTCACTGTACAAAGAGTAAAGTGATGAAAAGTAATCTCTTCGATTCAGATTTTTATTTCAATTCTCCAAAACTAAAAGCTGATCGGTTTCCAGTATGTTAAAGTTGCTTTCATTAACAGAATGCCAGGCTGCATTAAAAACTATGAAACCAAATAAATCTCCAGGAAATGATGGGTTAAATGTAGAATTTTCTAAAAACAAATTTTGGCAAAGTTGAGTCACTTTGTTGTAGACTTATTTAATGAAGCTTACCATTATCAAGAGATGTCGTCATCACATAAACAATCAGCGATTACTCTTTTAGAAAAAAAAGGCAAAGATAGAATATATATTAAAAAACTTGAAACAAATATTAATACTTAACATAGATTATAAAATTGCATTTAAGGCTATTATAACTAGGATAACAAAGGTAATATCTTCAATAATACACTATAATCAACCAGCTTTTGGTAAGGGTCGGAACATAGGCGAAGGAATTAAAACAATTTTTGATATAATGGAATATTAAAATTGAGAAAGCAACCAGGATTATTAGTTTGTGCAGATATAGAAAATCTTTCGACTCCTTGGAAAGGCATTTTATTATTGAAGCCTTAAAACAATATAATTTTGGCGAAAGTATGATATCCTTGGTAAAAACTTTCTACTCGAATATTTCATCTCATCTACTATTATGAACCGAGGTTTAAGTTCTGATTACTTTCCTGTTGAAAGAGGTGTTAGTCAAGGGGATCCTCTGTCTCCATATTTGTTCGTAATAGCAATTAAAGTTTTGTAAATTGCAGTACGAAATGATAAAGGAATTAATGTTATTAGGCTGGATAACAAAAATGAGATCAAATAAATTCAGTATTCAGACGACACTACTGTACTAGTACAAGAGCATAGGTCAGCACTAAAGTTTATGCAAAATTTGGAAGATTTCGCAGAACTCACAGGATAACAAGCAAACTAAGAGAAAACAGAATTAATATGGATCGGTTCAAACAGATACAGAAGTGATAAGCCTTCAATGGGAAGCTGGAGTACGCATATAAAGATAATACGAATTAAAATTACTCGTGAGGAATATAATATAGTAGAGGAAAATTCAAGACTATAGATTGAGCAGGTCAAACAAACCTTAAATATGTGGACAACTGGAACATTAAATGGCCGAATTTTGCTTGCAAAAAATCTATGATTTTCACAGTTTTACATATTCCCAAAGAGTACATTAATGAAAAAAAAAGTCTCTTATAAAAGTTTATATGGAAAGGAAATCAGAAAGGTAGAATAAAGAGAGATATTTTATGTCTTAGCTATGGAGAAGGTGGACAACAAATGGTAAATATACCAAGCATGTATCAACGCACAAAAGGTGTTATAGTTGAAGAGATATATTAAAGCTCTTGGACTAGGTTGGTTGACAAAATATGTTCCCCTTTTGGGAGATTATTTTTATTAGTGTGCAGTAAATTTAACGATTTAACCTTGAATAAAATACCAACCTCCCATTGAGAGATTATAAAGGATGGAGGAAAGTCTATAAAATAGAAGGTCCAATACCCATATGGAACAATAGTAATATTACTATAGAAGAAAAAACTGTGTTTAATGAAGCACTGTTCCAGTTAGGAATGGAATACATATCTGATTTATATGATGAAACTGGAGCAATAATGAATAGGTAAAAAAAGGAGCATCAAAGCAACTGTATATCCTATGGCGGGGAATAATAGCAGGCATAAGATGAAGATAGAAATGGAGCCATACACAGATGAAGACCATTTATTAAAAAAAAGTTGTAGACATGATCAGATAATACCAGAAATGATAACCTTAACATAATATATATATATATATATATATATATATATATATATATATATTTATTTATTTCTTAGATATAGTTGATATAGAAGAAAACAAGTCAAAACAATACTATACTTGCAAGAACATATAATATATTAGAAGAACAGTGGTCTCAGATTTACTCGTTGGCAAAAAAAACTACAAGAGAAGAGGTACGAAATAACAAGAATTATAATATTTTAACCAAAAAAAAAACTAAATATTAATGAGTGGTTACATAAATGTGGTTTAACTGATGACAAAAACATGGTTGAGTAATAAAATTCACAATAGAAACATATTTGATCCGGTAAATATTATATTAGGAATGTTTGACAAGAAAGATATGATCGTGGAGAATACTATTATTCTCTAGGCTAAACACTATATATATATTATATGAAATGTAATGAGAAACTACCAAATATGGACCAATTATTATTAAATGTTAAAGCATGTATGAAAATGGAGAAAATATTGGCAAAGAAACGGAACAAAATGGAAGAATTCTATGATACATGCATGGGAAAACTGACTTGAAAAGGAAAACAATAGCAGTTAGGTATGGTTCTCAGGCACTTTTTTTCAGAAATCTATGCGGACGGGCGTTTTTTTTTTTTTTTGTAAATTTCGATAAAAATGTCAAATGATAAGGGAATAGGACAGTAACAGATTTATTTTGCTTAACAAGTAAAAGCACTACATAACAAAGGAAATGGTATGATTTTATCTTCTTGAAAGAAATGTCCGAGCGTCTGCAGCTCAAAATTGGTAAGTTTCTATTGAAAAAAAAAATAAAAATTCTTGATGCGGGGGTTTAAAATTGATACGGGCGGTGCCTTAGAACCCTACCTTTTATTTTTTTGGCCTTAGGTAAATCTTTATATAGACATTCATATCGATTTATGTTTTATGTTGACACTGTTGTATGGATGGTGTAAATTGTGTTTAGTTATAAATATATGTGTATGCATTATCTTGATGTAACCAGTTTTATAATGTTGAAACATTTCATGTTGATGTAACCAGTTTTGTAATATTTGTTATTTTAATAAATAAAATATGCGATGCGATATATCAAAAATTTTAATTCAAATCTACTTCCAAGGTGCATCTTATGGGTCTCCTGAGCGCATTAGGTTTTGGTATCATTTGAATGATTTTTGGATTTTTTATTATTTTTTTTACAAATTTTTTACAATTTACATGTGACACTAATTCTAAAAAAATTTAAGAAGAATACGATGGATTTTGATCAAACTTAGCAGAATTATTAATTAATATAATATCTCGCCTTATTTCGATTTTCAGCAAAATCCACGCATATTTAATAAGGTCAGAGGTCACCAAACTTTGGTGTACCATGGTGACTTACCAAAAATCTTATGGATTTTCATGAAACTCAGTCTACATATATTTACTAATAAATTTTCTCACCTGAATTACATTCTCATCAAAACTCATGCACGCATATTCAATGAGGTCAGAGGTCTCCGGATACACAACGCGCGTATTATGCACGTTCGCGGTGCTCTTGCTATGAATTGATTTATACAATTTTCTTTACATTTCACATGCGACACACATCTCTAAAATGCATCTTTCCTTAAAATAGCGGACATATCTTAAAGGTCTCCTTTTCTTAACAGGTTAAAGTCACTTATTGTATTGGCAGCAGATTAGGTTCTATAATTAAACCTGCACAGAGTGGACCTTTATTGTTTTTGGTCAGTGCTGTAACTGTGAGGGTGTGATGTATGTGTGTAAACATTTCTCACATTCCCGTTTGGCGGGGATACAGTGCTCTGGACATTTTCTATCTTCAGATTTTTTTGGATAGTTTAATTTTCTTTAAAAGAGCTCAGAATTAATGTAAAAGAAAGATAAAAAATTATGAATCACAAGCATAAATATTTTATTAATAAAAAAAGGAGAGTTAACTGAGAAACCTGGTGCGTTGACTAGTTTCATCAGTTGCTGAAGACTGGTGGCGCCACCTATATGTTTTCTATGTTAATGCATTTATTATTTCCTGTTATTGAGACTGACAAATTACATCAATGGTATCATTTTTCTCAACTGTGGCTTCATCCAGTGTCCTGAAACCTGGCGTGTTTTTATGCCCCCCCCCCCCCCCACCAACCCAGTTGACACACCAGTTGTTTCCGCCATATTCTCGGGTGGGTTTGAGAAATGGTGAGCTTTGTAGTAAAAATCAAGGCGAAATATGTAAAATTCTTTCATTATTATGACCCCTATAACTTTTGAAGTATTACATATTTGTTCACGTCAAATTTGACCCACCAGTTGTCTCTGCCATATTCTTGGAGGCGTTTTTAAACTTAAGACCTTTACCTTTATATTCAAAGGCAAATGTGCGAATAATAAGATTAATTGTGACCCATGTAACCTCTGGAAATCCTGAAGATTTTCTCTTCAAATTTGACAAACAAGTTCATTCTACAATTCTTTTTGACAAGATAAAATCGGGTGACCTGTACCTTAATCTGTAAGGTCAATTCAGCCAAAATGTATTTTTTGTGAACCGGATAATGTTTGATGTATTGCATATTTCTCTTCAAGTCTAATAGACAAATTTTTTTCAACCAAATTATCAGACGACTTGTGACCTTTCTTACCCTGGTGACCTAAACCTTGATCTACAACGTAACAGTCAAAATGTAATTTGTTTGTGATGTAATGTCTTTGGGAGTATTACATATGTGCCCCTCCAGTTTGACACACAAGTTGTCTCTAGATTTGGCTATCAGATGATAGCATTCCTGTTGTGAATGTTGGTCTATAATGTCATGCTAGTCATGACATTAAAGTGATCATTTTAGTAATAACAAATACACGTTCTTGAGATTATCTTGCGTCAGAATAAAAGTAATATTTATTTCATTTAAAAGCTCAGGAATTAATGAATCTGATGCTACAGTGTTATGATATGCTGTTTAGGTGTTTATTATTATTATTATCATTATTATTATTATTATTATTATTATTATTATTATTATTATTATTATTATTATTATTATTATTATACGAACCTTCCTTACCTATAAGAGGAAATCATTTTACAATTAATTTGATTTAGTTCTGGGGGAAATGAGTAGTATATTGTTCTCGGGAAATGACCTTGGTCCATTTTGAGGGAAAATAAGACTAATGCATAAATATCTCAGGAAATCTTGCATGGATTGATCCAAAAATCATGTTTACTGAAGATCTTTGATAGCTTTGTCTTTTGTGAAAGACAGGTGGCGCCACCTTCTGTCCTTTTCTTGTTTTCGCGCCATGTAACACCCCATCATTGCCTCTAGACAGTACTGTGAGCATTATCAGTGAAAAACTAAGGACATATTGGGCTGAAATTGTGCATGTCCAATGATCTTGGATACCTCCATCTAATATTCAAGACTGGTGGTGCCATCTGCAATCGCTTTTACTATGAGCATTATCAGTCAATAACTAATGGACAGATTGAGCTGAAATTATGCATGTCTATTGATCTTGGATACCTACATCTAATATTCAAGATTGGTGGTGCCATCTGCAATTGTTTTTGTGTGGCGTCCATCCGTACGTTTGCTTCCGGGTAAAATTGCTAATATCTCAGACGTGGCTCAATGTATTGGTCTGAAATTTGGCATGTACACCATCTTGGAGAGTTGTCTCGTAAAGCAGACAGGTGGCGCCACCTACCTTACCGTTTTCATAGTATAAAAGAATGCCCTTTCGTAAGGAATAATTAGCCGTATTTGTCCATAGATCTTGGATACCTCCCATCTTATATTCAAGACTGGTGGCGCCATCTGCAATCGTTTTTGTGTGGCGTCCATCCGTACGTTTGTTTTTGTGAAATTGCTCATATCTCAGGAGTGGTTCAATGTATTCGTCTGAAATTTGGCATGTACATCCATCTTGGAGAGTTTTCTCGTAAAGCAGACAGGTGGCGACACCTACCTTACCTTTTCATAGTATAAATCAATGCTCTATTTCAGGAATGATTTGCCGTATTGGCCTGAAATTGTGCATGTCCATAGATCATCGATACCTCCATCTTACATTCAAGACTGGTGGTGCCATCAGCAATCGTTTTCATTTGGCCCCCATCCTTACACTTGTTTTAGGTGAAAATTGCTTATAAAATGAGGAGTCGTTCAATGTGTTGGTCTGAAATTTGGCATGTATACCATCTTGGAGAGTTTTCTCGTAAAGCAGACAGGTGGCGCCACATACCTTACCGTGTTTATAGTATAAATCAATGCCCAGTTCTCAGGAATGATCTGCCGTATTGGCCTTGAATTGTGTTTGTCCGTAGATCCTGGATACCTCCATCTCATATTCAAGACTGGTGGCGCCATCTGCAATTTTTTTATGTGTGGCTTCCATCCGTATATTTGTTTTAGGTGAAAATTGCTCATATCTGAAGAGTCGTTCAGTGTGTTGGTCTGCAATTTGGCAAATACATCCATCTTGGAGAGTTCTCTCGTCATCCAGACAGGTGGCGCCACCAACCTTACCATTTTTAAAGTATAAATTAAGAAACCATGGTCGCTTGCCAAATGTCAGAATATGTATATGCTGCTGAAGATTAGAGCCTATTCTTAAGGGGGAGGGGGTGGGATTAATAGTATCTGGGGATACTATGGCAAAGAAATGTCTGGTTTGATTTAGTATTGGGGGAAATGAGTAGTAAAATGATCTCGGGGAAAACCATAATTTCTCCGGGGAATAATGCATGAGAATCTAGAGATATTATGAATTGGTTCCTGTTTTTTTCCCCGGGAAGAATACGATCTCATTTCCTCTGGGGTTTAAGGTAGCAGAACTGGCAAAACAAAACATATCTAAAATCAAACCAAAAGTAGTTTTAAATCAAAATTAAAACCGTAATGTATACATTGTCTTAAATCTAGTACAGTGTTGATCTTTCTGGCGATGATTGGTATTCATGTTTTGACAATTAAATATGATTTTAACATGTATTCTTTTTAAATTTTAAACAGTATACTATTTAAAGCACTCAGTGACAGAAAACTACTTTTTAGCAGGCTTATATTAAACAACATCTCAAAACTGATATTTTTGTTCTCTATCATATCTCTTTCTACCTACAAATTCAAATTTTAAGTTTTGATTGAATAAAAGATTTAAAATTCCATTTTTTAACAAGAAGACACACGGTAGAACAACTAAAAAATACTTTGAAATATTGTCATGTAGTTTAATATTAGTCCACTTAAACGTGGCTTACTGTTATACTGAAGCTTAAAATACTGTACCTTTTAACTTTTTTTTTAATGTTACAAAATCATGTTTAAATAAATGAAAAGTTCAGATATATGTATACACTCAGGAAGAACGCTGTACCAGGTTTAAAATAATGTGGCCTATAATGAATTTTAAACAACATTTGGATTGATTTTAGATCCAGGGTTTTATAGCAAGTCCTGTTTCAGATTTCGTAGGAGTGTCGTCGTTTGCTGTTCTGAGGTTCTGTTTTCCTATGATCTTAGAGGTTCTCCTGAACAAATTTGTTGGCGCTATGTAGAGTCTGTTTTTTATATAATTATAATGATTTAGAAATCTCAGGTCTGCCTATTCATCTGGTTTAGCATTATCCGTTTAAGACCTGTGGCATCCCCTATGTAATAGTTTATACGGAAATACGTCGCAAGATTAAAAGGAGTTTTGCCAAGAGCTGGGGATACTCTGGCATGTCCATGCAACAACGAGATCTTTAGTTTAATATTACGTATGCTTATAATGAACATATCCCAACTTCACCACTGAATATAAGTGAATTTTTCATCCTCATGCAACCCTGAAGTTGTCCAAGTATCATATGAATAATAATTGAAGTATGGAATTTATTAACAACGTTTAGATAATTTACGCATAACGAGTGTTAACTTGGAACATAAGCATTACTTGTTATTTGTTATTGTTGTTGTGTTTCAAATCTGTTTTGTTAGAACTTCCCATAGCCTACTTTCGTCACCTGATAGAATTATGGAAAATATAATGAAGAAAAAAGTTAAACCTTGATTTTTTTTAATCTAAAAAACAATAAATACTGGCCACAATATTGGTTAAATTTGCATTATTGTTATTGGAGACGTTAAAACTTATTTGGCTATAAGGTCTCTAATGTCACATGTACATACTTTCTAGTTTTACAAGCATGTAGACCTGTCTGCATGAACAATAAGAAGTTCAAGTCGGTACAAAGTGACAGTTCGACAATTCCATTGGTAATCCTACAAATCACGGGCGACTCTCACTTTATCAAACTATAAATCTGCATTCTAAGGAACGCAAGCCTCCCACTTGGGGGTCTTTATTGTGGGAAGCTCCCGATACCGCGTTTGCATTCACTTAATCGGCCCCTATTCCCAGGTTCATTCGTATATAAGTGACAGTACATTTGTGAAAAATCCTTGATGACGTTCCTCCATCCGGATCATGAGCTAAATCGACACCCAAATCTAATCAATTCCCGAAAAGCCCTGAAAATTTCATGAGATTCCATTCAGGATACGCGTGTTAACAGACACAAACACACAAGCACACTAGAACTGGGATGAAGGCATACCCTCCTGGCGGGGGCAACTAATAAATATATGTGAAACAGCATACTTCATGAATACATACACAGAGGTCATCAAACAAACTGTGATGGGAAGTGGAACTGCCATACAGACAGACTCGACATGTTTGACGAACCCATGCACACTGCAAGTTGACACTTTTACGTGAAACAAAGACTGTATTGAAACCGTTATAAGACTATAACCTATATTAATATTGTATGTATGATTTTGTGATTTACTTTTTTAAACGGATTTTTTTCTCTGAATCTATGTGGTATACTCTGAAAGGTCAAATGACAGCCGCTGAACATCCGGACCTCCCATTATACTAACCGTAGAGTAAATATGCGAAGGTCTCTGTAATGTTTTCAAGCTGATGGCATGTTATTCTCGAATCCATCTGTTACCTTTATCAATCACATCGCGGCAAGCTGTGTAGTTGTGTATTGATACCTGCCCTCTCTTGGTTGATAACAAATTAATCTCCCCCAGGTTTCTTCACAAATATTTATTGACTAAATCCCTTTGGCTAAAGAACGATTGTATGAGATGTATAGCTGATGACAGGGATATATAAACTTCCTATGGTGAGCGCACTTTGCGCAAGTTTCAAAGCCCTCTTTTTATTATACAGATAAATTATTCAAATCTCAAATTTCCCTTTTACACCTCATACAGACTTTTACATTCAAATGGTATTATTCATAACTTTTACTCATGACGGTCAATGTTTTTCATCTTTTGTTAGAGGTGTCAAAACCGGTTCAGTGTTTCTATACAAGGAGATTCGGTCTGTTAATACTCCAGTTATTTTTGTTTTTAATAAAATCATAAAACATAAGAGAATGTCAATTTTTCCTAGTGAAATACAAATCTGCTATGTATCAGAACGTTTGCCATATTGTTAAATGCCCTGGCAGCTATAGTTAATTCCAATTTGTCATATATCTTATATCCATGCATGAACAACAAACAAGAGGAAGAGGAACTATGTTTTGTTTCTTGGTTTGATACATGCACCGTGAATATAAACATGAAAAACAAAAGAATTAATTAAACCAGAACTTAATTATATAAGTGCTTGGCATGTTACATAAAATTCACTTACATGCTACAATAAAATATATATCATAATCCATTTATTATCAGTGTATATATTTTCATCGATTTTACAAATAAGAACTTCAATAAGGTGCTCTAAGAAAAAAATAGTAAAAGTTTTATAATGAGTTAAGTTTACTGATTAGAAATCACCATGTTGGCATTATTTTAAAACAGTAATTCTATAATAGCGGTAAAATATTAGAATTATGATGTGAATGAAATAAATTAAAAATAAAAAGCATCACTCCATATATAACCAATGTACCAATACACAGTTTTGTTATATGCTGCGTATAACTGGTTTGTGTTGTTAAAACCTATATATAATATATTTAAAGCTTATTAACATCTTCTTATAAACACTAAGTTTTCCCCTTGGCACAGGCATTTAAAATAGAACATGCATTAACCTATCTGACAGTTTGACTAGTACCAGATTACAGACTTTAGCACCTAACTGCTGCACATATACATCGACAAACGTATCAATAAATACAATTTTGAAGTGTGGCAAAATCACGTTTCAAAGTGCCAGGAAATAAAATAGGCATGCGAAATGAACTTTAAAACTGTTAACGTTTGTATACGTGTGAATAAAATTAAATTAAGATCAACTGTCAGTACGCAAAGTTTGTATGAACAATGATGCTAAACAATTACATTTTAAAATTTGGTCATAATCAGAATTTTGTTTAATTCCAGTAAACTTTTCCATAGATATACACATGTATACACTTAGGTATTCTTATCCTTCATTTGATTTATATTTAATTGTGAATCTTTAAATGTTTGTTGTCTGCACCTTTTTCAGTATTATAGAGATGAAAATAGCTTCGGTGAATATAAGCACCAAGGTGTGACAATTATTCGTTTCACATATCCTTTTTCTTTGTACAGTGAAACTTTCAGATATGCCATTTTTATAATTTCATTAAATACATTATTTAAAATTTGTTTTTCCCCACACCCATGCATATAAAAACTTCCATGACTTGCATAAAAAATGGGTTTCATAAATGTGGCTTTACGATTCGTTTAAAGATCAAGCAAAATATGTTAGTTAAACCTACTCTTCCGACCATGAACAGCTCGTCGTAATTATCAGGATCAACATACTGATAGAAACACTGGTTGATCGATGATTCCTTGCTGTGTCTGTCTCTGGAAAAAGGCACTAAAACCGCAGAACCACCACCAACTGGGTCGTTAGAACGTTTCACCACAAAAGTTTTGGGGTTGGGCTCAGCGATGGCGCTGACTCCCATGTCAGCACGGTGTTTCTCCATCATGTTAAGGAAAATATCTTCATGGTACTTCATCGGTTTGACATCAGCCTCAAAAGGGTTTGGGAACACGTCGCGGAGGTAGGTTGATATGAGTCTAGCCGCACTAGGTGAATCTCCGATATCTGTAATGTATAACCTGATTCTCCAGTACGATAACATAAGTAAAACGATGTTGAGGATGGTGAGTTTCTGAAGTCCTTTACGTTTGCATTTATCCGACACCACTACCAGTCCTATGTGGAACACTGCATCTTTGAACCCTTTGGGAACCGTTGGTTTCAAAATCATGTTGAACATGACTGGGCAATCGTCCTTGTCATAGCATATCAACACAACTTTATTGTCCAGTTCATCACTCTTGCCTTGGACAACTGGATGAGGTAACAATGACCCTATTGAATCCAAACACAGATCCTGTATTATTTTGGTCAAGTATTTTTGAATTTCTGGATCCGTGGGTTCTTTCCATCGGCGGATGTAGAATTCCCGACTTAATGGAAGTTTCTTCCCAGTGTCCACAATCCATCGTAATGCCCAAAGTGTCGTGAGAAGTGCAGAAAGAAAGAATAATGAAAGCATCGCAAACATTGTGATACTGGTTATCGAAACGGCCACTTCTCAGTTGATGCACACCATGGTCACTGTTTGTGTGACTGCACAATCGTTATGGCCACACGTGTTTCCATTGTATGGTCAGCTCAGAGGAGTAAGCTTGACCACACCTTAATCCTTCCACTACGGCTCAGAGGTGTGCACTTAACGTCGATTCATTGTCTTAATCCGATAATCGACTTAGGACATCAACTGAAAATAATCCATTTGTGGTAAGGATAGTCATGGTTCAGTTATTCTTTGGTGAAATAAGTTCAATAGGTGCAATCCCATCCGTTCTGTTAATGTACATTGTGAACAAGGCCATTTGGGCCTGAGTATAGAATCCGGTCTCCATTTACAAGATTGGTCTAAACTGACTGGACCGTCTCATATTAGTAGTAATCAACATAAGCCATGACATGCCTGATGATATGACATCGACATGCCTCTTACTTCTCCATTACATGAATCCTAAACATCATTACGTCCGTCCGTATACACCCAGAACCTCGTCCATGTAGACCGGATTCTATAGTCGCTCCGCTATTTGCTCCGAGAAAAAGTTATACTTAAAGTAAAATAGTATTACTATTTTCCCAATATCTTTACACTAATTGAACATTACTTTTGCAAAACCAAAACACATAATATGAATAGAAGTTTATCGATGACTGTGTATGCAATATATACATGTTACAGTACAAAGTTACCGTACATTACCGTATAGTTCATGGCACATGAACAACTTTTATGCCGTGTGAAATGGCTGTGCAAAACAGCTGCTATTTTTATATTTGCACCTTAGGGGTTTCGAGGACATGCCACTACCATGCATGCATGGCCAACACATACATAAGGCCAAAATAAAAAAAGGTATGGTTCTCAGGCACTTTTTTTAGAAATCTATGCGGGCGGGCGATTTTTTTATTTTAAATTTTTTTGTATGTTTCGATAAAAATGTCAGATGATAAGGGAAAAGCATGAAAATAACTGTTTTATTTTGCTAAACAAGTAAAAGCACTACAAAACAAAGGAAATTGTATGGTTTTATCTTTTTGAAAGAAATGTCCGAGCGGCTGAAGCTCAAAATTGGAAAGTTTTTATTGAAAATCAAAATAAAAAGTTTTGATGCGGGCGGTGCCTGAGAACCATACCTTTTATTTTTTTGGCCTAAAGCTATTTGCTTATAATCAATTATTTCTTTAATAGCGACTTCAGAATCCAGGCTAAATATTGGTTAAAGAAATTAAGTATTGGGAACAATAAGGTGTAAGTAGATGAAGAATAGCTTACTGATCATGAATAGAAATTACAAAATGTTAGGTATTGAATAGCCTGGTATATATGGCTGAAACAATCATACAGTTTGACCCCGATGAGGCCTGGGTCTAAATGTTGCCTGGATTCCAAAGTCGAGCCATTTCGGAATATATATTCCCGCCAAAAACCCTTGGTGACAATAAAATGGGAGGAAACATGCTTACTTGTGCCATGGAAACCGGCTCATTTGGTCTTTGGTGATATTTTGTGTCGGGATAGGCTGGGTGTACCCTAACCTTCTTCAAGCGAGTAATGACACATGGTTACCATTGTAATGACGTCATCACGTCATTAAATTGTCATTCAAACGTTGATGAAAGGTAGCAAACTGGGCTCCTCACATTAAAATAATGCATGCATATCGAACTAATGTTCACATCCAAGAACCGTGTGGTCCGTCTGCACGTCTGAGCTTCATCTCTTTGCTGACGGTTCAGTCTATTCACTGGACTTGCCACTCCGACATTTTGGTCCCAGTTATAAAGTATAATATCTTATCTTATCAGTGGATTAATCTATAAAATGTCAGATGATATAATTCAGCCTTTTATCGGAGAAAATTCGCATAAAAAGATTATGCCATTAAGTATATTACGTACACTTTCCAGCCAATATGTGACATTTTAATTTCAAATCTTCGATCAAAGCCCGGCCAATTTAAAGTTCAGTCTGATGGTTTATTGAATAGAATGGTAGACTTGGTTTTCGGAAGTCAGTAACAAAAAATTACAAATATCTGTCATTTTTTGCAGACCAAACTCCGAGGATGACGCCATTTTGAATATACTTTCAGCAAAAGTTTATACTAACACCAGGGTACGTACGTAATAATTATCAATATTCCGGTACAATTTGGTGCCCAAAGGTTTGGTTGAAGACGTTCCTGATTTACTTAGTACGTACAGGACATACATCTATGCAAACACGCCTAATCGTAAGAATCGTAAATATTTTTTTTACTTATGTTGCAAAAGAAATTGTAGATCGCACAAAGTAGGTTAACATTGATAGTGTTATCAAAGACATAATTTTCCATACTGACCACATGATCCGTTGGTCTGTAATGTTTTAGGGTTAGCTGCAAAGAAGTTTATATAGATATTGAAGATGGTGCCGCCGCCTTAATTGAGCTGTTTTTTTGTTACCCCTTACTCGGAGATTACAAAGGCAACAGTGACCTCATCTCTGGATCCGCGTCCAGGTCTGCCTCAAAATGTAACCACATGATATCTGGATCATGACACACCCTTCCATAACGTTTTATTAAAGTACATGGTGTGAACTTTTTGAGATGCCTCATGGTCATTCAGACTTAGATGAAAACACAATCAATTGAGCTGATATTCACTGAATACAGCCTGCAGCATAACTACAAACACTAACGCTTGGCGTATATGCGTATCGTGTAGTTTGGACATTGTAGGCCTATGGTTTTCGGGAGACAGATCTAATTGCAACACAAGATAAACTTATTAGCTGCTATAGGAATCCTTCAGAATGACCAGGAATTACATAATTTGATTGGTTCCTATAACAACGAAACATTTGAATGAATATGAATTGCCTTTATGAATTTGCCATGAAACGTGATTAAGTGTACAAACGCTGTACAGGGGTAGCCCGTGTGCCACCTGGCGGTCGAGTCCAGCTGGTCACCAGCGTAGTCAGCCTGTGTGGATTGGAGCAAATGAATGGGAATGGTCTCACCGCAACATTTATTTACCACAAGTAGTTCTAAAAATACACACAAATATATAGATGGCGCCACCAGTCTGACAAACTGTTTACAGAAGGTGCAAGCCATATAAGGAAAATCTTGAGTACTGTACACTAATTGCTTAGAAATAAAAATATGATATTCCCAACAACTATGGCCTGCATGGAAAATAGAGCAGAAATGATGTTGTTGCATTTCTTTAAATGGTACGATGACAGCATATTTATTTTTTTGTTAAGATTACGCATAATTATTCTTTTACTTTCTAAGCCTAAATGACGCCAATCATTTTAAACTAAACCGTGACATAACTGCTTTAATTTCTACATTCAACAAAAACATTTTAGTTGCCACTAAAATTTTATTTCATTTGAAAGCCAAAAAGAATATGAAACCAATAAAAAATAGTATCACTAAAAAAAGCATTGACCGGAGTTGAAAATGATATGGACAGCGCACGTGGTAACCAATCGCCCTGGTGGGCACTGCGCCTTTCTTGGAAGTTATAAAGATGAAGTACGGCGGATCCAGGATTTAGGAAAAGGATATAGGTCCAAACAAGGAGCACCAATAACAAAGCCTTAAAAACAGGTTCGGACCCCCTGGACCCCTCCCTTGGATCTGCTTCTGCGGGGACCTACCTGGATTACATCACAAGGTGTGTAGACTTGCATACCCTTAGGATTCAAATTTTATATTTCTGGGGATTTAGAGTGAAATTTAAGAGCGAACTCTAAGCAATACCTGGCCTCTGTCTTGTGCGGGCGACCCGCGCATTAGCAGGACCGATTCTTTTAGAGGCAGAAGGTGCTGCCATCTACAGCATATAAAATAAACGATACAGACAAGCTTGATTCAGTCCTGCAGTTACTATTCATGTGCAGAACATATCAAATGTTACCATATCAAATGAGCAGATTACATAAAATTACGGTACATTTATTTTAGCCATTTGGTGGGAATTTAAGACTATAAAAGACCAACTAGATTAGCACAACGGAATAAAAATTAACAGCACAGTTCTGTTCCGTAACAGCCTATATTGATCAGGTAAATTGGAAGCTTTTGACCTTTTTTTTTACTGGTGGTGACATATGATATGAGAAGTGATTGGTTAAAGATATAGGAGAAAATACATTTATACCAAATGGCTAAATATTATTCTGAGGCTAACTTATATATGAGTGTATAAATATTGGTGTGAGCGATAGCCAATGTTTTTTTTTTTTCAATAATGGTATCCAAATCTTAATTTTCTTAAAAATATATCGAGATTTCTTTGAAATTCATTCTGTAACAACGTTACACGTTAGACAGTTGCTTATATTTTAATTATATATTTCCTAGAATTCTATTAAATAAGATTTTACTCTATTCTTCAGCCATACATTACGTGCCTTCATATGCCATGCTTATACTTTTATTTTTTTCAGTAACTGTCATTCAAAATCTTCAGTCACCATCTTTAAGTTGTTAATTATTCATTTAATATTCAAAGTAAATACACTTCTTACGAGGCTTGTATAGGTCTATCATGTTATGTAGCTAGGTGTTTTTCGACCTTCTGAGAACATAACTGTTGAATAATATATATATATATATATATATATATATATATATATATATATATATATATAAAAAGGGGCATATGTTGCCAAAAACCCATACAGGATATTCCTAAAATCCCTATAGAATGATACTAAATACCCAGGGGGAAAAGCCATTGGAAAAGACAGTTTGGGAGGGTGTGTTTGCCCCGTGGTTTGGAAATTTATTTTAACTGATTTTGTTTAAAGCATATTTTAATTCTTATATACCTTTGATCGAGGCCAACGATCGACCTGTAAAAAAATGTTTATCGGAAAATTTAGGACTGGATAATTAAAATAAAACTTCCCTTATAAAAAATAAACTTATATATATATATATATATATATATATATATATATATATATATATAATGTATGAATTTATGGATTTTAAATATTGAGTAGAGCCATATGATAAAGAGCAGGGACCAATCTAGTACCACTCTCAGTGTAGCCGAACCAAGTGAATGTTTATTATACACCAATAAGCATCAGGAATTCCTGACCAGTGCGTGACTAAACCTAAACTGTCAATAGGGGAACGGGAGACTTCAGGTTGTGACTGAGAAGTTGTACCTGTTTGTATTAGGTGAAAATACTTGTCGGTAAGTGCACCGTCAGATTAAACAAAATCTTGTGCAAGTGTCCTTAACTTAAAAATAGTCTCTGCGTACTTTGTTCAGACTGTGCGTGCCCTCTCCTTGGCTTTGGCTCTTCAGACTTCACGTTCAACTATCTTTTTGTGCAGGCCAAGATTGGCAAGACTCAAAAAGTTGATGTCATACCCTAACTTTGATTTGTCATTACTAATCCCAGTTGAAAAAAGTAGGACTTAAAATTATTGCTTTAACCAGCAACGATGTTAATTATTAAGTATATAAAGTCATAGAAACAATAGAAGTATAATAAGTATTAAAGCCGTAAAAGGATGCATGTACATACCATATTTATTCTAATTTGGCGACCACTTAAAAATAATTAATTTTCTCAGAGGTCGAGATAATGGAGGATATTTGAAAATTATCTTCCTGCAGAATTTGCGGTGGTCGAGATTTTAGAGGCACGCGGTTTGATAACCTTCCCGAGAGCCGCTCTGACACTCGAGCGGTCATATGAATTGAGTGATAATTTGGTTGTTTATAAGTTGTTTTGTTAGCTAAACAGTATTTCCTACAAACGGGCTTCCAACCGTCACATGATTTACACGGAGTCCGCAAATGATTAATCAAACTGAGCTCAGTCACTTTACAAAATGATCACTACTTCGCGTATAGGTATGATGACATAGACGGCAACTCATGTTACTACCAGTTGTTTCAAGTTAACCCACCAGGCGGCGATATCGGCGGGCTGAAAAGAGACCAGCAGCTGCACCAAGTTGGAAAAAAAAACTTTATAAAAAATAACTGCCTATTATCAGATAAAATTTATTTGCATAATACGTAATAAATATAGGAAAGTAAAGGCGCGTTAAAATGTATACGACCGGAAATGGTCCTAGCTCACGTGCCCTCGATCAGGCCCTGTTTTGTATACGCGGTCACCCATCCAAAAGCTAACCAGGGTTGTTTAAACTTAACTAAGATGACTGTTCCAACTGTGTCAAAGTTGTTCCACCACGCGTGCTTCCCCGTGGCTTGTAAATATTATTGCTAATTATCCCACGTAAATCTCAAACGAGACTTGTGCGTACCAGGAATGGTACACGAGTTTGCTTCGTCACGGACACCCATTTGGAACTTGAACGCTTTATCATGTTTATATATTATGAAAAACGCATCTTTGTAACTTCAAAAACTTATTGGAAACAAGTTTGATGTGGATGCTCCGTGTAATAAGAATCTAGTCAGATACAAACTGCGGTGCCCATGAGAGACGTAGGGATTACACCTTAACATCGTCGACAGAAAATATCGTCGGCAGTCGCGAAATTAGAGTCAATTTAGAAATTATGCTTTCAAAATATTTTTTAGGGTCAAGAAATAAGAGGGATCGCCAAATTGGAATAAATATGGTATACTATAATTCAGCATTAAAGGTTTAAGCCTCCCCCCCCCCCCCCCCCCCCCCTGCCCATAGGCTTTTTTTCATGTTCGTATACCCATCTTGTTAACATTAATTAAAATTATTATAATGTTGAACCAGATGACTTAGTATTACAGAGGAGCTAGGAGTGTAGTGTACATATAAAAATGCGTTGTCTCGTCCCAAGACGTCCCAAGACGTCCTATTTGCTTTGCTTCTCTCCATCAACGTCTTGAGATTGACCCTTATGAAAACGCCTCATAAGGTTCTAGATAGGTGACCCCTTTAGAACTGTACAAGTGACTTTTCATCCGGTGTCACCATAAAATGTTTACCTGTGTTATGTAATGCTAACACAAACTTTGATGCCATCATAATGTTACATATTGAATGAATAAATTGTGTACTTCAGACTTTTGTGTGTCTGCTAATATGTCTCACCAGCACAAAGTTTAATTGTGGGACATTATGTTATTTGTGACATTGTTGACTTAACTGTGTAAGGAATGGCAAAGATGGTTGTATACCAAATTTTGTGGTCTGTTCCTTATGTTATATGATATTATTCCGTAAACTATTTTTTTTTTATATATGTATGTAACCTTTCTTAATCCTAATTTTTTTACAATATAAATACAATGTCTAACTCTAAATACAGCTAGAAAAGCCTTAGTAAAAGGCACTTAGGTTTTAATACACTTTTACAGTTACAGTATACATAAATTGAGTTGTATGAAGATCTTTTTTTATCAACTAATAAATATGGCTTATTTTTCATAGTCTTAAAATATAAATACAGTGATCAATTTAAAAACTTTATAATTATGACTTTTTCAGCCAGCAGTAATGTCAAACTTGGCAGAAATATGCGAGAACACAAAGATGGGCCGAGAATATGCCCTCTTAGGGAATTATGAAACTTCTCTGGTTTACTACCAGGGGGTGCTGCAGCAAGTACAGAAGCTGATCTCAACCATCAAAGATCCAATACGAAAGCAAAAGTGGAACCAGGTACAATGTCAGAAACTCACTATTTTCATGTACGTTAGTATGTCAGATATGTAGTATAACCAGACATTCATCCACATATTGGTCATCATTTTGATTATCTGACTTTTAAATATTTTTTTATAGTTATACCGTGAATTTCATGAGACTTGCAGTACTGTTTCCAAATTACCTCATTTCCTAAACATATTCCTTTTCATGTCAGCTGTTTTGCTCCCTGTTGTATCATTCATGACAATTATATGAAAACAGTTACCATATTCCACATTAACTGCTGAAGGGTAGTCTGTTACCCATAACTTGGCATCTGTCAGGAACATACTGACATAATATGGTATAAATTCTCAGTTCAATTATTTACAGGTCCGTTTAGAGCTGAGCCAGGAATACGAACATGTCAAAGACATCAATAACACACTGGATAGCTTCAAGGCTGACAACTTCCGACCGTCTGCTGCTCGTAACTTTGAACAAGCACCAGAGGTCCCTACCAGGGACCCTGAAGTCTGGCCTCCCCCTACACCTGTCGAGCATAAGTATGTATGTGTGTATGTATTTGCAGGGGGGGGGGGGGGTTCTTGTTCTTTAGGGTGGTAGTAAAAAAAGGAAAAATTTGCAATTTGCAGTGCATGGTCAGACTAATTGAAGTCTGAAAATCTTATCACATTGGCAGCTATAAAGAGTTTGAATTTCATTGAAAACTTTGGCAGTATCTGCACTAACAGATAATTATGAATCAGATAACTATCTCTGCTCCAGCCCACAAATCTGCACCAGTTTGGTCTATTGTAGCCACTTGAATGGAGGTCTACAGTAGTTTGGTTAACTTCAGTCCATTTCACAATAACCAGTCTCTCAAATGCATGAGGCCAGTTTTACAACCATTTTACAAATCCATCCTACTAAATATTACATTCAACAGCACAGTAAATCGGACAACCAAGTGTCGACAGCAAACTCTAATTTTATTGAATTAACAGATTCAGGCATTTGTAAAGCTAACTACAGAGCAGATGCAACGCATACTACTTCCAGGCTGAAGGAAATAGGTTTAGTTTAATCTGATTTAGATGCACACCAAGTGCAGCTACTGCCTGTGACTCAAATACGCAGATTCTTTACCATTATTTTGATCTGTTAATGGTCTTGGACTTAATTATTTTTGAGCATTTTATTAGGTTGCAGGGATTTAATTGTAAAATTCCTGTTCATTGGCTTGTCTCATATTAATACATATTAATGTTTAATTTTAAAATTTTTCAGATGTTCAACACTGTTCTTTGTACATCAGCTGCTTTTTACATAGTTCTGTTCGGTATCCAGTGATTCCACACAGCCTTTTTCTCTTCTTATTCAGACCCTCTCCTAACATTCGTGGAGGGAGACCCTCAGGACCTTCACGAGCCCCTCAGAAAGCAGCTCCAAGACCTGGAGGTAAGAATGATGCAAGGTCAAGGCCAGGGAGGAGAGATGGACCATCACATGGAGGTGGTCACCGAGACAACCGCAAGAAAGATGATGATAAAAAAGATAAGGTAAACAGATATCTGCAGTTTTGTTAAACAACAAAAAATTATTTTGTTCTCTTATTGCCTGTCATTTGAACCCAGCATTGGTGAATGGATTTTAAGTAATGGGTATTAATATATTACCAGAGTAAGATATTTTCCCCCCATCATGATGAAATTGACCTACCGTAAAAGTCATTGCAGAAGTCGCGACTTGTACTAGGTAATCGAATTCTAAAAACTAGAATTTTCTAGCAAAGTTGGGGCGCGACTTGTAAAACGTATGTATCCCGTTTCAGTCAGCTTTCCCGGTACATGGAACGACGTCAGTTGAGTGATAATATGCGATACCTTTAACCAGTGCTTTGTGAAACGTCTTTCCCCAATAATTTACACTTTTAACCATCTCTTATGGCTTATATTTTGTGAACTGATGGAATTTTCATTTTATTAACATTAAATGCAAATTTTAAATTTGCCCGGTTCAAGGCCTAACCGTTGTGACAAGTCGCAATTCAAGTGACACTTCCTAATCTGCGTTACTGTTATATCATGAGTCAATTTGACGCATATGCCAGTCTGCCGCTCTTTGATGTACATTTTCTATCCGTTTAACTATATGGGTATGCTTGTCGTTATGAAAAACTCGCGGTTCCATATCCGTTTATGCTTGTAAAGTTGCGTGTCATTCAAGCTTGATCATCTACAGACACGTCGTGAATTCTTTTGCCTGCCTGGTTGATCGCTGAATACCAGCTGACCTTTGAAGCCGTGTAGCGGAAGTTCAAGCCCGGGGTCACCCGTGCAATGACCTTTACATCCCCATGTCAACTAAGCTTTCCGTGACTGATATCCACAGCTAAAAACTCTCATATTAAGAACCATTACTTCACCGTCACCATCTCGTGGTTTTGAAGCGTTTTGGATATCAATGTTATAACGTTTCACATGAGCTGCAAATATTCGATTTGTTTCGTGTGTTACCCGTGTCTCTTTCAGGACGATCGTATGCCCGGTCAACAATATGGCGGCACGCATGCATTACGGTCAATTGTGCGTCGATGTTTTCGTGATTTTTTTTTTAAATGAAGACACATTAATCAATACAATGAAATAACAAACAGCATACAGGTATATATGTTATTTACTTAAAATGCCACATACGTACCTAAATTCCACGGGAACCGGCATCGTTTGGTGTCATGACGGATCTAGTTCAACACAGCTGAGTTTGCCATACATCCAAGCAATTTGAATATAATCACTGATAACGATGAAAATAGGGGTTTCGAGATAAAAAAATCATTAGTCTCAGTAAACATAATAGCTGTAAATTCAATTATGTGTATTTAAAATTAACTGACCGGTCAATAAAGCGTTCATTATCCCCTTGTTGACTGACATATGATCAGTGATTTCAGTAATACCAGTATGTGCCACGTCTAGATGGTAATTTGTAACAATTAATTCAAGGGTTACTAAATTCAG
Organism: Sipunculus nudus; assembly: GCA_026874595.1. Taxonomy (NCBI): domain Eukaryota; kingdom Metazoa; phylum Annelida; class Sipuncula; order Golfingiida; family Sipunculidae; genus Sipunculus; species Sipunculus nudus. The sequence goes on along the minus strand of CM049311.1, from coordinate 63,353,642 downwards.
TTTTAGAGCCCATATAAGAAAATAGGTGAAAAAATTCAAACTCATTTATTCTTTCCATCTTTCAGTTGTCTTAAGTCAGTTAAAATCAAGACCAATGCAACGGATTGGGACTCGTCACACGTACGCAAACTAATCGGTGTAATGAATCCATCCTACGCTTGACGATCTTTAACGATTTAAAAAGTTGCTCGATTGTGATAGTATTTTGCCTCGGACTCTTTTAGATTATTAATACAGTCATTTAACTTGATATTTGCATTCTAATGTTACTTAACCTAGTAAGAAACGGCAACAATGACATCGTTTCAGAGCACAAAATGTTATCCGACGCAGCTGCCTTTGGCACTGTACAAACTTGCCTGACAATTGAACCTCGACTTTATGTTAAGATTCTGTTGTTATTCCTTAAATATAAGCATTGTATTAAAGCTGTCCAATTATTTTTATGTTTAAATGGTTTATCAAGTTTATAAACCACAAGTACTACAGGGACGTTGGTTGTAGTCTTGCATCGCAAGGAATGATACTCAAATTCCATATGTATCAGGTTGATGGGACGCCTCTGAAGTCTGGGTGCGACCTATATAATGGAATTTCCTGAAACTAAACTTGAACGGCTATTCCTCAGGGGGATCCTAAAAGTCAGGGTGCGACTTGTAATAAGGATGCGACTTCTGCAACGACTTTTACGGTAATCTGATCAAGTCTGGCAAGAATATGTGGGATACCTCATTGCAGCATTGCCTTTCTACATTAAGTATTGAATTAAGTCACTGTAATGTCAAACATTGCAGGATATATATCCTCAGATTTTTTGTTTGTCATTTGCAGACAACAATGCATTAGTAGCTTTTAGAATTACAGTCCTAGAGCCATTACAGCTTTTGGGAACCAGTGGAAATGTGTTTTCTGTGATGTTTTCTTTATTCTGTCCATGTGATTATTAGCTAATGTTTATTTGATTCTTCAGCCTCACTCTGAAGATGGCGAGAAGAAGTTTGATCCATCTGGGTATGACAAGGACTTGGTGGAGAATCTGGAGAGGGACATTGTCCAGAGGAATCCAAATATCCACTGGTATGTAATAAAGTCACAAGATTCCTTGTTTATTCACTGTAACAAGCAGTGGTTACATCAGAGGAGTTTATGAATTATTGTTGCATACAACAACTGTACAAGTAGTGAAGCTATCAGTGGTAATTATTATAGAAATTGACCTAACCATGAACTCTATGAGCGTATTCATTCAATGAATAACCATGAGCAAAGTATTTGCAAGCAACTAATCAAGATACTGTTGGCAGTGTAAACAATCAATTACCTGAAAAGCACAAAATTTGCATAATTTGGGCGACTCTTAAAAACAGAACATATTTCATCTTTACCAGTACCACTGTCCCCGTGTTTTTAAGGGATATATTTCATACAAAGGAGACAGTATAAAAATTTCTAGGCCAAAGGTTGCAGGACCTGTTTTACGAAGCCTGCTGATGTGAATAATAATGTCTTGCCTTGAACTGAATTCCTATGAGACCTATAATCAAAAATTATGCAAACCACTTTACGATTGCGATATACTCATCACCAGACAATACAGAAACAGCAGTTCTAGGTGATGACTTTGGACAATGCGACGTCATATAGGACCATCACAGTAGTCTTGCAAACAGCTCTCACAACCATAGGCATGGAAAGCCGCCTGTGAAGGAGTGTTTCTAGGGCTCATTAGCATAACTAGGTCAGAGAGGTGGAGCATAAAGGTTGTGGCGGTTAGGTCCTGATCTGTCAGATACCAACAACCTGTTCTTTACTTTAAATTTCAGGGATGATATAGCAGATTTAACAGAAGCCAAGAGGCTGCTAGAAGAGGCGGTTGTCTTACCACTGATCGTTCCAGATTTCTTCAAAGGCATCAGAAGACCATGGAAGGTAAAAATAAATGAAGTCTGCTATAACAGGGCTTGTACCTGCTGTCAATCATGATATCAGACATTGCATTTTCCAATCATTGAACTTATGAACATTTATAAACTATCTAGGAAATGTTTAAAAATTCTTAGTATGGTTTGGTTAAATTTTTTACTGATACATACCAGTATTTTGGGTTGAATCTACTGTTTTCTAGTTGATAAAATTAAAAATGAAAGGGCTCTGAGTTATTTAAATTTCTTAAAAATTATTTAGGAATATTATCACAGATAATAGAATATTTTGGTTTTTACTTCACTAATATTTATTTCTGTAAGTTTTTAGCGTTTTCAGACTATACACTTTGTGCACCAACACTGTAAGTTCCATGTCAAATTTATAATTATTTATTTGAATCATGTTGTTTTCATTAAGGTTTCAAGCTTTTGATTATAGGGGCCCAATCATCTATGAAGCATGTTGAGTTAACAAGAAAAATAGCTCCTACCCTTTAAAATAAATCTGTACCTGCCAAAATATTGCCTTGAAACTGTTTGCTTACTCATGTAATGAGTGTTAAAAACAGTGAACCAACGCGATGGCAGGTATCAACATAAACACAATGTGTCTGGCTATATGCCTCGCAGAGTCACAACACGTGCCAATCAGAAGATGCCCTGACTGACTGGGCCCAAAAAATCTTATACATGTTCACTCTGGCTGACACAACGTGTAATCTGACCTCTGGTCATGGCCTTGTTATGGTAAACAGACTGTGTTACCAACACGGAGGGCAATAACAAGATGTTAAACAGTTATATGCAAGGAAATGAGACTGTATGCTTAGATGGTTTTGCTGGAAAAAAAATTGTATAAAGCAAAAATGAACTGATAGTGTGAAAGAATAGGAAAAATATTGCTCCTGATTATGTCCCTTTAAATAGAGTTGATTCTTATGTAGTGAACAAGTGAAGATAAGTGAGAGTCTGAGAGAGTTGAATTAGTGATTATATATATTGAATCAGCTGTCAAATCCATGTACTGAAAACCTCATTGTGTACAACTTGCTCAAGTTGAATAAATCTCTTGTGTTTATGTCGAAAGCTTTAACTTCTTGAAAAATGTAGTGAATTATTATTATGTGATAAATCACCTGATAATGCCAAAGTTTTAGCTTTATTTTTGATCCATTTGACATGAAATTGTTTTATTGTAAATATATTTGGAGGTTCAGTGATTCAGTTATCATCATCTCTTGACAAAATTAGTAGAAGTCTTCATCATTCCCTGAGTTTACACTTTGTTTTTTTTTTTTATACAAAAATGAAAACTTGCATGAATGAATAAGTGATTTTAATACACAAGGTGTACAGACTTTGTCTGTTTAGTCTTTACTATGCATTTCATATTTTGTAAAGCCTGTTGATACAAATTTACCAGAGCAACTACACTTTTCTGTAATTTATAATTATACAGCCACATATAATATGCTTAAGCCAAGTCTACAGTTAAGTCGTTAAAAAAAAACTCAAGATTTAATCAGATCTTTCAGATGCCAAAGTGAATTTAATCAGGCTTATTTCTCTTTAGGATGTTTAAGGTAACTATGACACATATTTACCTGGTTGTTTACAGGGAGTACTTATGGTAGGACCACCAGGAACAGGTAAAACTATGCTAGCGAAAGCGGTGGCTACAGAGTGTGGGACAACTTTTTTTAATGTCTCTTCATCCAGCCTCACTTCCAAATACCGTGGAGAGTCTGAAAAATTGGTTCGCTTACTGTTTGAAATGGTAAGGGGTAATGCAAGCTTATTGTTTATTCATCAGTGGATCTTGTGGAACAGTTGAATCTTTTGCCATCTTCATGTGGAAATACTGCCTGCTCAGCAGAAACGTAAAATAAACTTGAAAAAAATCCTGTTGAGTGTGAAGTTTACTATTATTTACATTATTTAGAAAATTATATTCATACCAATAACAATTAAATCTATCCAAAATTGAATTTGGCATTAAAATCAGGCACAAAATTATACTTTTTTTAGATGTCATACATGATAATTTACAGGAAATGTTTCTACGAGTTCGTACAACTAGGTTTTGTTTTTGGCATTGTTCAAATGTTACACTGAAAGCTGTGTAATTACCACCTTATCATTGTTTGTATTCTCATGGTAGTTACATACACTGCTGGATTATACTTCAGCCCTGTTTGCAGATCTGAAATGTGACACATGTTATATATGACAAGTTTCATAAGTGAAATAAATTTTTAAAGTAAAAGAAGGCAAAGAATTTCCAACTGAAGATGGCAGAAGATTCGGGATCTCCAGTTGTATTAATACTGATTATTTTCATGCATGCTGACCTTATGGTTTTCTTTCTTCCTTTCTCCACCAGGGGGTGCTCATGGTCGGCCCACCGGGTACTGGTAAAACCATGCTTGCCAAAGCTGTGGCCACGGAATGTGGAACAACATTCTTTAATGTTTCCTCCTCCACGTTAACCTCAAAATACCATGGTGAATCAGAAAAACTTGTGCGCATCCTATTTGAGATGGTATGTGTGCCGACCAGTAAGCCTTTAACCCAGATGCGGCCTGCTATTGTTTGGAATCACTTATATTTATTTAGAGTGTGATCCTTGTACAAATCCAGTGTCTCACTTTCTGCTTGTCTAATAAATTGAATCACTAACATTTTCACTGCGATAGTTCATTGAGCATTCCAGAACCAGCTGTAAGATGAATAAATGAATAATTATATTTAAAACAGAAAATCCTGTATAATCAGTTACTTGCAGGGTTAATTAAAGGTGCCTAATCACATATAAAGCATCTTGAATAAACATGAAAAATAGCTTCTTCCCTTTCAGATAAATTGGTACCTGGCAAAATAAATCCCTGAAGCTGTTAGCTTACTCCTCAAGCTAATCTGACCTGAAAGTGTGAAAAAATAAGCATAATATTGATCCTGATTATGTCCTGATATAAATAAACAATCATCTCAAATACAGATTGGCACACAAGGAAGAACTTCTTTCTGATATAAAATCTGAGTGATTTTGGTAACAGTTTTAGTAAGCAAACATTTAAGTAAATAAGAACACTCTTTCATGCCTAAATATAGCATGCATGACACAGGTGAAGTCAGTAGTTCTTTATTATCAAAACCTTATAACATTCACAGTTTGATTATATCCTTTATGCTGAGGTTTTCATCCTTGTGATCAGTACCACATCAGATGAAGCTTACCATCTGTTAATATAAATTGTCCTTTATCATCATCCCTCATATCCATGAGCACCCCCAGATCCCCTGGTGTTTTTGCCCTGCAGCACCTGTTTTATATTAATTGTTTTTGCACTTACTAACATGGTGTTTACAGTATATAAGGCACCAACATCAGATACATGTCCTTAAGCTTTTGAAGATGATACACCACACAGTCACTCTGAAATACTGTCTATAATGTCTGTAGCATAACTAATTAGTTACATGGGCCATGGCAACAGTAGCATATTCCTGCTGTATACCACCAGATGGACCTCCTTCTCTCTCTCTTTCTCTCTCCCTCACTCTCTCTCTTATTTTAGCATATATCCAGGAAACCAATCAAAATAAATTTTCCTTATAGTAGATAACCAGTTCAGCTGTGTTTTCTTACTCTTTTTGCACTTGGTTTATTTATGATTGCTGTGTGCACTTTGCCTCAACATTTATTTCATGAATTCCTTATGTTCACCTTCATTCTTTATTATAATTTCAGAAATGAGATCAGTGATGTCTATGATTTTCTAGCTTGTAGTACCTAGTTCTTGAAAACAAAACTCCTGCACAGCCAGTGTTTCTCCCTTTTCATATTAATTGGGTAATAGTTTCTTACAAATCTCATGTGAAGAGTTTACCAGCACTTTATCAGTATGTTTAATTGTAATACATGTACATACATTCAAACATTTTCAAATTAGCTTTTTGAAATCAACAATAGGTGGGTACCAGATATTAAATATATAATATTTTATGTCCCAGAATGAAAACTTGCAATGTTCATTAGTTCACATTAAAAACATTTTTGTCATTATGGTCAGTGTTATATTGAATATTTTATATCCTTACATAAATGTAATCCTATTAACAGGATAAAAATTGTTTACCTGTATAATAATAAAATAATAATAAAAATCTACATATGATACAATGGAAATAGTCTTTGAGATTGTGTCTTTCTCACAAGTGGAACACATTACTGTTGATACCATTTGATATACATGCATATTACA